>CM021101.1:479762453-480157453 GCA_007115665.2 Sequoiadendron giganteum | reverse complement strand
CTTGTCGTGAACACATGAAATTGCTATGGGTTCATGTTGTACAAGAATATGAATTATTTTCTCTAATTATATGATGTCATTATCTATTGATACTGCTTCAAAAGATGTTGTTGTCAATTAAAAAGATGTCGATGATGCACACTCTTGTTTAAGAATATGAAGTGTTTACTTTGATTCTATTGATTTTGTTTCAAAATATTTTGATGATACACAATCATTGTAAGAATCAATTACCTTGACCATTATTTTCTCTTGTGTAGGAATATCAAAAGTGGGAGACTCTTGTTTTGGATGAAGAACATTTGTATGTCCATCAAAAAGAAACATCCCAGGGGTGATATCAAGGACATCTTTGGAGTTTAAAATGGTTTGGAATATGTCCCTTATTTCTTGGTGAAACTCTGGGGACAGGGGCTTTTGGTCCTGACTCAATTTAGAGTAACTTTCATTATCCTCAAGAGCCTCCTCTTGACATGATCCTTGGGTGGATGATATATCATCGGTAAAATACTCTTCGCAACATATTATGGGTATGGGTGAAATAAGGGATATTTCTTTCTTGTTTGTAACTTCTTCAACATGCCAAATCATTCAATCATATGTGGGAGATATATCACAATCTGATATCCACTTGGCATCATTATGGTATAAAATATTGCTAAACATTGTTGATGGTTTTGGACTTTATTTGAAAACAATATCTTTATGTGTGTCTAATTCCTCGTGTTGTGATGAATAAATATGTCCCACCATGGTATCATGGGTATTGTTTACATTTTTTGAGGTTGATGCCTTTCCTAAATATTTTTCTTTTGTATGATCAAGCATAGGGTTTGTGTAAATTTTTAGAGTTTCATTCCCAGTTTTTTGATTGACATTAATGTCTCCTTGCACAATAAGATCTTATATTAGATGTTTGATTCTAAAACAATTTTATGTGTTATGACCTTTGTATTGGTTAAATTCACAAAAATGATCGTCTCTATAGTTACGAAGTTTGACTTGTGGCTCTTGATAGTTTGAGAAATCTAGGAGTGTGATAAGGTTAAGTTATATCAATTGCTTCAGCACATCTTCCATAGGTTCCCCTAAGTGAGTGATTTTTTGTTTAGGAGCACTATTCATTTTTTTGTCCATGTTGGGTTTTTGCAATGTTGATTGTTGTTTGATTGTTTGATGGTGAAGTGTATGGTTGTTGTGTATTCATGGTTTGGGTGTTTGCTTTCCTAGGAGTAGTTTAGACCACCTTTGCATCAACACCATCACTAGTACCATTCTTGTTCTTGGCCCAATAGTGGGGCTTGTCATTAAAACTAGTGGATGGGTGGTTGTATTTATACACTTGTGTGTTTCCCTATGAGATTAGGGATCTCTCAATGTTAAGGGCTCTAGCGACAAGCTCATCGTAAGAGGTAATGCATTGCATTTTTTAGTGGAAGGATAGATTTAGATCAACATTTGCTATGATAATGCCCACTTGTTATTTATCGGGAAGTGGCCACTTGCTTTTACTAGCTCTTTGAATCCATCATTGCAAGAAATTAGCAAAATAATCTCCTATTTTTGGTCTAAGAGTATACAATTCTTCTAGACTTGCATCCATGTCAAGATTGAAGAAGAAGTGATTGATGAATTTATCTGTGATTTCTTGAAAAAATTTAATATCAATAGGTAGTTGAGAAAACCAATCCATTGCAAGACTTGTTAAACTTTGAGGGAAGAGGCACATTAAATAATAATTATTATAGGCCACCTCCATACACATGACATTAAACTCTTTGACATGGTCCACAGGACTTCCTCTCCCTTTGTACTTATCGAATTTGGGGATTTCAAAGCCGGAAGGAAATGGTACCATTGCAATGTTATGATCAAATGGATATGGACATAAGTTTTGTGTATGGGGTTTATTTGTATTTCCCATTCGAAGGTCCTACATTTCTTGTTATAACACCTTGAGTTGTGATGCTAGATCATCTTGTGAGTTTGGTGGAGGTACATTGCACATTGTGAGATGGTAGATGGATCATATGTGGGATTTTGATATGATAAAGTGTTGTATAGTATATATGGCAATGTGGGATCATGTGAAGGTGATTGAGATGTTGATGTATATATTCCTAATGTGTTTGTATTGATGATTTTTTTTTGAGGATTATAGTATGAACTTTGTTGTTGTTTTTGTTGTGTATACTATTAAGCTAGTAAGGTTTTTTGTTGTTGTTGAGCCACAAGGGCTTTTTTTTGGGCTTGTTGTTGTTGTTGTGATGTGAGGGCTTGTTGTTGGGATTTTTTTTGTTGTTGCACCATGAGGGCTTGCTACTGTTGTTTCATTGTGAGGGATTTTTGTTGGGTTTTTTGTTGTTGTGCTACTAATGAAGCTTGATGGGCTTGTTGTTTCTATTGGGCTAAGTCTATTTTCTATGCCACCAACGTTGCTTGTTTTTGTTATTGTGATTCTTGTTTTTCCGCTAAGTTTTCTTGTTGTTGTGCTACTAGGGATAATTATTGTTTTTGTTTCTATTGGATGGATTGTTGATAAGCCTTTTGTGCTTGCTATAGAGCTAAGGAATGCACTTGCAATGTAGGATCAGTTGGTTGTTGGGACACTTGTGATGGATTGTGGGTGTTGATGTTTTGAGTGGGTAGCAGATTGGTGATGAGATGTTGGGGGTTCCCTTGGTTTAGCATTCCTTGGAAGATGGTGGATTGAGATTAAGGAACATAAGTTTGAGGTCCAGTTTGATTTTGCATGGTGAAGGGGACCAAGGGGAAAGATGAGGATGGTATTATTATATTTTGTGATGGTAATGGCATACTAGGACCTTGATTTGATTAATTGAAAAGGTTCCCTTTTCCAATGTCTTGAAGATTTCCTTGTTCCAGGGATGTGGTCAAAGTATTATTTGGTTTGATGGGATTTTTCATCAAGGGATTGTCTTGATTCGGGTTGATGATGGATAGGATGGAAGTGTTTTGTGAAACCAATGGTGCAGATGAACAAGTTGGGGGTTTAGATAAAGATGTCCCTATTTGTGTTAAGGGTTTATTTTGCATTATGGTGTTGTCATGTTCTTGTGGGTCAATTTGAGACACTTGATCCATACTTCCTTGTGGTATTTTGGGCACACTTTTGGTACTTGTGGGGATGGATGAAGATGGGTACCCTCGATATGTCAATGTTTTCATAGATTCATGAAGTGTAAGTGGTTGATGTTGATGTTGGAGGTGTTTGTAAATTGTAGAAGTGCCAAATTTTGGTGTCCAAGTAGTGGATGGATTGATGTTGAGGGTACCCACAAGTGTATTTCTTTCAAATGGAAGAGTTAGACCAAATTCCTTGGAAATACTAGTTACAAGACTAGGAGTGGATGTTTGATTTAGCCCTAGTGATGGATTTGTGAAACCTTATGTTAAATTTTGCACAAAAAATGATGGGGATATTAGAGTTGTGTTTTCTAAGGCTTGATGTTCAATGATTTCCTCCCTATTAAGTTCAAAAGGGTTGTTTGTGATGTCTTTTATCTCATATGGCCTTGATGGAGATGGTGGTTGTTGTGATGGGGTAACTTGACTTCTTGGATCAAATTATAGAGGATTGGGATCACTTGAGGTGAATGTGACTTTGGTTTTCTCCATAATTCTCTTGTGTTGTGATCTTGTCTTTACCATAAATTTTGGGTCACCTATGGGAGAGTTGTGTTGATATTTGTAATTTTAAAACTCTCTAGTTGACTCAAATCTATGTAAAAGGGATGCTCTAAATATTTTGGGAGAAATGATGATAATTGGGGATAAAGAGATGGATTATTTGTAAAGTGATTTTTGGAAACGTTTTGGGACAACACTTTTGACTTGAGTTTGGTGTTTTGGTGTTAGGATAAAGGATGTTTATGAACTTAGAAATATTTAGGGTAGAATCGTGACCTTCAAGATAAAATAGTTCAAATATGATAACTAACTCAACTAAGTCCATGGAAAATGATACATTTCACATACAAAGTAGCCAAGTTAGGGGTTGGTTTGATAGATGTTTAAGTCAAAAAGTGTTGGTTTATTTTCAAACTTTTGTTAAGTTTGGTGAAGTGAAGGATGAAATTTGATGAAGGGATGGATGAAATTTTTGACCCAATGTGAACCTTTGTTTGATAAGACCAAGGTGGTGAGAAACATGATAGACCTCTAAAGTTTTCAAATCCTAAAGACCCAATGTTTTAGATAGGTTCATTATCGTGAAAGAGATCGGGATTTTCATTGAAAAAGGAACCTATACAAGTCTACATTGTTCCTTGAAACATGTTTATAGAAGTTGTATACAGTCTTGGTTCTATTTTGGTGAAGTGTTGAAAGGTATTTTTTGAGATTTTTTGGAGTAAGATGTCTAAGTTTAAAATGACGACCTATAGACCTTCTCTTGGGAATTTTGATTTTGCATGAGATAATTTGGAGAAGTTTAAGATCATGGAAGAGGATATTTATTTCCATGCGGGTGGTGGTAATATAAGCCTTCCAACCTCAATATATTTTTGTTTCTTTTCTTTGTCTAAGATATTTTCTCTATTTCTCCACTAAATGGGTGTTTCCTTTGTTTCAAAAGTGAAGCTTCTTGAATTGCTAATTATATTAGATTGTTCTCCTTCAATGAGTTCAAAGTTTGGTTGAATAATAGTAGGTGTAAGGTCAGATTGTTCAATGGGAGAAATCAGTCTCCAAATGGTCATGTGGGGTTCAATTTTATCAAATCTATCTTGCTTAAGTGAGTTTATTTGACCACAAACACTTTTCTTGATTATGTTTTCAAACTAAATGCCTATGTCAAAAATATCATAAATTTCACAATTTCCATTTTATGAAAAGGATGAAATTTAAGCCATAGTTGCCTATGTTGACTTTGGAAAATATGGATTGAGATATAAGTCAAGATATTTATAAATCTCTAAGGATAGAAATCCTTAGGACAAGCATTAATATCAAGGCTATTTCAAAAGGTATCCATATTGAGACCAAAGGTTTTAAAGCTTTGAGGAAGATTGTGAATGTTTTTTTGCAACATTTTTGGAAGCAATCAAAGCATTAGGCTAACTCACAATTGTTTACCACCTAGGTTGAAATGGCCATACTTGTTGAGTCCCCACTGTTGGACTTGTCACTGCACCAAAACATCGACCTATCAATGCCCGATACAAGCTTCGGTTAAGAACCATAGGAGGTAGTTAGACCATGTCACAAACCCAAGCACTAGTGCTACAAGGAAGACCAAGGGTCACACCTTGCAACAATCCCCCCCAACATAAGCATGGGGTTTGAACCTATGACTAGCTCTGATACCAAAATTTGGACTTGTCGTTGCACCAAAAGATAAACCTGTCAATGCCTGATACAAGCTTCGGTTAAGAACCACAAGAGGCAGGGTAGAAGCAAAAAGATGATTCCACAAAATGTGGAAGTTTTTTCCTTAGGCAAAAAAATGAAATTAGCTTGCGAAAAACGGGATCCCGTTTAGGTTTAGGACCCCAAGCCAAAAATGGGATCCCGTTTCATAAAAAAATATTATTTTTTATGATTTTAAGAGACGGGATCCCGTTTCAAAACGGGATCCCGTATTTTAAAAAGCGAGATCCCGTATTTTAAAAAGCAGGATCCTATTTCTTAAAATCATAAAAAAAATATTTTTTACGATTTTAAGAAACAGGATCCCGTTTCAAAACGGGATCCCGCTTTTTAAAATACGGGATCCCATTTCTTAAAATCATAAAAAAAATATTTTTTTATGAAACAGGATCCCGTTTTTTAAAATTTTAATTTTTGGTTAGGTTTTTGCTTTGTTTTTCGGTTCGGGAAAAAGCTTGGGAACCCGAACCTAAGCTTTGGATCTGGTTTGACCTGCAAGTTGAAGGTCCTAGCAATGTCACAAAAAAATACTGAGTTTGGGCATATGGCTGACACCTTTTTTTGCAAAAAATTTTGACGAAATTAATACCTATTTTAGATGAGACAATGTAGATTCCAGATATGTAATTTTTTTTACAATTGGATTTTTTTTCTATTTTTTGATTAATTTCTGATGAAATTGGTCCATAAACTTTAAATATCAGTGTTTTTTACTATTTTAATAACTTTTGATCAACATAATATTTTGACAAACGGATTGCACAAGGGCGAAATTCAGACAATTCTTTTCAATTTTAAAAAAAAATGCAAAAAATGATAACTTTAGGTCATCTTATGCGTGTCGTACACGACGATTTTTCTAAATGACAAATATGTCTAATAAAAAATTAACAAAAAAAAAATATTCAATAAAAAATTACAAAAAAATATCCAGGGCACGCTTCAGTGAGTCACAAGTCTTTTCCCAAAAGGATTTAGAAAAATATGATAATTTAAGTCAAAATATGGATGTCGTACACGTGCATGGTATGGTAAAAAAAAATGACTTTTAAATAGTGGTTTTTACAAAAGCCTATTGAAACTCATTTTGTACAATGTGGGTATTGAAATAAATTACATATTTGGAAACTAGACTTTGAGTACTACATTTTATGATTAGTGACTTATGGATCTGGAATGGCGAACCTTTCCCAATCTTGTGGATCAATGAGCTTGTTCCAATGAGTTTTATTGAAAAGAACTGATGGAACAGTTGTGAGATGTGTATGAAAACATGATTTTAATCTAAATGAGCATGATGCAAGCTAATCTAACATGATTTTATGCTAAAATATGTAGATATGAAATTACTAAGCTAATCTAAATGGATTCTAAACTAAAAGATTCAAAACCCTAATTAATAAACAAGCAAAATGGATGCATTATGTGATCATGGAAGTCATTAATGGAAGCTTAAAGCTAATTAATGCAATTAAAATTAACTTAAAAATGATAAATGTGTGCTAAATATGAATGTGAGTGTGAGTGATTTTAATAGGATAAGATGGATGTTAAAAGATGGATCCATTTGTCTCCAAATAGTGACCTATTTATAGGAAAGAAAATGAGAAATGAAGGGTTGAGATCAAAAAGGCTAATCAATGGTCAAGGATGGAGGAAGGATGAAACATGGATCATGGATTCCCATCAAGGGTTGAAAATGAAAGATGATTTTTAATCAAGGGGGTGATCCCACAATATTTTTTTATAATTTTTGGCTAAACTGGACACTAAAATTATTATTTTTAACTAAATCTTCACATTCGGGCACCTATAGCGGCTAAACCATGAGGAATTTGAAGATGATGCGGAATAGAGTCTTGTCACAATTTTTCTATAGATTCTAAAAAAAAATTTTAAAAAAAAATTTGAAGTCAGATTGCACTTCTATTTCCATCTCCCACGAAAACTGGTTTTTTTTAGAAAACAACATTTTAAAAAGTGGCGTACACCGTATAATGCATAATTTTTTTCCATGAAGAATAAAATTCTAATTATTTCAAATTTAAATTTGTAACTCTGATATCTAGTGCTTCCACTTGGTTAGATAGTTTTTTATTGAATATTTTTTCTTTAATCAAGTTTTGAAGTCAAACCAATTACAATTTAGACATAGCGTGACTGTATAACGCGTAACATTTTTTGTATATGTCAAAATTCAATATTTTTTTTGTTGGATTGAGGACTTCAATATCTGGTGCACTCGTATTTTTCAAAAAAAAAAATTGATAATCTACTATTTTTCCACATGTGCAAAATAAAGACCTTCATTTTTTGTGAAAAACCTATATTTAATAAAACCAAAAAAATAAATACATAATAAAACAAAAAAATATCAAAATTATATTCGTTGGATAGCTCGTTCTGAAGACTACCTGATTCCAGTTGGGTTTGTGAATTTTCTACCATTATCATGTTCAAATTGAGCTCTGAAGTGCAAAAATTAAGTTTTTTTCTATGAATATTGTCAAACATCAAGAAAATGGGGGGTTTGCTCGAACCCCCCAGGGTTCAAGTGAACCTGGGTTTGATCAAACCCAGGTTTGGCCAAAATCCCCTTCCCAAAATGGGTTTTCATGCGGACTATGTGCATGTACTTAATGGGTTCGCTAAAACCCTAGTTTGAGCAAACCCTTTTTTGGTTCGTTCGAACCCCCAAAAAGTAAAATTTTGCCATGGGGTCATTTTTGGTGAGTTTTCCTTCCTCACTGGAATTGTAAACCACTATTGTGCCTTCACCCAAGGGCTTACATTTTATCCAAACAAACACACTTTTAACTTGCACATGAAGTTAAATAAGTTTGTTAGAAAAGGAATATTCCTTAGAATATCCTCATGGGTGAGAAAAATAGATAATTAGTTAATTAAAACAAAGTTTAATTGTGTAAAAGGGGAAGGAATATTCCTTTTGGAGGAATATTCCCTTAGAATATTCCCTTGCAAGTGGAGGGGATTAGATTAATTAAGATAATTGATAATTAAACAATGTTAATTATGCAGTTAGGGGAATTTAGAAGAATTAAATGACATTCATTAAATAAAATGATTTAATGAATGGGGGAAGGTGGAATGACATTTAATTAAATAACATAGGGTTATTTAATTAAATAAGAAGATTTAGGGATTTAAATTAAATAGTTTGATTTATTTAATTTAATGGGATGAAATGAACTAGCATAATAAGGGGTGAATTAACTCAATAAAATGAATTAGGTTTATAGATGAAAAATGACATAATGAATTCAATAGCTAGGCTAATTTAATCAATTAAGAAAAAAGAGGATGGGATTTAGGAGGAAATGATGTTAGTATACCTAATTCAAGTGCATGATATCATTTAGGACATTTTTTAGTGTCTACACTCGCGAACTCTAAGTGTTATCAAAATAGTGGAGCAAAGAGAAAGCAAAGTTTATTTTTGTCAAAGCAACTCATTTGGAAAGCGCCAAATTTGGCATTCACCAAATTTGGTGAGCACCAAATTTGGTGAGCACCAAATGAGTTGCTTATGGACATGATTTTCTCAAGATTTACCAAATTTTCATATATTTTTGGTTGTACTAATAATCACGTTTGCATGTCTTTCAATGCATGTTTATAAAAAAGCTATGATGACATTAGGCTCTCTCTTAGCTATCTAAATATATACAAAAATTTATGTTTTGATTAACTTAAGGTTTTCATCCATAACTTCTCTTGCTATTACCTTCATTTTTTTCAAAAACCAACATGTGCTAGTTTTAGGATAGATTTTTACTCATTCATCGAATCATGAAACAAATTACATTTTTTTAAACTAGGCTCCACTCTACACGTGATGAAAAAAAATTAATTTTTGATTAGTTTTCAAAAAAATTAGGGGGGAGCACACTCAAATTTCAGCTTTTCAGGATGTGTCCACTTTGAAAATTCATAAAATATTATATATTCATTAAAAAAATAATCTGAAAGAATGGGGATAAACTACATGGTGTTAGCTAATTTTTCATCATTCATATTTTTAAAATTCTATAAAAAAAAATCAAAAAGGGGGAGCTTAGACACTATGCTATTTTTTTGATAAAAATAGGACCTATTTTGGGCCCCCCCTTTTTGAAACCCTTAATATTCATTAATTTCAAAAAAAAAATAGTAGTTTAGAAACTAGACTCGAAATATTAAAATTTTGAGCGTAACTATCTTCATTTTCTTATTCACATCAGATTTTGTTGATTTCAACAAAAATATGCATCTTAATAGCCATTTTTGTGTCACAGTATGGTGCACTTACCCTAGTGTGTACCCAAAGCATAACGCATACGCATTTGGATTTAGGCTCGAGTACCCATAGCTAAGCGTGTACATGATTTTTTAATAATGCATATGCATTTCCTACAAGATTCTTTTCTTGCAAAAACTTCCCCTCTTCATGGACCCAACTTTTTGATTTTACTCTTTATATGGCCTCATATTGTATTAACCTACTAGTTTCTACTGGTGTTAATAATTTTGAAACTCTATACAATGACTCCATTAAACAAGAATCCTAAAAAAATTGTTTTCAAAATCTTCCACAAGGAAAGAATTATGATCTTCCTAGGGATGTTTTCGACCCATCTATATGTTTTCAAATGCAGTAAAATGGCTAGAGAACTTTACTTTGATAGTTGTTTTATTGGGATAACTATGACAAAAATAATGTTGTGAGAGTGTTAACAAGTAGTGGGCCCCACGTGGAACTCAGTTTGATGTCTGATATCTTTACTAATATTTTTTCTCTATTATTTTACTAATTGAAACATGTAGAGGTTATCCTTAAATATGCACATCGTACATATCCATTTGTCTCTCTTGGTTTTCAACCTTGGATGTGTGAATTTTTCATCTTAGATGAAAAGATGCTTCATGTGCCTATTTTTTCTTGAATTTACAAGCTCACCTCTACCTATATTAGAATTTTGTGAACAATATAGTGGCCTTTCTTGGAAAGTGCATTAGTATTGAGCCTAATAAATTCTATTCAACTGATCCACAAAAGTGTGTGTGTGCAGATATTTATCTCTCTAAGGACCTAAAATATTATGTGGATATACAAATTAGTCATTTACATCACACTTGATGTGTTCTTTACCTTAACTTTTCAAATACATATTTTCAATGTTAATCATCTAACCATAAGATGAGGGATTCCCCTCTAGTTTATGTGTACAGTAAGTTGTCTTTCTAGCCTATCAAGGCTCCCCCATTTGAAAATGATGAAGGATAGAAAATAGTCAAAAAATCCAAAAATGGAAATGTCACTAGATTAACATTACTCAAGGAAAACCTTCAATAAAATTTAGCCACCCAACTGATAAATCACAAATAGGGGTTTCTTCAAACTCTCAAGGAAAGGGGAAAGAGGTACCTCCATCTAATTTTGATCCTTCTGATTAGCCTATTTTTTTAGAACACCACAACTAGAATCTATTTTATCTTCATGGAAAAAAAATTATTCATTTCCCTCCTCCAACATGTTTGTGTCACTCTTGAAATCCACTTGGGTACTTGGATGAAGGATAAGTTATTGCAAGAAAAAGGGGATGTCATTTTTTAACATCTAGTTTGTTAGTTTTTCTTGAGATGAGTTTTTGTAGAATTGTTATTCTTCTCTTAAAGAATCAAATAGTGATGCCATGCATCTTGACTCTCATCAATAAATTTGATCTCCTAGAATTTTTGAGGTCTTATTGAATTCTCCTAGAACTGTGCAATTAAGGATGCTCATAAAAAAGTAGATGTAAATGACATATATATATAAAGTTAAAATTATTGGTGTCTTACTTTAAGTTCATTTCCATGTTATTTGGCTAGTCAGTTCTTTTTTTTAGCAATCATAATGCAGGTCATGGAGGGGCTCTTATAGTTGGCTCCATCATGTGTTCAATCATGGTTGTGACCCCACCAATTGATTGATTTGGACCCTTTGAAATATTAAAAGTCATTTCTTTGACATTATCAATATTTATGCTTTCAATGATGTTGAGAGATCTCTTTAATGGATTTGGATCATCAATTCAATGCCTATTGTAACTTGAGCTATGTGCAAGGACTTTAATGTGGTTGATATGGTGTATGATAAAGATGGGTGTAATACCCTTCCGTTTTTCTTTCTGGACTAGATAGTGTGTCCCTGTTTTGTTTTGTTTGCTTCGGTGTGTTTTCTGGATATTCAGATACTTTATCATGTGTACATGTTATTTGATCACTATTTATAGAGCGACGGACTATTTGTGTGATGTGATGTATCTTATCTAATGCTTTATTTGACATGTTTTAATTAGTGAAATAATGATTGTTGTTATAACATGTTTAATGCATATGATTTATTTGATTATTATGGAACCGTCAGTTTATGATGAGTGTATTGGTGAAAGGGACGGGATCGCATCACTCGCTTACAATCACCTTGCGATTTCGTGATTTCCTTTTCATGGTGTGTATTTTATGCTATTTATATATATATGATCTTTGTTATCTCATTTACAGGTTTGCAGGTACATGACATCGACTCCACCTAGTTTCACAGGTTTGAGTGTGTCGACCCAACGGTTAAGTTGAATGGGAGATAGTAGCTAGGTAACATGTGTCAGGTCTACACCCTAGCCACAGTGTGTCGTCAGTTGTAGTTTTTGTGTCTTTGCTTGCCTTGTTTATTATTATTTAATTCTTAAGGATTCTTGTTATGGAAATAAATGTTTAAATTATGTATTAAATAGTGTTGATTTTTATTTAATTACATTTTGATAGAAGCCTTTTATTTAAATTAATTAATTTAATTTAATTTATTTGGTAAATTAAATTTAATCCATGGGGTTAAATTTATTTATTAAGTAATTAAAATTGTTTATTTTGAAAGTTAAAAAAATGGGGAGGAATTAAACTTATGTTGGAATTAAATTTGAATTAGAAGTTATTAAATTATATTTGTAAAAATAAATGTGATTGATTAAGATATTTGTTAATTGCAGCATGTGGGAGTTAATTAATTATGAGGTTGTTAAGAAATTAATTCCCGGAGAAAATTTGGGATTTGGGTGAAGAAGTGGAAAGCTTCTTAACGGGAGAGGGGAAGGATATTTTTGGGAGTTGAAATTTTGGGAAGGGGATTTTTGCTTGCTATGGAAAATTGGAATGGGGTTTTGGATTGTAAGGAATTTGTGAAAAGGATTTTTATTCTTAGATTGTTTGCAATAATTTACTGTGGATTGCATACATACTTTGTTTTGAGAAATTGTGATTGTTGGGAAGAAGCTGAGAAAGCTTTGGAAGAGGCTTGGTATCAAAAACTTCAACACTTCTGAAGCTTCTTGAAATAGGTTCCATTCTTGTGTATAGTTTGGTTTAAATTTTCTATTGGAATTGTATTGTTGTAGAAAATTATTGTGTTAGATCTGTAAATGAAAGTTTAATTTGTTTTAGAAAAGAGGAAATTTAAAGCTTTTGTGATTGTCGTGAAGAAACATAGGAAATTTTAGTTATAGTGAAAACCAAAGAATAAGATTTGAGATATTTGAAGAATTATTAGATTTAAATAGTGAAATATATCTAGAGGAAAAGAAATTTAGATTTAGACAAAATTTAGTGTTTAAATTTGTGTAGAAATTATTAAAAACCTTTGTAGGGAAAAATTGTGAAACTTCTATATTTTTAAATTTTGTCGTGGAAAAACCCAGAGGAAATGTAGAAATTTATTGAAAGCTTCTGGAAGAAATTAGAAGATTCATGTAGCTTGTCTTTTCTTTTATCTATGTTTGGATTTGAGAAAGCTATTTAGAAGTTCTATGAATTTGGGTATCTTCTGGAAATTTTATAATTTCACCTGTAGATGAATATTTTGGAAAAACTTCTCCAATTTGACTATTAAATTGAAATTTTGTTTTAAATATGTATATATATATTTTGTTGCATATATATACATATATATATATGTATATATATGTATATATATATGTATATATATATTTTGTTGCATATATATACATATATATATATGTATATATATGTATATATATATTTTGTTGCATATATGTATATATATATATGTATATATATATATATATATATATATATATATATATATATATATGTGTGTATATATATATATTATATTTATATATTATTATTCTGAGATTTATTTTGACCGTGAATTTTTGAATTGACGTACAACAAATTAATAGTTGTTTGAACTACGTTGAAATTCCTTATTACCTTCACTGTTCATTGAGGGGTGTTTGTTATATATTGGGGGGGAATTAAATCCCCCACTACCCCCTCAAGGGAGGTGCAGTTACCTTATGAGGCAGCGCCCTCCACTTAGTGGAGGGAGGGTTTCCTTATGAGGCAAAGCAGCCTCATATGGTGGCGCGAGATTGGAGGTGGGGTGGGGATTCGGCTACAGCTGACCCCTCCCCAAAACAAATAAATTTCTTTTATTTTTAAAACTTGCGAATAGAAATTTAGTCTACCACCCATGGATATTCAGGGTTTTTCCCTTTTTAATATTTTTAAAAATATATATATAAAAGGAATAAATATGTTTGAAGTAAAATATATATAATGTATATATTATATATATAAATATATTGTATGTATATGATATATATTGAATATATATATTGTATATATATGGTGTAGATATATATATATATATGTGTGTGTGTATATATTCAAAGAAATATATATAATGTTTTAGATTTGATGAGTTGATAATTATATGAAATTATTTAAAACAAAGTTAATTAAAATATTTCAATAAATATATATATTAAATATATATTTATTTAAATGCATTTATTTTTAAAATAGCTACATGTGTATATGATTTAGTTAGAAATTAAAAGAGTTAACTTGTAGTGGATTTATGTTGTTTTTAAAAGTAATCAAGGGATTTGATTTAGTTGTTAAATTAGTATTTTTCCTTCTTTGTATTTGGAAAGGCAATTGTTTTCTTTACTATGAAATGAATTTAAAAGAGAAATGGATTTAGTATATCCAAATTAGTTATTTCCTCGCAATTTCTTTTATGATTATTTCCTCTGTGTTCTTGTTTGGGAAACGAGTTAAATGTGTCTTTAATTGGTAAGTCTTCCAAAAGGATCTTAGAGGATGGGGGGGGTTTTCGATTTGTTATGTCAACCTATTTTGAATCCCTTGGGTAGTGCATGATGTCTTGTCAATGATTTACCAAGGTTTCCATGAATGGGGATGATTTGTGCCTCCTTTGGAAGGAGTGGATTATGTGCTTTGTCGCCTCCAATGTTTGGAGTGAGTTTCATTATATGTTGCCTCCTAGAGTTGGAGTGGTTGTTTTATCTAGTTTGTATTCACTTTGGCACCCTTGATGATTGGTTTTGTTTGGTATGTTGCCAAGTAGAAGAGTGGCTTCCGTTAGTCGCCAGAGCCCTAAGAGGTAAACTGGATAACCTTTGGAAGTATTTAATCAAGTGAAAACTTAATTAAAGTATTTAGGGGATTGGGTAGTATTTCATATTAAGAAAGATAAGTTAGCCTCACTCATAGACACAAGTGCTCGTTTAGGCTTGGGATGAGTGGGAAGCCCTGGAATGGCAAGGTCAACTATCTTATCTATACAAGAGGTATTTGATTCTGTATGAGTGATTATGGGGGCTGAGGATCGGTTAAGGCCACCAGGATATCCCATAATGGGGGTTGGAGCCTATGAAGATTCCCAGAGGATATCCCATATCGAGTTGTGTAATGGCACTCTTTCTACAACAACAGTTGGTATTTGGTTTTATGTGTATGGTTTTCTTAACATACTTGATCTATTTTATATCTGAAAGCAATGTGACCTATGTCAGTGATGTTAGAGTTGCATTTGAGTTGTATTTGTGGCTGTATAGTTCATATGATTGGTTGTATTAGTATGAGTTAGCCTGTGACTAGTGGTTGTTGGTTTTTCCATGTTATGTTGTTACTATCTCCTAGCATGGGGGGTGGGCCTTCAGGTACCACTTGGTTGGGTGGAACATGCACCATACACTGTTGGGTCCCCCTTCGATCTTTAGTACTTAATGGTGAGATATTCAGTTGGAGAGCTCACAGTTCATGTATTTAATTCAAGCATTGTATTTATTTCAATTTGAATCATGTTATTTTACCCCTCATTTGTATTCGACGTGGATTTATGTATATTGCAACACTTTTGTATTATTACCTCATTCAGGGAATGAGTGATGTAACCTTATGATTAAGTTAATGAATATGGAGTTTTTTTATATCTCTTTATGTTATGATGTATCTTTATTTTGTATAAGTACTCAATTCATATTGTAATCAAATGTTATGGTTGTATAATGATGTATGTATGGGTTTTTAGTAATCTCGGTTTCGTAGCCTTAGAGGTTGTTGTCAATTAGTAAGTGAACATGTATGTTAATTACACTTTAATAAAAAAAAAATCTGCATTTAAGACGTTAATTGCAACTTCCTTTAGGGTTACGTGGCAGGGCATTACAATGGGTCTCTACCTATGTGTTGGATAATTGGTGAAAATAAGGTATTATATTACATGTGTAATAAATTTAGCCTTTTGTATCACAATATAGGACACAACCACAAGCATATGCATTGACTTACATGGAATAATTTCAAAGCTAGTCCTAACAAAGTATTTAAGTGCCTTGATCATGCTATGATTTTTTCTTGATCCTTCCTTTTTTGCTTGTTATTTCCCTCTTCTAGTTGAACCTTTGTCCAAAGTTACTCTTTCTAACCATGTTATCCCATAAATTTCTATACTAAGTGGAAAACTATTGTTCCAAATCTTGTTAATTCATAGTTTTATTTTATTTCTTACTTTTCAACTCATTAACCCACATTGGCCTAGACCTATTACGTTTAGAATTTGGAGGCTAACCATCTCGATTAACTATATAGAATTCCTAGTGGAATAGGACCATTAATCATACTTCTCACTTTATTTATATTTATGATCACCAACTAGCTAACTTTTGTATCTCTATATATGAGGTTACCATTGAAAATATCCACCATTCCAATACTATGCTCAAATTTTACCCCTTTGGTCCTAATTTATAGTTACAAGTGGCTAAGATTTGTCATCATATAAATTTATGATAACCATTATACTCAAGACACTCAAATTAAAGCCAAGTTATACTAGCTAACAGGGGAAGATTGAGCTTCCAAAGAGTTTTTTCAAGATCTTTGAGATCATCATATTACTCAAGACATAAAATAACTACTTAAGTAACTACTATATATCCTTCAATATTTTGTGAAACACTAAGAGTGGGTTTTCAAGGCTCAAAAAAATCATCTTGAACATGACCATGATTTGCAAGAATGCATCAAGGTTTCCCCTTGTCACCTTTCTTCTTCTCGGTAAACCTTCTTTGATCAATTTCTCTTCATTATTGATCTCTATTCAAAGTCATATTTACTATGGCTAATAATAAATCCCTTAGATGTGATGACTTCCCTTATGAATTCTACAAGACCCTTTAGGATTGTGTTGGGGATCTAATTTCTATCTTGAAGCCTTCCAATTATAATTATTTATGAAAATCTTATTAATAAATAAAATATAAAATTCATACCTACGTCTAGTGATTTGAAGGATATTTGAAATTGGGGATTAGTCACTTTCTTCAATGTCTCCTAAAATATCATTGTTAAAGTACTTGTGCTAAAGTTACACCATCTTCTTCCTTAGATTGTGTGTCCTATGAAAACTAGTTTCATCAAATCAAAATTAATTTTGGATAAAATCATTGTGGTTTGGGAATGTATGGAGTAAGCTTGATGATCTCAATAACATGCCATTTTTATTAAAATTGATTTTACTAAACCTTATGATCAAGTAGAGTGGCCTTTTATCCTCTTGATTCTTCAAGCATTGGTATTTGTTCCTCAATTTATTCAATTAGTTTCTATGCTCTGTGATGATGCTTCAACTTTTCTCACTACCAATGACCATTAGTTTAGTGTTTTGGCCTCTTCAAGTATACACACCAAGGGTGCCCTTTAGCTTGAAAAATGTATGTGCTTGTTCCTAAAGGATTTAGATAGATCTTAACTCATTATTTCTCATAGGCTAGTTAAGGGTATTTCTCTACCTAATTTCTCAGCTCAGCTTGTTAATTGTGATTTTTTATGATTCTTTTCTCACTCTTTTAGAAGAGAAAATAATGTTAAACAAGCCATCCAATGATTGGATATTTGTTGTAAAGCCTCGGGTTTAACTATTCAATGGAGAAAGACAATATTGTAGATAATCCTTCTTACCCAAATCTTTTTGGCTTAATTCCTATAGGTTGAAGTGGATTGAGCATGGTGAATTTTTTTAATTTTTGAACATCCCTTTTTCTTTTCAATCCCCTCCAACAACTATGTGGCATGTTGTTCTTGCTAAAATTAAGAATAAATTGACTTATTGAATTACCAAGCCATTCTTTGACTAACAAGTTTCAAATATGTATCGAAATTCTTGTTGCTATTTATGTCTATTATTCTTCCTATTGAATGCCTTATAAAACCTCATACTTAAATTAGAGAATCTTCTAGGAGATTTTACCTGAGATTCCTTGGGGAATCATTAAGGTTTTCATCAGTGGCTTGCGAGTAATATTGTATCCCCCATGATTCAAGAGGGTTGGGTTTAGTTTCCACCTAGAATAAAGGTTTACATTTGTGTATCAATTGATGGTTGGAACTTGGAACTGGAAACTTGGATTAGAAGACGACGTATGGTAATTGGTAAAGCTTTCGCCACATTTGAAGTAAACATCCAAATAGATTTTTCTAAGATTGCCTTATTCCGAAGAAAAAAAGCAATTGGGAAGATCCCATACAATCAGCGGCAACATGGTAAGAGCTATTCTAAGTATCACCCACTTTAATGGAGGACATGTATAAATGATATGGGCGTCTGAACGAGGAAGGAATTGGTGCACAACTTATCCAGAGCCTATGCGTATCTTTAGTATAACAGAGATAAAACAGTGTTCTGCATAGATTCAAAGAGTTTTTGCTGTTATGGAAGGGCTGAATCGTGGGCATATGGCCCTCAAGCTGGTGCTTCTCCTCTTGATCTGCATTCTCCCTGTCATGGCGTTCGGGCATTCTTTTGGTGATCAGAGGGCGAGTTTGAGGGGCGTAGATGATGAGACTTCTATGACTTTTACTGAGAGATTTCTCTCTGCGGTGGAGCGAAGTAAGAAACGAGTTGAAAATATGAAGGCTGTAATAAGAAGGGCATCGGCATTCAAATCTCTGGACCGTCAGTCTGTTGATGCCGTTCAAACGACAGTTGTTGCTGGGGAAGGAGAGTATCTAATGGAGGTAGGGTTGGGAAGGCCGGTCGTGAAATTCCAAGGTATTGCAGATACGGGGAGTGATCTCCTGTGGACTCAATGCAAGCCATGCGAGAGCTGCTTCAATCAATCCACGCCCATCTTCGACCCGTCCAAATCCAAAACTTACTCCGCTGCTTCCTGTGATGATCCTCTTTGCTCCGAACTGGGAAGTGCTGGGGCTGGTTGCGATCCTGATTGCGGGTAGGCGGGGTTTACCTATTTTCAGCATATTGTTATTTTTTACGGTTTGTTAGGGGCATTTATTTGAGGATCTCTTTCTAATTCTAATTTCGATCGGTGGGTTTAGAGATTTCCTGAAGGTACAAGGTTTGTGAGTTCAACAATTTAGTGGAAGTTTGAATCTTAATAGATTTATCCTGTCACGCTTTTAACAATCACAGTGAGTTCATATTTTTACTTATCACATCATATTTATAGCAAAAGTACAAGATCCATTGAACTCAACAATCTAATGGAAGTTTCAATTTTGATAGATCTGTCATGTCATGTTTTTAACAATCACATTACATCCATCTTGATAGATTTGTCATGTCATGTTTTTAATCATCATACTATACCCATCTTGATAGATTTGTCATGTCATGTTTTTAATCATCATACTATACCCATCTTGATAGATTTGTCATAACATGTTTTTAACCATCACACAAATGCCCATCTTGATACACCATGCCCATAGTGAAAGCACAAGGTTTGTGAGCTCAACAACCCAATAGGAGTTTGAATCTTGATAGATTTTCCATGCCATGTTTTTAACCATCACACCACACACATCTTGATAGATTTGTCATGCCATGTTTTTAACCATCTCATGACGCTCATCTTGATAGATTTGGCATGCCATGTTTTTAACCATCACACCCATCTTGATAGATTTGTTACGTCATGTTTTTAACCATCACACCATGCTCATTTTGATAGATATGTCATATCATGTTTCTAACCATCACATCATGCCCATCTTGATAGATTTGTCACGTCATGGTTTTAATAATCACACCACACTCATCTTGATAGATTTGTCATGTCATATTTTTAACCATCACACCATGCCCATCTTGATAAATGTCATGTCATAGTTTTAACTATCGCACCGCACCCATCATGATAGGTTCATCATGCCATATTTTTAACCATCACACCACATCCATCTTGATAGATTGATCATATCATGTTTTTAACCATCACTTCATGCCCTCAACTACTTAACATATTGTTATTTTGTGTAAAGCTGATATTGTCATTTGTCTAGATGATTTGAAAAGAATATACTGAAAACATGGGATCTATTTTGACCTGCAAATATGTATGACATTTAATCTGGGCAGTGCAGGTATACCTACGGGTATGCGGATGGCTCCAAAACCAGTGGCGTACTCTCTTATGAAAGACTCACGATAGGAAGCGGGTCCAATTCGACTTTTAGGAACATAAGCTTTGGGTGTTCCCATGACAGCATAGGAGGTGGATTCCAGGGCGGAGGCTTGGTTGGGCTGGGTAGAGGTCCTCTTTCGCTGGTTTCTCAGTTAGGCTCCAAGATCAACAACAGGTTTTCTTATTGCCTGGTCGACATGTTTTCTGACGTGAACGCAACTAGCACTATGTTTTTCGGGAATTCTGCAAACTTGAAGGCTGGCAAGAGCCTGACCTTAAAGAAAAACAGTTTCATTCCGACGTTCTGGTATGTTCCCATGACTGGAGTGACCGTTGGCGGTAAGAAGTTGAAGATTCCACCAGGGGCTTTCGATATTCAGGAAGATGGTAGCGGGGGGATGATTATTGACTCAGGTACTACTCTCACCTATTTTGTGCCGGAAGCTTTCCGAGTTGTCAAAGCTGCCATTCAAGCCCGAATTCATCTACGTCGCGTGAAGGCTGAGTTGGATTTCTGCTATCAGATTCCCTCAAACCCCAGCAATTTAAGCCTACCTAATGTAGTTTTTCACTTCGAGGGTGGCGTGAATATGCCTCTTCCTACCGAAAATACGTATATTACAATAGAGGACAACATCTTGTGCTTGGCCATGAACTCCACAAGCGACGTGGGGATCTTGGGAAACATACAGCAACAGAACTTTCACTTCCTTTATGACGATGCCCATAACAGGATCTCCTTCGAACCTGCTAAATGTGCTTCTCTCTAGGTTATTTTTTAGTTGTTTGCAATCAGTATTATTCATTTCAATAAATATAGAGTTTGAAACTGAGCTTCAATAAAACTAAGTTTCGACCTTGTTTCTTTTATTTCTTTGTGATGTGGCATATATATTCGACCATACTCCAAATATGAACCATTGGTAGCTAGTTAAATTTACTTGCTATGCTTATAATTTGCTAACATCAGATCAATTAAAGATCATACTAATGTAGGAAAATAAATAATGCTCTTTTTATTGGGATTTTATGAAATAATTAGAAGTTATAGAAACATTAAACTAATTAAAATTAATTGGAGTAGGATTGTTTTGATTTGGTTTGGATTGATAAATTACATAATGTTGGTTAAAGTGGATTTATAATTAGATTATAAATATTAATCATGTTAATTCTTAATTTTATATCTTTGAATTTATCAAAAGGATGGTTTAAGGATTTGGGTTCAACACATTAAAATTAAATGTTATGGTAAATAGAGAGATCGAAATCTTTTTTACAAGAGATGTCTTGAGCTCCACAAGTTAGGCTCTACTAGAACTTGGGGTCATCCCAAAGGTTCAAAGAATGTCAATTTTATCTTATAATTATATCTAAAAACTTTAATTCAATAAAAATACATCTTATAATAAACTACCTCAAAAAAACTTAATTTAACACGATGTGGAAGAAACCTCCTACTTATCAACTTAATTTAAATCAGATAATTTATTGTTAAATAAATTAATTAATTTTTTTCATAAAGATAATTTCTATTTCAATTTGAAATATAAAATGTCATAATCTCATGAAATAAATGAATTACGTTAAACATCTTTACCCAATCTCATAATGTATCATGATATATGTCTCAAGAATATATATTTTTAATCAAAGGATTACAAATAATAAGGACTACTATCCTAGCATTCTACAACTGCATATTATTTTATACCAAAAAAATTATATTCATTATATATAAATATTTCATGGTCAACTCATTTCATTTGAACTCAACCATTATGGTTATCAAGCTATATATAAGGAGGGTGTCATCTAAATACTTTACCTCCAACCAAAAAGTAGGTAGACCCCCACTCAACTTTCTATTAGAAGTGTCTTAACCGTTCAATAAAAGTGACAAATATTGACATCTACAATAAAACTAAATTTGAAAATCAATTATTAAATATACAATCATTATCACGTGCAGTAAATCATATAGATGCTAGATATCCTCTAGCTACTAATGACCTCTTACTATGAACTAATAAAGTATATAACAATAGCATCATTGTGGCCAAATATGTTTAACTATAAGTTGCATTTAACTATAGTTCAACCATTCATGACACTACTATCTCTTGCTTGACTCATCTAAAATAGCCATAAAGAGGGAACACAAGTATATTTAAACAAACATACTAGCTTTATAATTTAGCAAATCAACTACCATACTCTTGGCATACCATGTCTTTGAGTTGATTTAGTAATTTTTTAATTTTTTTATCATCAATCTATGATGCTCAAAAAATAGGTAGTTACAATTCATTCTTTTCTAGATATGAATCAATTCAAATGTCTACATATTATATGATATATATTTTTGTTCGTCTACATTGATTATTTTTGTACCTATAGAAAAATAATGAGCAATATGAGATATTTTTTATGAATCTCTATGCATTCACATATTAATTTTTTTTATCATAAGATCATGTCTAGGTATAATGATAATAGTATGCTATGTAAGCATCTAAGTATGACATTTTAAATTAAAGACATGAAATTTCTACAATCTATAAAGAAAAAGTTTACAGTTTATGGATTAAACTATGAGAATATTATTTCTCATCAACATTTTGGATCACACTACATGATCCATCATTAGTATGATACAAAAGATAATAGAATATATATTTGTGTAGAAAACCAACTAGCTATATAGATGAGGAGAGGGGAGTCTCCAAAATTAAGGTAATTGATTTGTTGGGAGAAAGTATAAAACTAAATTAAATTATTAATTATTAAGATTCAAAAATTGAAATCTTAAAAATTAAATTAGTGAATAATCTAGATAACAATACTAATATAAGTAATAAATTATAAAAATATGTAAGAGATTGATGAATGAAGGAATAAAATTTAGAAAAATAGAAAAGGAATGAAACAATAGAAGATAATATGATTATTAATATATAGACGATTTTTTAATGGATAAATATAAACTAAAAAAAGGAAGAGAAATGTCTAAATACATTAAGGATTAAACTATGGAAAATTTGAACTTAAAATAAAGAACTTGGAATGGATAAAGATATAAATATGGATATATAAGCATGCCAACAAGAAGGAAAATATATACAAGCTAAAACTAAGTGTAAATAAAAAATACTAAAGATGAGAATAAGTTATTAGGAATATGGAGAAAAGAAGAAAATAGAGATTAACAAAAAAAAATATTATATGTAACAAATATTGTATATGTATCTAAAATTAAGTGGTTAGATATATATAAGGAAAGGATTACAATGTTGAAAAGAATGAAATATAAATTCTCCAATAGATAGGGTTTATAAATAAATATAGAGAATAAGAAAATACTACTTTAATAAAAACTAGATGAAGATGTAAATGAAGGTGTGCATATGATTGAAATAATATATGAAAGTGATAAAAAAGAGAGATTATATTTTTACATACAACAAAATTAACCATATTTAAGATTGACAAATATATATATATAGTTAATAAATTCAAATTCAAATATAGATATGGGAGATAGAATTACCAACAATATATGAGAAGGGATAGGAGAAAACCATAATAAAAATAAAAATTTGAAGAGGATAGAGAGATAGGACATATAAAATAATGGGATAATACAAAAGGAATCTTGAAAGAACATAAGACCATAGTTAGGAAGAGGACTTAAACGAGTGAAAAATTGGGAAGAACTAAGGTTAGGGAGAGAAATATTGAAGAAAACAAAGATAATTAAAGACCCAAGATGAAGGGAATATTGGAGAAGAGGAAGGAAGTAGAGAAGGAAAAGATAGTGAAAACATAAAGGTAGGAAAGGAAAATATATTGGGGGCACAAGAAATAGTGAGAAAAAAAAGGATTGAAGGAACAAGAAATTTTAGTTTGAGGGAATGCTCAAGGTCCAGACTTAGAAGGGACACAAAAATAAAAATTAAAAATACATTGTGTACCAGTAGCATCTTGTTACACACAAGTGTTGTCGATGAAGTAGACTTTAAAGGATATCATAGTGGTATATGATGAACCTATTTTTATCTTTTGTGATAATACAAGTTCTATTAACATTTCAAAGAATCTGATAATGCATTCAAGGACAAAGCATATTGCAATTTGGTATCACTTTTTGAGAGAAGGTTGCAAAGAATGAGGTGAAGTCGGAGTATGTTCCTACAAAGGATCAAGTTGTAGATATCTTCCCAAAGGCCATTCCTAAGGATAATTTTGAGTATCTCTTGGATAAGTTAGGGGTTATTTCCCCTCCTTTCAACTAGATGCATAAGGATATGTATTAGTCCAGTGAATTCCAAGATTCATTCCTTATTTTAGACTAATGTTGGTGGCTACCTCTTAGGGGGAGTAGGTAGTAGCATTGTTGGTTAAGTATTATCATTGTGTGGTATAAAAATGTTTTCCTTTGTCAACTATGTCAAAGGATATGTGTAATAGTTGCTATTTTGTGTAGTATGTTGTGTACTCCCAAGGGAGAGTGTGTAGAGAAGGTGTGAAGAAAACACAGTGCAATAGAAGAAAAGGAAGTTCTAGAGAAAATACATGTGTGACTAATGTCAAAGGGGAGAGATTCAACTAAAAAACCTTATGAAGTAAGGGGGAGAAAGAGAAAAAAATTGAGAAGATAATGCTTGTGTAAGGGGGAGCAGTGTGCACCATTGTACAGTATGTGTTGGTGATCAAAGTTGTTGAACATTCTATTGTTGGTGGTTTTTCATATCATGTGTTTCCATTAATAAAAAAGGGAGAGATTGTTTGAAGTCCATGCATTTTGTTTTTTCATTGATGTCAATGTATCTGTTTTGTTGCATTGATGCCAACCTTAAAGATGCTTTGATTTGTTGCATTATGTTATCATTAGTATTCTCGCTAGTGTCAACCTCTAGTATTGCCTTGATAAGCATGTGTGTGGTTGAATTTCAATAGTGTAGTTAGTTTGGTGGTGATGAGAAAGTGTTGAATATGAGGCAATGTTTGTGGTGCTTGATTTCTAAGTGATTTTAAGAAAATTTGAATAAAAGAGGAAACAGTGTGGTAAAGAGTGTTATGTGTAGTAGAATAGTGTTTTACCTCTTGCTCTACATTTCTTCTATATTGAAGATATTCTTATGTAATTTGGATATTTTGATCAGAGGTTTTATATCCAAAGTTTTAGGTTCTAGATCATTGTACAAAGAAATTTGTGTTCACCAATGTGTGAACTGTGAAAGTAGTGTTGTCTAGGAGAAATGTCTCTACATTTATCCACGGTGTGGTTTCTGGTCTTGTGGATCTAAGGGTGTGCTTACATTGCTCATATCTATCTTCAATCTGAGATTTTCAAAGTTTGGTGCTCCATAAGGTCGGATTCATTTCTTAAAGTATGTGGAAGGTTAACTAGGTGTATAGGATTAGTTTGTTTTTTAGGTGAAAGTTGTCGCAAAGGAATTTGTTAAATTTTAGGGTATTGATGGAATATTCCATATTATGTTGAAGTTTTGTGTGTGGTCTATGAGTCATCTATGGATTTGGTGAAGCATGTACTCAAATTTTTAATGGTGTTTACTCAAGTTCGATTGACCTTGGGTTTTTACACTAATTAAGAAAAATACTTTGGTGTTTTTAGAAGTGTGGTGAGGCATATATGTATGGATTTAATTTTGAGTTAAGTTGTGATGGGGTCTATTTTCATTCCTCTTCACTGCGAGAATATTTTGGTGTTGACCTTGTAAATTATTTTCAAGGTTGAAGATTATATATATGTTGAGTTGATGGAGGATGTATAGTGTGTGTGATTTGAATTGTAATGTGATGTGTGAAAGTGTGAAGTGTGGTGTGATCTTTAATGACTAAACCTACTAGAAGTAGTGAGCAGAAGGTTTCTTCATTCTTTAGAGAGAGTGTGAATGTACTGATGGTGCAATGTTTGAACTTTTCTATTGCTTTAAGATGGATTTCTCATTGTACAATAATCTTATTTCTTCATTTCTATAATCTGGAAGTGAGCCCTCTGATAGTGAGCTTATTATATTCAGTGTTTCATTTAATTTATATTTTGAGCTAATCTTCACCGTGGTTTTTCCCTTCTTAGGTTTTCCACATAAATATGGTCTTCTCATGTGTATGGATGTGTTTGCATTATTGTTTCTCATGTTTATATTCTACTAATGCATGATAAGGGTTTAATGGTTGTTAAGGGTTTAAGGATTAAAGTAGATCTTAATGTTAATGAGGGTTTTGATGTTTTAATGTACAACTAATTCACCCTCCTAGATCTCAATTGTCTTGTGCATGAACAACAATATTTTGTTGGCTCAACTTTCCCTAGAAGGTAACCCTATTTTATGAGGGCATTGTGAATCCAACCTATCTTGAAATGTTACATGTTTTGGAAGCGTGTATGTTTGGATCTTGAGTCAATATATTATTTTTTTGCACGGTACATCTAACTAGGTCAACCTAATTGATGTTGTAGGTGTTTTTGAATGTAATGCATATAAATGTAAGATTATTTTGGTGTTGTATAGAAGATTTGTGTGTATGAGTGTGTGGATTATGTAAAACAGAGTAGAGTGTGATGTGGATGTGATATGAAGAGATACAAAGCATATTTTGATAATAGTGAAGCATGATGTGTGTTAGATCAATTTACAAAGCTTAATTGGAATTGTATTCAACACATGGTAGATTCATTGTATATGTTCAAATATTTGGCAGTGAGCCACCCTTCTTCCTAGCAGTGAACCTTTTTGTAATATCTTATAATTGGCTATAATATATTGTGATCTAATTCTCACTGTGGTTTTTCCCTTTTCAGGTTTTCCACATAAGTCTAGTGTTTTGTCTTCTTTGATTTGATGCATTCTTCCTATGTTATTTTCCATTACTATAAGTTTAATACGTTGCATAGAATGAATGTTTAAAGTTACTAAAGCTAATGATTTTCAATGAATATTGATTCACCCACCCCTCTAAATATTTTGGGTGTTCAACAATTGGTATTAGTCCTTGGTTCCTTTAATTGGCTTGATCGTTGAGGTAGATCTTGGAGGTTGAACACATGGCTACAACAAAGTATCCTACTCCTCTAGAAGAGATTATCCCTTAAGGGTCTACTAAAGAAGATTTTGTAGTTGAAATGGAAGGAGAACTCAAATTATCCCTTGATGTTTTGGATAAAATAGAAGTTGAGAATAGAGATGTGAAAAAGGATCTTAGTGATGCAAATGAGTGTATTAATAATTTGAGAGAGAAATTCAAGAAAGTTGCAGATGGGATCAAGGAGCTCAAGCAATCAAATGAGACTATCACCAGCCTAAAATTACAAGTTGAAGAAGGAAAAAGAGTTGAAGATTGCCTAAATGGTAAACTGAAAGACAAATTTGAATAATTTTCAAATCTTGAACAAGAGATTGTAACTTTGAGATCAAATCTAGAGAAAGAAAGGAAATTCGAGAAGATCTTCACACTGCTTGATGAGAAGATTGTTGGATAGAAGGATTCTAAGGATAATAGAGGGTTAGGGTTTGATAAAGGAGAAATTTCAAAGATAGATCAAACTCCAAACAATACTAAAAAGAAGAATGATAAGAAGAGAAACTTCAAGAAGGTCTAGAACTAGAAGAAATATTTAAAAAGACCACCGATGAGACAACCAAATACACAAAGGCACCCATATTTTCAATGGCTATTGTTATCCCTATAATAATTTTGGACATAAGGTTGTAGAATGTAGAAGTAAAATAAATCATAATGTTCAATCATTTATTGGTTAATGTTATACATGCAATAGATTTGGTCTTAAAGCTAATGAATGTAGAAATCAGATAATGAATGGCTATAATAATGGCATGAGGTTTCAATCTTTCAATAGCTACTATTATACATGCAATGGATTTGGGAATAAATATAATGAATGCAGATCTAGAAAGGCAAGCAATAAGCTTGTTCAAAATAATTTCATATGTCACAAATGCAGTAAATCATGACACATAGCAAAGTTCTACAAAAGAAAGAATGTGAAACCCTATGTTTCACAAAAGAAGGCTAATATGGTAAAGAATGTGGATCCAGTTGAGATGAAGAAATAAATGAATAAGATCTGGAAGAAGAAAGATGAGAATGAAGTGAAGGATGTGCTAACTTCTAGTGTAGATGTTTCCTCTAGAAACTAAATGAAGAGCTTTGGCTCAAGGGGAGTTTTTGACAGAAGATCTTTGAGCCCTTGCTAAAGATATGGTTTTGATGTCTTCGGCATGATGAGATAATATGTAGTTTGACATGCTTGACTTATGGGTGAAGTCACTGGTGAAAAATATTTTATTGTAGATATTTTTGAAGTATTTGAAGCTAACTATGTCATCATAGTTAAGGTTACCAGATTTTCAACCTAACTTTGAATCAATTCATTTAATTTCATCCAAAGGGTGTTCATAAGTGTAATTTCATATGAAAATTTCATTTTCAATCAAGTATTTGAAGTGTGAAGAGAAGAGAAGAGGTAAATTGAAGCAATTTAGAGTTGGTGAGTGAAACCCTAATCATCAGAGATCTAAAAGGTATTTATAGTTTCTACATTACCCTAGTTTCAAAAAGTATTTCAAGATTATATCCCTCAAGTATTTAATGTTGTGGACCGACCTCAACCTAAGTTCAAAAGCCATCTTGATAAATCCATGGTAATGGATCCAGAAGGTGCATTATCGTATATTCTCTGCAGTGTATTGCATATTCAAGATGTCAGAATTTATATTCATAAAAAAGGAAGAATACAACCATTCTGAGATGAGAGAAGTGTGGTTAAATGAGCTTAATGGTGATAAATTTGAGCTGAAATCTGAGTAATAAGTTTAACAGAGAACAAGCTATATGTTTGGAGCAATATTCCCCTTTTGCTAGGTTGATGAATGGATTAGATATGTATTGAGAATAATTCACGATAGGTTCATTTGATTGGACCAACCATACATGATAACCAAGGAAGCAATGAGGGTTATGAAAATTTTATGTTTAACCAAACCAATTCTAACTCTTAAATCTATGAAAAATGAATTTGTGATGAATTTTAACTGGTGCAAAATTTGATAAATGTGCCCTAGTAGTTAAAGATATTAAGGACCCGACTATAAAGTGTGCATCAATGGTGATTGGTTATAAGGTTTTCTTCACAAATAGAGAAAACTATGTTTCTGCTACTACAATTAATACTACTTAAGAAATGGTGAAGAAATTGTGGATTTTGACCTATGTGAGTTGTTGAGGCAATAGCTACTAGAGAACTTGCAGAAAACTAAGGAATATCGATACCCCTTCTAGTTTGATACCCTAGTCATACGTTTACTTTTCTATTTTCTTGGAGAGATTCTTGGCATGAAGAATGTTGTGTGGTTAAGTGGTGTTCTGGTTTTGTAACCCAAATCATAGATCATTTGAGGAGATTGGGTAATGTAGATACCTAGAAGGCTACATCATGGGGTTTCTTTAAAATAATCTAGAACATGCAAGCAAGAGAAATAATTCCTAAGAGTGTTGTGGATATGTATAAAAATGGCATCATCTTCATGGTCGACAAGGATTGTTGTATTATGGAAGTTCTGGAGCCACGGATAGTATGGATCCCTAAAATGGGATATGAGGTTGTCTAAGATGTAATTATTGGTCTGGTAGATCATATGTTAAGTATTCCTAGAGACTCTAAAGAAGGAAGGTATGTTACATATGAAAAAAATATAGTTGAGTACATATGGAGAAAAAGAAAAAGGATATCACAAGGAATCTAGAAAAGATGAAGAACACTTTTAGTGGAAATGATGGGACTACCAAAGGGACTTGTGGGGAAATCCAAAGGCATATCTAGTCCTCTAGAAGTTTCCCCAAGTACTAGAAGGTTAGGTAGGACCTCTACCCCCTCTCCAGTTCCTCCTAAGTCCTCTAGGACTAAAACATGTTTTTGGTATGAAGAGAAAAGAGTCAACTAGTGCCCCTATGAAAGAACATCGTGCACCACAAAAAAAGAAGAGTAAAAAAAAGCTACAAGAGAAAGGTATGTTGGATATGATGAAGAAGATGATGAATATGAAGGACCTCATTTGGTTTGAAAAATAAAATTGGATGTCTCTCAAGAGACAAGTACAAAGAGCAATAGAATTGACATTGTGGATACAGGCAATGAAGAAGTGGAGGAGTAGAAGAAATAATTTAGAATACACGTAAGAGAGAAGAAGTCTGGAAAAGAAGAAAAGGTAGAAAAGGCTAAGGGGAAGAAGGAAAAATCCCCTCCAGAAATAAAATATCCCTCTAAGGTTGGATGTGTTATTTAATGGAATTTATGAGCATGGAATGCTAGACGAGACTACCAAAATGTATTCATATTCATATGAGGTAGATAAGACTACAATAGAAGAAGCAATAGTAAATTATATGGTAACATTTTGTACTAGTTTGTCAGAAATTGAAGATCAATTACTAGATGACTTTAAGAATGTTTAGAGCATGAGGAGACGGGAAGCAATAGATGAAGATTCCAGAATAAGGGAAGATTCCCTATAGAAGATTGGTTCTTCTCTATCAGAAGAAGATAGAGAAATATTGGCACAATTATACAATAGAGAATTTAGAATAAAATAAAGAGTCAAGACCCTAATGAGCAAGGATGAGGATGATATAGAGAGATTTAAAAATGAGACACTACATAAGTTAGAAGAGCTTGCAAAATATCTAAGTGTGTCTTTGAACAATGGAAGTGAAATGCAATATGATACTTTCATCCTGGATGTTAACGAGACTATTGAGGATGCTCTGGAACATGAGAGTGAATAGAAACAAGAGAAAATGCAAGAATATGTGGGAACAAATGATATCCCTCCAGTAGTGGAGAATGTTGGAGGAGAGAAGGATGAGAAAATGCAGGAGGATGTACAAACTAGCAAAATTCACCTCCTCCAGACACAAAGAAAAATTTAGAACGAGAAGAAGAGATTGCACAAGACAACCCAAAGAATTTAGAGGTACAAAACACTAAAGATCAACCTTCTCTACAAAATTAAGAGAAATCTACAACAAAAAAGAAGAGTGAAGATGAGTCTAGCAATGCTAAAAAGGAGAAGAATGTGGAGAAAGAAGAGGAGAGAATAAAGTTTGTTGGTGAATCCTTTAGTGATTCACTCAAGGTTCTATTGGACATGTAATTATAGTTTGAGCTTATTGTTTATGCACAACTTCTGCAACTCCCTTTGATGCAAGGTCAAGTGGACATGGGAAAAATATATCCCTTGTAGAAGCTTCAAATTGGTGATGTGTTTCATCATTTTTCAAGGAAGTAAATACTATCCACTCACCAGAAGAGCATAGAGTTGATCGAAGAAGTCGTCAAGGTATTGCAAGAAGGTATTCTCAGTGTTACAATTGATGATTCTTTATCTGATGTTGATAATTTGAAGCTACTTTTAGATTATTTTAAGGATTATTCATGTAATTTAGAAGAAAGGTTGGAGAAATAGATAACAAATAAGGTCAATGACATGAAATTGATTGATGTATCAAACAAGTGCACTATTGCACATATAAAATTATAAGAAAATTTGAGACATGTGTAGAAGTGTTTGGATGAAGCATGAGTTTTATTTCAATTCTATTTGAAATAGCCCAATTCAACAAAGAGCATCAACAATCAGATGGAATCAATTGAGTCATACATTGCACAAGCCTCTATATTATATGATCTGGCTAATGGCACGGATGGTGCTACAAGGATTGCAATAGAAAATTTGCATGGACAATTTTTCCAATTATAGGAATCAAAAGAAAAGATAATCATATAGTATAGTCAATTATAGCATTTGGTAAATGCAAGGCTTACCTCTTTAACCAGTGTTATATCACATGTAGAGAAGTTAGCATGGAATAACTTGGTACACAATTCACCAGATGAAGGAGAAGAAATCCTTATGCAGTTTGAGAGCTAGAGAAATATACTTATCTTTACCCAGAAGTATTGGGATGTTGGAAAGAAGGATAGGGAGGAACACCTTGATAAATTGAAGGTGTCTTACAAGAGTATTCTTCCCTCCTCCAATTGATTTTATACATTTCAAATTCATTTATGCATTTCTAGATTTCTCTATACATATGTGAAAGTAGTAGACAATGTTGTAATGCATTTTTTATTATTTTTTATAGATAACCTTGTAAGGGGGGGCTATTATCATGCATATATGTATATATTTATAAAGGTAGAGAATAGTTGAAACTTAGTTTTTCAAGTTTGATATTAAGATCCCTTTGATGTCAAGGGGGGAGAAAATTGGAGATTTGAAGAATATGTTTCCATCAATGATAAAGGGGGAGATTGTTGGAAATTTGCTATTTATTTATGAGATGGAGACTACTAGAAGAGTTATAAGGAGATTTTCAGAAGGATATATGGCATATGATGCATTTTTTTCTACTATGACATTGGGGAGACTCTTGGTGATGCTACTATAGTTTTGTCATCGATGGCAACATTTTTTGGTATCTAAATTAATGTTTGATGACTATGGTTGAACGAAGTGATGGAAATCTAGTGCATAGGTGCAACATTTTTGTTGATCCAATGTAGACCAAATTCTTTATAGAGTTGTCTAAGTCCTAGTGCATAGTTTCCAGTGTATAGTGAACCAATTTTGAGGTCTATATTTCTCCACAATGAAGAATTTAGTTATGTAGTTTTGAGATAATTTAATACTTGTGGGAGGATTCTAAATCCAAGTTTTTACATCTTGAAGCCCTTTGTAGTTGAAGTTGGAGTTGAAAAAATATCACTCTGGATTTGGTAGAGCTACTATGGTAGTGTACCTATTTGGAATGGTTTGCATTCCATCATGGTTGATTATTTTTCTATGTGGTTTTGTGGGAATGCTTACAAGTGTTAGAAGTGTGTTGGGTCCAAGTGGAAATTTCTTGGAGGTTTATGTGTTGGTATGTGGATTAACAATTAGTTCATCTACTTGTTGTTTCATTATTAGGACCAACCTAAAAGGTTTGAGGTCATACAGAGTTAAAGGAAGTTTGGATCAAACTTATGGGAGTAATTATAGGTCCCTACTAACCTATCTTAAAGTGTTACAAGTTTTGGAAGCGTGTATGTTTGGATCTTGAGAATATTATTATTTTGCATGATATATCTAATTAGGCCAACCTAATTGATGTTGTATGTGGTTGTGAATGTAATTCATATAAATGTAAGATGATTTTGGTGTTGTATAGAAGAGTTGTATGCATGAGTGTGTGGATGATGTGAAAAAGAACACAATGTGAATGTGATGTGAAGAGGTACAAAGTAGAGTTTGATAGTAGTGAAGCATGATGTATATTAAACCAATTTACATAGTTTAATTGGAATTGTATTTAGTATATGGTAGATACATTGTCTCAGTTCAAATCTTTGGCAATGAGCCACCGCCTTTTGGTAGTGATCCATCTCTTTAATTCTATATTATTTGGACAGTGAGTCCACCTAGCAATGAGCCTTTCTATAATATCTCATATTTGGTTATAATATATTATGAGCTAATCCTCATTGTGGTTTTTCCCTTTTTGGGTTTTCCATGTAAATTTTGTGTTCTTGTGTTCTTGTGTTCTTGTGTTCTTTAATGTGATGCATGCTTCCTATGTTACTTTCCATTACTGCAAGTTTAATATGTTGCATATAATGAATGTTTAAATTTGTTGAAGCTAATGATTTTTTAGTGAATACTAATTCAAACCTCCCCCTTAATATTTTGGGTGTTCAACAAATCTCCCTCTCTCCTCCTCTTGATTAGGAGAAGGTGGATGGGGAAGAGCAACCTATTGTGCCCTAGGAACCTATCCCCCTATCTATCTTGGTTGTTGTGTTTGAGGTGGTACTAATGGTGGATGTCCTATTGATCATCCATCCAACCTCCATGACTGCCCTATTGTTGCACTCCTTGGAAAAAACTTGGGAGATCTCCTCCTGACTGGCCAGCACTATGACCTCATAGAGAGTACAGTAATATGAGGCCTCCTAAGTGAGTTTCCTCATCTCCCTCACATATTAGTCCATAGGGACCACTATACCTTGATGAACCAACTCTAGTTGTTCTCGATGTGATCGCTCTGTATCCTTCTCTAAATTTAATTGTACCACTTGAATCTTCACTTGTTTTCAGTGAGCTATCTTAGCATCTATATGATTTCCTCTGAGAAATGTGTACATTAAGGCCATCCCTCTCTATGTGGTACCCATCCCTCTCCCTCTAAGCCTAGTCTCACTCTGAAAGTGTTACTCTAAGTTGCACATCATCTACATCTCCCCCTCTCTACCCATCATCACCCCTTTGGTCTCCTCCTATCATAACTGTAGCTATTTGTTATACCTATGATCCCTATTTTCCCTGATCAAGACCTCCATCCTCACATCCTAAAATATTTGCCTCAACTTGTTGCCTCACTTAGCAATCCCTAGCTAGCTCCACCTATCACCTTAACTACCTCACTACTCCACCATCTGGATGGGTGAATCTCATTGGTCTCCACACTGCCCACCATGAATCATAATCAGGGGTAGTCCTTGTATCCACTACTCTTGAATCTCATGCCCACTTAACTAGCATCAATGCAATGAACTCTGACACTAAAACCTATGGGCTTGGAATGGGTCCCCACTCATCATTATCTTGTTTTGTGTGAGGAAACATAACCAAATAATCTTGAGGAGCATCCTAGGTCTCCCTAAACTATCTCTTGATCCTGTCAAGAAGATATCTCTCCAAATGTGATGGGTCCATCCAATAATCCATTGAATCTATCTATAATAGGAAAGTTTCCCATCATCATCAACCCAGGACTCACACTATAGTCATAGCCTCTAGATGAACACATCCATGTCATTGAGACATCTCCTCCAATAATAGAGATTCCCCAACTGCCTCTAAGTCAACAAAGAATCATACTAATACACATAAATATCTCCTACAACCCAAGCAACATCTCCTATTGGTCGCATGACAACAATGTGATCCCACACCTATCCATGCAGCAATGTCACCCTGGCTAATAGACTTGTTGTATATCTATACACCACATAGTGTATATCATGGTATAGGTGGGCTTATATACACGACCCCTAAGCATAGATGGTGGAATCTATCATCAACCTCTCTAGGACATGGCCCCATCCAACTAAAAAAATTATGATTTTTTATCAAGGATGGTCACTCTAGATATGAGACATCCAATCACCAAAATGACATCATCATACATCCCTACTCCTATTCTTAGATCTATCTCCCCATCCTCAATATCAAATTCATCATCATGTAAGACTCGTTTCAAATCCCCTGCACCATAGTCTGTATCATAGATAACTTGAGTTCCCTCAATTAAGATCCTCAAGATCCTCCAAACATTCTCAACAATGATGGTAGCCTCCCTAGTTTAAAATATAAACAATGAAGTCTCGTTATGCCACCTCTTAATAATAGCAGTCGTAAATGCCCTATGAGCACAAATCTTTGGATTGAATGCAATTCGAAACAATCCCACAACTCTCAAGAACTCAACATCCATCTCACTAAGGTATGTAATATGTTGTAACACTATCGATCAACACTCCCTCGATAGGATCGGATCTAGTATGACCTACAAACATAACGCCTAAAGTTAATTTGTCAAAAACTTGATAAATATACTTAAATTGCAACTCTTTGTATCATTTGCAACCTTTTTTCAAATGTTGCATTGTGTCACAGTCAAATGCAACCCATTTTTTAAATGTGTCATGACATCCAAATCATTTATGAGTCATTTTTCAAAAGTCTCACTCTATACCAACCAAATGTGAACCAAAAGTCAAAAGCAATGTGACATGTCAAATACGTCACAACACAATAAAATGTGTCACCTTAGGTTTCAAACATGTCACATCATGTTTCAAAAGCATCAATCCTAGATTGACGCATTTGATTGACTCCCTAGACCTATAATTTATTGTGACCAAACTAATGTCTAAGCATGAAAGGGTTTGATATATACCAATGTATCTGCTCTGGTTGGCCTCTAGAACTTTCATACTCGATTTTCATAATGAATAGCATGAGGAACACTAGCCATCTCTATAACAACTTCACACTCAAATCTCTATCAGAGCTCTAAAAATTTTATACTAAAAGTGTGTAAATCAAATGAAAATAACCCCCAAGGGCCTATATATAGACCCCAAAACCCTATATTTTAACCCATTGCACCCCTCACATCCCATTTACATCATACCCTAATATTCTCGATTATTTTCCTCACCAACCTAAACCCAATTTTCATCCCCTTCTTCACTAAACCTATCTCATCTTCTTGTCGTGAGTGTGACCTAAAAAATAAAATTTGGCCAACCTCTCGAGAGGGTAGCCTACCCTCATCCCATCATTCCTTCATTTGTTGGGGCACAGTGGAGCATCATTGTTACTATTTTTTCCAAATCAACATTACTTTGAAACAATGTAATAGGTACATTGTCTCAAAGAGGGGAAAAATGTAGACAACTAAAAATTTCTAGCACATCACGCATTTCTCTAATTTTTCATTATCACTCATCACCCCCTTTATCACCTTTTAATTAAATAATTTCCAATCATTTTATTAAATTGACCTATTTTCCTCTATTAATTAAATAATTTTAATTATTTGATTAATTCAAATCATTTTTCCATTATCTGCCTTTAATTGAATATTTTTTAATTATTTAATTAATTAAATCATTTTCCTCCTCCACATTAATTAAATATTTTTCATTATTTAATTAATTTATGATTTTCCTCCCATCCACCTAATTAAATAATTATTATTTCTTCTTGCCTCTCATAATTAAATAATTTCGAGGTATATCAAGGAAGATGGCGCTCGGGTCTAATTTTTTGGTCCGAGCTAGGGCGCCTGAGCCCTAGTTCGTGAATCACTGGTGTTGCTTCCTACGCAGGTTGGGGTGGGGTTGCTAATGAGTACAGGGGGGTGAGTGTGGTTCGGTGTCTCTGCTTTGTGCCTTTTTTTTGAGGCCTTTCTTGGTGTTGAGGATGCATTTCGGTGGGTGCTCAGATTTCTTTTGGTGCTCTGTGTTGCGCGCCAGTTTTGGAGGTCCCTGTGGTGGAGTGTACCTATGATTGCTTGGGCTCAGCCAGTGGGGGTTTGGATTCTCTTGGAGGTGTGGAGGGTATGAGGGTTGTTGGTTTTCTCTCCGCGTGGTTGAGTGGGGTGGGTTGTGTGCAGAGTGTGGGGGAGTGTTTTAGGTGGGGTTGGTGGCTTTCATTATAGGGTCAATATAGGTTTTGGGGCCTCAATGTCTCTGGGTGAGACTTCGGTGGGCCACTTGGGCATGGAATTTTGTTCCACAATCAGCTCAAAGGCGTCATTGCATGCAAGAAATATTATTGACAATAGTTTATTCTTGTCGGAACCGAAGGATGGTGGGGTACGCAGGTCGGGTGGATCTCGTGTATCCAAAGTTAATGGTTGTCTTGAGTAGTGCAAGGAGAGACCCAAGCTGGTCATCCCACCTGAAATGATAGCTGAAGATATTGAATTCTATTCTCGACATTCCTTATATTGCAAATTTTTGGGGATGAGGGTTTCTCCTCAGTTTTTGGTGTCTTGGGCTTGACGGACGTTGCCAGAGGGCGAAATGGATATTATGTTCTTGGCTAAAAATTACTTCATGGTAACTTTTGATTGCATGGCTGATAGGAATAGGGTTTTTGAGGGTGGACCCTATTTTCATAACCAAGTGGGGTTGTTTATCAAACCCTGGCATGTGGGTTTCAATCCTTTAGAGGAGCTTCTAAATCGGGTTTTGGTTTGGGTCAGGCTACCTCGACTTCTCATGGAATGTTGTCGTGAAGATGTTCTGCATTTGATAGCATTGATGCTTGGAAAACCATTCGGCTCCTCGCAGCAAACTTTGGATAAAAGGTAATGGTGTATGCTCGTATTTGTGTTGAAATTGATTTGGGAAAACCCTTGCCAGATTTTGTAGATATGTGGGCGGGCTCTTACTCTTGGGTGCAGCAGTTGGATTATGAGACTCTTCCATTTCGATGTCGTCTTTGTCATGAATATGGTCACTTGTTGCGGCGTTGCCCAAAGGCTAGGCATGTGGATCCACCATCCTCCCAGCCTCTGTGCAACACACCTATGGCTGATAAGGGGAAGATTCCTATCCCTGGTGATGGGACTGATGCAGATGGCTTTGTCCCTATCAGGGATCACAATAGGAATAGGGGTCAGAAGAGGACCTTGAAGGAGAGACAAGATGAAGATACTTTTAACAAATTCAAGGTGTTAGATGACCTCAGCCAACAAGAGGTGAACCTAGGTTTGGTAAATCTTGATTTGGGAGCTCTAAGTACAGGTCAGATAGGTCTCCTCTTTGAGGCTTCCCAGGATGTACAGGAGGCTGGTGCTTCTCATATGGTCATGGATCTTCACATGGGTGCCCTGGTGGAGTCGGCTCTTGTGGCTAAGTTGAAGATGGGAGGGGGGAGGGGCCTCCTCTAGTTTTGAATGTTATTATTGATGTTGGGAGGAATTTCAAGTCTCTCTCCCCATTGGGTATTCATCAAAAGGATCTAAAAAAAGGTGTGGGGGAGAAATCTTCCAAGCTTGGCCATAAGAAGGACTTGGAAAAGATTAAGTTAACAAGGGAAATTTGGAGTCAAGGTCGGTTAAGACTCTGGATTCTCATTTCTTGAATCCCTTGTAATGATTGTTCTCTCTTGGAATGTGAGGGGCTTGAACAGTGGCCCTCGACAAAAAATTGTTCACAATTTGATTAGAAGTAATGCTCCTAATGTTCTTCTCTTGTAGGAGACTAAGGTATCGGTTGAGTGTATGTTTGGCATGTTGCCCAAGCTATGGGGAAGTGGTGAGTGCCAGTGCATAGGTTCCCTTGGTTCGGCTGGGGGTGTGGCTTATCTGTGGAACCCTCGAAAGATTCACCCTCTCTGGTGGGTGTCCTTTAAGTCCTCCATATCTATGGTGCCTTCTTCTTTTTAATTAGGAGAGGTTGTTCTTTTCTCTAATATGTATGTTCCTATTGATTTTATTGGAAAGTAGTTGTTATGGTCACATATAAGGTATGTCCATATCATGGTTCCTCTTCACCCGTGGATCCTGGCTGGAGACTTCAATGCCATTGTTGAGTTGGTTGAGAAGAGGGGAGGCAATGCAAGTTTGGATCCCTCTGTGCTTCTTCTTCAGGACAACATCTCTTCGCTGAATTTGGTTGACATCAAGCCCAGTAATGGTCGGTTCACTTGGAAAAATCAGAGGACGGGAGCTAATTGCATTGCAGAAAGGTTAGATCGCTTCCTGGTTTCCTTCTATTCAATTGGTGGTTTGTGGTCGTCTTTCTCAAAAAAATTGGATTGGAGGCGATCGGATCATTGGCCTATCAATCTTGTCATTTCTTCTACTCGTGTGCCTTGGGCTCCTACCTTTAAGTTTCAACTCATGTGCCTATGGGACCCATCTTTACATGTCCATGTGGTTGAGTGGTGGAAGGCTGGTAGACTGGCATATGGTATGGCGATGTATACCTTTGCTAAGTTGCTCCAATTTACCAAATATCAGCTAAAGAGATGGAATAGACAGTGCTTTGGAAATATTTTCCATGTTAAGGCTTTTGCTCAGGCTGATTTGGACGATATCACTAGGGTGATCAGGGAGGAGGGAGTGACAGATGACTTGCTTTGGGATGAGGCTAGGGCTCTTAAGATGCTAGAGGAGTTTGAATTAAGAGAGGAATTCTTTTGGAAACAAAAGGCCAGAATTGAATGGCTTCAGGAGGGAGATAAAAATACTGCTTTCTTCTTTAACTCGGTGAAAGCCAGGAGGCATGGTAATTCTATTTCAGTTTTGGTTAATGATAGAGGTGAGAGGCTTTCCTCTACTTAGGAAATCTCAAATGAAGTTGTTCAGTATTTTAAATCTTTATTTAGGGAGGATGCTCATGGAGGCTCTAATGAGGAGGTGTTGGTTCTATCTTGTATCCCTTCTATGGTCACAAGGGAAATGAATGAGTATTTCATGGCTGACATTTCTTTGGATGAGCTGGAGGTGATTGTGTTTCAGATGAAGAAAGGGAAGGCCCCTAGCCCAGATGGCTTCCTGATTGAATTATTTCAAGAATTCTGGGACATTATCAAGTTGGACCTATTGGTTGTGGTTCAGGAGTCTCAGATGAACAAGCAGATGTTATGGGATTTGAATGCTACCTTCCTAGCTCTCATACCCAAGTATGATGGCGTGAATAGGCTAAGCCAATTTTGGCCTATTTCCCTGTGCAATGTGATTTACAAAATTATTTCTAAATTGATTGCAGAAAGATTAAAAAGGTGGTTGGGATTGTTGATCTCGGAGGAGCAGAGAGGTTTTGTGGAAGGTAGGAAAATTTTGGATGGGGTTGTTATTTCCTTAGAAACCATTCACTTGATGGCCAGCTCTAAAGATAAGGTGATGTTCATCAAGCTAGATATGGCTAAGGCTTATGACAGGGTTCGGTGGTCTTTCCTCCAACGGATGCTTGGGGATTTTGGCTTTGGAAATGAGTGGATTCAATGGGTTATGAGTTGTATTACCTCTATTTCCTTTTCGATGCTGACTAATGGGGAGCACTCTGAGCTTTTTGGAGCTTCACATGGTTTGCAGCAGGGAGATCCCCTTTCCCCATATCTGTTTATTCTTCTTGTGGAGGGTTTGGGACGCCTCATAAGAAAGAATGTGGATTTGGGTCTCATTCAAGGGTGAAGGTGGGGAGGGGCTTTTCCTTTGCAGTCTCACTTACATTTTGTGGATGATACGGCTCTAATGGGTATGGCTACTATTAGGGAAGCTTCTAATTTGCACAGGGTCTTGAATGTGTATCTTGCTGCTTCGGGTCAACGGATTAATGAAGAAAAGTCCTCCATCTTCTTTTCTAATACCCCAGAGCCCATTTACTAGAGGATTGCTCATATCTTGATATTTCAAATTGGGGCCCTTCCTTTGACCTATCTGGGTTATCCTATCTCTATTGGTAGGTTGCCTAAGTCTGCTTGGCAGAACATTTTGGATAAGCTTCAAGTGAAAGTTACTCACTGGACCCATAGGTGGTTGTCCTTTGTTGGTTGGGTTTAGTTGCTCGGGTCGGCGGTGTAGACTCTCCCCATCTAAAAATGTATGCTTTAGGTGGCTTCGATGGGCTTTGTGAAGGATTTAGACTCTTTATCTAGGCAGTTTCTTTGGGTTGGTAGATTAATGTCTTCTAAGTGGAGTCTGGTTAACTGGGATATTATTTGCAGCCCGCGACAGGTTGGTGGCCTTAGGTTAAGGAAGTCGTCCTTGTCTAGGGAGGCTCTGGCAGCCAAATTGTATTGGAGGTGGTGTGTGGAATAGGACCAAATTGGGGCCAGGATTCTTTCACATAAATACTTCCCCATCTTCCCTTGGAGGGGAGAGGTTCAATGATTTGGAGTACGCTTAAGAAAGGTGCGGTGCTTGTCAAGGATGACCTTTTTTGGATTTGCAGAGGGGGGACAAAGGCTCACTTCTGGACTGATTCGTGGGATGGCTTTCCTCCCATTACTTCATAGTTCCCTAATTTGTTGAATTTGTGCCAGAGGTTTATTGCAGTAGGTTGGTCTAGGGTGAGTAATTTTATAAGCTATCATGTTCAGGATCAGCGGGTGATTGCAAGATGGAAGCATCCTAATGAATGGTCGGATGTTGGATTGATCGAAGATTGTGAGGAGCTCAACAATATCCTCTCTAGTAGATGTTGTAGTCCCCTCCAGGATGGGGATATTCTCTCTTGGTCTCCTAACCCAAAGGGGGTTTATTCTGTTGCTTTTGGGTATCAGGTGTTGTTGTCTCGAAGGCTTGTGGGGGTGGAGGTTCCCTAGTGGAAGAAAGTGTGGAATAAATTTTCTTGGCCAAAGTGTAACTATTTTTTTTGGACTCTGGCCCAGAATAGATGTTTGACTTGGGACAATATCCAAAAATGGGGATTCCAGGGTCTCTCGATCAGTGTTTTGTGTGGGGCAGGGGAGGAAGAGTCTGCTCATATGTTCTTTTGATGCCCCTTTTCTTTGCAGCTATGGCGTTTCTGGTGGGGGGTGTGGAAAAGCTCTTGTGTTCATGCCTCCTTTTTGGTTGAGTTTTGGAGTAGTTTGGGTAGGCCTCCTTCTGTGGCTTCCTTTCTGCAGGATGTGTGGTTTGTGGGGCCTACCTTTATCCTATGGAAAATTTGGTTAGAGAGAAATTGTAGAATTTTTCGTGGTGAGAAGATGGTGGTTCAACAGATTTGGCAAAGAATTTTGGGTATGATTCAGGAAACGGTGGCTGCTAAGTGTGATGTTGGGTTCCCCCTGGAGAAAGGGGATGTGAAGGTGGTGGATAGAATGGGGATTCAGGGTTCGTCTTCAGTTTTTGCTTGCCTCAAGAAAAATTCGGCACCTTCGGTAGAGGGTTCATAGAGTGGGTAGATGGATGCCTCCCCCGGATGGCACTCTAAAGATCGATACTGGTGGTTCCTCGCGGGGCAATCCTGGGCCTACTAGTGTTGGGGGGATTGATATGGATTTTATGGGATCGACTATTTTCTTCTTTTCGGTTCATGAGGGGGTGCATCCCATTAATTTTATGGAAGGTTTGGCGATCTTATACGCTTTTGAGTGGGCGTTTTCTTTGGGCTAGTGCAAGGTTATATGCAAATCTGATTCGCAAGTCATGATAAATTTGTTGAAGGACAGTAAGTTATCTTGTGTTCACTAGCAGTTGGCTAGGTTGGTTCAGTAGATTTTGCAGATTAGTTCTTTGATGGAGCTCATGTCCTTCTTCCACATCCTGAGGGAGTGGAATGGATCTGTTGATTATTTGGCTCGTTGGGCTTCTGAGCATACTGATGGTTGGAAAGTTGAGGAGATGGGGAAAATTTCTCCTGGGCTCCGCTAGGATTTGGAGAGGATTCTTGCTGAAGATGGAAATGTTAATAATGTTGAATTATGTGGTCTCTTGCTTCTATGTGGTCCAGTGTTTCTTGGGCGTGGGCCTGTTGATGTTTTGTAATGTGCTTTTTTTATTATTAATAAAGTTTTTACCCCTTTTTTTATAATAATTAAATAATTTCATAATTATTTAACTAGCTAATTTTATTCCATAATTAAATGAATTATTTGATTCATTTAGTTGCACATTCTCTCCCAAAAATAATATTCTAAATTCAAATTTGAAAATATCTTCCATCCAAAAATATCTCAATATATCTCCTAAAATTTAGGAAGGAGCTTCAGTTAATTGAACTCTTTCTCAGCATGCATGGTCTTTGCATCCCCCATTCACTCTCAACCATTGATTTTAAATTTCAATCTCAAACGTCAATCAAATATCTTGAGATCTATAAAACAAGCCTTCATCTATCATTTAAAGGACCTCTCTCTCTCTCTAATTTTCAATTGAGACCTGGTCCTCAAATGGCAATTGAGCTCCATAACAATCTAGCCTCCAAAGCCATCAATTTTTCAAGATTTTGCACAATTGGGTTATGCTAAGCATGAGCAATCCACATATCTCAAAGCATGATCTCACATTATCGATAATGGAGTTTACAAGGTTTGGCATCCTTAGGTGAGGTAAATTTTGCTTTAAATTTGATTTATGCTTTCATTTCTTGTTTACTTTCATTTTATTTTATCTAATGACTTAATTGGTAATGAGTTTAATTTTTGATCAATTGGTCCTTGGTTTGTGATTTGATCTAACCCCCTTTGTTGTTTACACCTTTTGATCAATCTCTCCATTAATATTGTTCACAATTTTGTTGTTCAAAATCTATTTGTATGTAGTGTGAGTAACATCATCATCAATAGAAGTGGTGCTAAAAGGAGGGTTGTAAAGGGTCATGATATTTCTGATAGTATGATTGAGCCTAATAATATTTTCAAAATCCTATTCAAAGATAGTAGATCTTGTCAAATCAAAAAATCATAAAGAGTAAAAAATCAAAAGGAATCAAAAGCTCAAAGTCTAAAATCTCATGGAGATTCCAAGGTGTATGCAACCTCATGATAAATATAATTTCAAAATTAGCATTCCTTTTGTTCAAATAATTTTGAATAGAAAACTTTTTTCCTGAAAAATGTGTCCAATTTTGGATTATCTCAAAGTTGCAGGATTCATAATACTTCAAACCATGAGAAGTTGTGTAACTTTCCTTGGCATGATGGATTTATATATGAGAAAGCTAATTTCTCTTTTTGAAGAATATAAATTTTAATTTAATGTTGGGAATCATTTCAAAATAGTGATCAATGAAAAAAAAAAATCAAATATTACTAATATTAATGATCGATCATTGAGTTGTTGTGTATGCACATAGCTAGATCCTCCTGATGCAAGTGAACTTTTCAAAGAATATTTCACATAGGAAATAATTCTACAATAATATGTTCCAGTAGTGGCTTTAGATCGAGTACCAATTCAAAGAGTTCCAGAAGCTAAATTTTGGGAATTAAAATTGATAAAACAAGATGAAGTATCTTCCATTTTACTCGATGAATCAAGTATAAGAGTATTTTTTTTACTTACATTATTCACAAGATAGGAAAGATATTGAGAGGTTAGATGCTAACATTTTGAAAATCAACACCACATGAATGTTCTTGAAGGAAAAGGAAAGAGTCTTCCAAAAGTAAATTTAATGAGGGATAAATCAATTTTCCTTGTAGAATCTAGAATAAGCCAGGTTGTATTTTTCTACTCTAGTGAAATTTCTAAAAATTATTGTTTTGATTACAAAGGGTTAGAACATACAACTTACATTTGGTAAATTTTGAAAATTAGAAAGTTACCTAAGTCACTAATGGTAAACAATTACCATAGTAAATATCAAGATTTTAAAATCATTACATATATTTCAAAGTATAAAGACAATTTTGTTGTAATAAGAACTACTAGCTTTACTGAAACACTCTTAAATTAAAATTGGTTTTGTGCTAAAAAATGTTAGCGTTAGTAGTCATGATTCAATTTCTTGTAAATATGTTGTACATAAGTAGGTTAGTTTAACTTAAGTTAGGCATAGCTTAATTATGTGGTCCTTCTCCAATCAATCGTAGAGTCAAAAATTGGAAAAAGTAAAAATGCATGCATCCCCTTGTTCAAAACTAGACCAAAATATGCATTTCAATATTTATATTGTCAAAATGGTAACATGCTCAAAAGACACTTGTCAAAAATGTATACACAAAAGGGTTACAAAATCCTATCATTCACACAAGAGGATAATATTCACATACATTTTTTAAATGACATAAAATTGCTTCACTTTTTACTCTTCCTAATCATGTTGTAAAACCTCATTCCTGGAAAACTCATACCCCACGACAGTCGGTTGGTGGTGTTTCACTAAATAAACATTATGGAAATTCACCACAAAAGGATTCCATGTAATGACTACACCTTTATTCAAGAAGCGTGGGATATCCCTTGGCATAGGGATTCCCACTCCATTCTCACAATAGTCAAAACATCTCCTAGACCTCCCAAAAAATATTCTTGAACCATATGATTCACCAAAAATAGCACATCTACCTGCAACACTTCAATGTCCAATAAAGAAGCCACAAACCTTGAGGAAATATTAGTATTTACTCAATACTTATCTACTTCTATAAAATTGTGTTGCAACACCATCTTGATGGCCACTCTTGTCCATTTGGTGCAAATTTTGAAAAAAATTGTAAGTCTATGACTTGTAATTGCTCCCAAGAAGGTTGATTGTCTCCAAGGGCTAGTAAGACAAATTGGTGCATCCATATTGATTTTGAAAACCAAAGATTTGATCAAGATTATGATGAATTTTGTGAGTAATATAGACTGAATTTATAGAAAAAAATTAGCTATGTATCCCTCTATGGTGGAGTGTGAACTGATAGCTAAAACATTTGATGCAAAATACATTGCATAATTTGATCAAGGATCTTTAGCATGTTTATCTCAATTTACATGTTAAATTTAAAATTATTTAGAAGTCTCATATGAATGATAAATATTTTGTGTCATTCAGGACGAACTACCAGTATGAATTATGGTTTTTTCCAAGAAGCGAGATGAAATGATTGATATTTCTAAATAAAGAATTTAATTTCATCAGAAAGATAATTAAATACACATTGGGCAAGGTACGTAATTAAGGGTAGAAAAATCGAATGTTGAGCTAGTTATTGCATTCGCACTTTGAGGGAGGTAATTAATCATATGGAAAATATCAATCAACAATTAACTCTAAAGCACATTTAGAATAAGTTAAATGCAACTCACTCTAATTTGATCTGTACAAATGGAATTAATGAATAGGAGAAAGTTGTCATAAATTATAATTTCTTAAATATAGGAGGTATTTTATCTTACATCTTTTCAAGATAGGACAAACCTTAGTTTTGCAAGAGTTAGCATGTGTTTCATTTAAAAGGGTTCGTAAATTATATTCAAATGATGGTGTTGTCACGTGTGTGTCATTAAATAAAATTGAGCATGTTATCATTGATGCATAAGAAAATATGAAGCATTTGAGGTAGGTTGAGTTAGTAGCACCATGGAAATTATTTTTTCTCACATTTGACGTAATAATAGATTACGCAAGCTTGTGATTTTTACTAAACTAGTTTTGTAATGTTTTTTATGAAACAGTGTTTAATGGAGTTCATATAAATCATGATGAGGATTATATGTCTAAATACTTTCAATTCTTTGGATTTTCTGGGGATGGTGAATGTTTGTATTAGGTGAAAAATCTAAAGGTTTTGCTTTTCTACCACTATAACTCTCAACCTAATAGCAGGCTTCAATACCAAGAAGTTGAAAGAAAAGAGATTCAAAGTTGTATCAAAACAAAAAATATTGAATATTAAAATAAATGAGAAATTCAACTCTTTAGGTCATCCAAATATCTCTACCAAGGCTATGGATGTTTGTTAGCAGTATAGCTATGTTTAGGGGAATTATAGAGATAACCTTGACAAGGCTATGGATGTTTGACTAGTAGCAAGGCTCTATCCAAGGCTGATTTAAAAGGTGAAACCAAACCATGTAGCCTAATACAAATGGTTATTATTTCTTAACTATTACAAAGAAAGGAATGAATCATGTGCATACACTTGAGTTCCTTTATGTTTTATGTCTTTTGTATTAAATATCTTGTTTTGTGTTGAACATGAAGATAAATTCAATTTAGTCAAAATTGGAAACGATATGTTTAATTTACTTTTATGTTCTAAAGTTTGAAATTTTGTTTTGTTTTTTAACAATAGTTGTTGTGTGGTCTCACAATACACCCCATTTTGTTAAAAACAAAATAAAGACCCGTGTTTCAAAAAATTGTTACTTATGCCATTAAGGATAATAAATCCACAGAAATAGATAAATACTTCAAATCATAAATTTAAAATGATTCAATTTGAAGGAAAATGAAAAATTTGCTCAAAATAATGATGGTTATATTGTGAATCAATCAAAAACTTGTTAAAATAAAGAATTTATATTTTGCAGAAATTATGAGTCTTATCGAACCAAATGTTGCATTCGTAGTTCCATATCCGATAAGGTAGTTCGTTTTATATCAATAAAAAATGCTTGCAAAATGATAAGTAAATCAATCGCAGCCCAAAGAAGTTAACCTTTTTATATCATTGGACTCCATTATCAATCAGACTCAAAACCCGATTTAAATTGTGTAATTCAAGTCGGCCAAGGTTATAAATCTTATTGAATCAGAAATAGAAGATTTGGTTCCTGATCTTGATGCTAGTGCAGGGAGAAGTATTTTATCCGCAAAGCAAATCTGGTAAAAATGTCTAAAATTTCGGTAGCAATCAAAATCCCCAAAATTGTCCTGTAGTGTTTGTGGAGAGGATATAGGGAAGATTTTTAGAGGAGAATTTTTCATAAAAAAGGTGAATTTAAATACAGGAAATATCTGAGTGACACTATCATTAGGTTATGCTTTGTGGAATTAAGTTTAAAGGTAAAAATGAAAGAATTGAAGGATAAACTGGAATGTCATCACGATGAAGGTTTCTGAATGAGATATTTGATTAAATTTGTGTTGGATACAGGTGTAAAAAGAGAATTTTATGAACGAATAACCTTCAGCTCACATTTTGCGAAAGCCTCAAAGGGGTTTCGGAAGGTGCATGGCAAGGTGAAGATCCAGTCATAAATACATATATGCGGATGTGGAACCCGATGAAGGAACTGATATAGCAAATTGTGGATATTGACATTAGGAGAGAGAAGAAGGTGAATTAAAAATTGATTTAATTCATTTAGATAAGTGATTAAATTAAATAAATTAATTTTTTATTTAATTTAGAGAGGAATGGCGTAAGATATTTGATTAATCAATTAAAAATCTTAGGGGACATTAGGCTAAGATGAAATATTAACTAAATAATAAATTATTTAATTAATATGGCTTAGGGGTGTGGAAAAAAGGAATGCAAGGGTGAATTTTACCATATGGGAGTGGTCAAATTCAGGTGTCTACAGGTGCAACATTTTTTTTGATTTGGTGTAGCTCAAATGCTTTGTAGAGTTCTCTAAGTCCTAGTGCATAGTTTCTAGTGTATAATGAACCAATTTTGAGGTCTACATTTCTCCACAATGATCAATTTAGTTATGTAGTTTTGGGGTAAGTTTGGTACTTATGGGAGGATTCTAAATCCAATTTTTACATCTTGAAGTCCTTCATAGTTGAAGTTGGAGTTGACAGAGCATCGTTCTAGATTTGGCAGAGTTACTATGGTAGTGTACTTGTTTGGAATGGTATGCATTCCACTACGGTTGATTATTTTTCTATATGGTTTTTTGGGAATGCTTACAAGTGTTATAAGTGTGTTGGGTCCAAGTGGAAAGTTCTTGGAGGTTCACATGTCGATATGTGGATGAACAATTAGTGCATCTCCTTGTTTTTTTTACTATAAGGACCAACCTAAAAGGTTTGAGGTCATACAGAGTTAAAGGAAGTTTGGATATGACTTATGGGAGTAATTATAGGTCCCTACTAAGCTATCTTGAAGTGTTACAAGTTTTGGAAGCGTGTATGTTTGGATCTTGAGCAGATTGTTGTTTTGCATGGTACATCTAATTAGGCTGACCTAATTGATGTTGTAGGTGGTTGTGAATGTAATGCATATAAATGTAAGATGATTTTGGTGTTTTATAGAAGAGTTGTATGCATGAGTGTGTGGATGATGTGAAAAAGAGCATAGTGTGATGTGAAAAGCTACATAGCAGAGTTTGATAGTAGTGAAGCATGATGTGCATTAAATCAATTTACATAGTTTAATTGGAATTGTATTCAATGTATGGTAGATGCATTGTATCAATTCAAAAAAATTGGCACTGAGCCACCCTTCCTTTTGGTATTGATCCATCTCTTTTATTCTTTATTCTTTGGATAGTGAGTCCTCTAGATAGTGATTCCATCTAGCAATGAACCTTTCTATAATATCTTATATTCGGTTAAAATATATTGTGAGCTAATCCTCATCGTGGTTTTTTCATTTTTTTGTTTTCTATATAAATATGGTGTTCTTGTGTTCTTTAATGTGATGCATGCTTCCTATGTTACTTTCCATTGCTACAAGTTTAATATGTTACATAAAACAAATGTTTAAAGTTTTTGAAGCTAATGATTTTCAGTGAATACTAATTCACCCCCTCTCAGTATTTTGGGTGTTCAACAGAGCTCCCTCTCTCCTCCTCCTGATTAGGAGAAGGTGGATGGGGAGGAGCAACCTATTGTGCCTTAAGAACCTATCCCCCTAACTATCATGGTTGTTGTGGTTGAGGTGGTACTAATGTTGGATGTCCTACCGATCCTCCATCCAACCTCCATGACTTCCTTGTTGTTGCACTCCTTGTAAAAAACTTGGGAGCTCTCCTCCTGACTAGACCACTATGACCTCATAGAGAGTACGGTAATATGTGGCCTCTTAGGTGAGTTTCCTCATCTCCCTCACATATTAGTCCATAGGGACCACTGCAACTTGACTAGCCACCTCTAGTTGTTCTCGCTTTGTATCCTTCTATATAGTCAATTGTACCACCTGAATCATCACTTGTTATCAATGAGCTATCTTAGCATCTATATGATTTTCTCTAAGAAATTTGCACATTGAGGCCATCCCTCTCCATGTGGTACCCATCCCTCTCCCTTTGAGTGTGGTCTCACTCTGAAAGTGTGACTCTAAGTTGCACATCATCTACATCTCCCCCTCTCTACCCATCATCACCCATTTGGTCTCCTCCTATCACAATTATAGCTATCTATTATACCTAGGATCCTCATTGTCCCTAATCAAGACCTCCATTCTCACATCCCAAAATAGTTGCCTCAACTTTTTGCCTCACTTAGCAAGCCCTGGATGGCTCCACCTATCGTCTTTGCTACCTCACTACTCCACCATTTGGATGGGTGAATCTCAATGGTCTCCACACTACCCACCATGCATCATAATCAGGGTATTCCCTGTATCTACTGCTCTTGAAGCTCATGTCCACTTAATTGGCATAAATGCAATGAACTCTGACATTAAAACTTGTAGGCTTGGCATGGGTCCCAACTCATCATTATCTTATTATGTGTGAGGAAACATAGCCAAATAATCCTGAGAAGGAGCATACTAGGTCTCCCTAAACTATATCTTGACCCTATCATGAAGATATCTTGACCCTATCAAGAAGATATCTCTCCAATTGTGATGGGTCCATCCAATAAGCCATTAAATCTATCTACAATAGGCAAGTTGTCCATCGTCATCAACCCAGGACTCACACTATAGCCATGGCCTCTAGATGAACACATCCATGTCATTGAGACATCTCCAATAATCAAGATTCCCCAAATGCATCTATGTCAACAAAGCATCATACTAATACACATAAATATCTCCTACAACCCAAGAAACATCTCCTATTGGTTGCATGATAGCGATGTGCTCCCACACCCATGCATGCAGTAGTGTCACTCTAGCTAATATACTTGCCATATATCTATACACCACATGGTGTATATTATAGTATAGGTGGGCTTATATGCATGACCCCTAAGCATAGATGGTGGCATCTATCATCATCCTCTTTAGGACATGGCCCCATCTAGCTGAAACAACATTGAGATTTTAATTCAAGGATGATCACTCTAGAAATGGGACCTCCAATCACCAAAATGGCATCATCATACACCCCTACTAATCTTAGATCTATCTCCCCATCCTCAATATCAAGTTCATCATTGTGTAAGACTCATTGCAGATCCCCTGCACCATAGTTTGTATCATAGATAATTTGAATTCCCTCAATTAAGATCCTCAAGATCCTCTAGACATCCTCAACGATGATGGTAGCCTCTCCAATTTAAAATCTAAACGATGAAGTCTCGCTATGCCACCTCTTAATAATAGCAATCATAAATTCCCTATGAGCACAAATCGCTGGCATGAATGCAATTTGAAACAATCTCACAGCTCTCAAGAACTCAACATCCATCTCACTAAGGTATGTAATATCTTGCAACACTATTGGTCAACACTCCCTCGATAGGATCTGATCTAGTACGACCTACAAACATAACGCTCACATCATCAGTTTGTCAATAACTTGAAAAATATACTTAAATTGTAACTTTGTATCATTTGCAATATTTCTTCAAATGTGTCGCTTTGTCACAATCAAATGCAATCCATTTTTCAAATGCTTCATGACATCCAAATCATTCATGAGTCGTTTTTCAAAAGTGTCACTCTATAACAACCAAATGTGAACCAAAAGTCAAAAGCAATGCGACATGTCAAATACATCACAACACAATCAAATGCATCACCTTAGGTTTCAAAAGCATCAATCCTAGATTGATGCATTTGATTGACTCCCTAGACCTATAATTTATTGCAACCAAATTAATGTCTAAGCATGAAAGGGTTTGATATATACCAATGTATCTGCTCTAGTTGGCCTCTAGAACTATCATACTCGATCTGTGCAATGAATAGCATGAGGAACACTAGCCATCTCTATAACAACTTCACACTCAAATCTCTATCAAATCTATAAAAAATTTAAACTAGAAGTGTGCAAATGAGATGAAAATGACCCCCAAGGGCCTATGTTTCAACCCAAAACCCTAGATTTCAACCTGTCACACCCCTCGCATCCCATTTCCATCATACCCTAATAATCCTGATTAGTTTCCTCACCAACCTAAACCCGATTTTCATCCCCTTCTTCACTAAAGCTATCTCGTCTTCTTGTCGTGAACCTGACCTAAAAAATTAAATTTTGGCCAACCTCTCAAGAGGGTAGCCTACCCTCATCCCATCATTCCTTTGTCAATTGGGGCATAGTGGGGCATCATTGTTACTATTTTTTCCAAATCAACAACATGTCTTTGAAACAATATAACTGATACATTGTCGCAAAGAGGGACAAAATGCAAACAACTAAAAATTTCTAGCACATAACTCATTTCTCTAATTTTTCATTATCACTTATCACCCCCTTTATCACCTTTTAATTAAATAATTGAAAATTATTTAATTGAATTGACCTATTTTCCTCTATTAATTAAATAATTTTAATTATTTGATTAATTCATCATTTTTTCATTATCCACCTTTAATTAAATAATTATTTAAATCATTTTCCTCCTCCACATTAATTAAATATTTATTATTATTTTATTAATTTATGATTTTCCTCCCATCCACCTAATTAAATAATTATTATTTCTTCTTGCCTCTCATAATTAAATAATTTCCTAATTATTTAATTAGATAATTTTCTTCTATAATTAAAAGAATTATTTAATTTATTTAGTTGCACATTCTCTCCCAAAAAAAATATGTTAAAATTCAAAGTGAATGGATTTCCACAAAAAAATTGATAATGAAGTACAAATAGATGTTTGAAAATCAACACCACATGAACGTGCTTGAAGGAAAAGGAAAGAGTCTTCTGGAAGGAAATTTAATGAGGGATAAATCAATTTTCCTTGTAGAATCTAGAATAAGTCAGGTTGTATTTTTCTACTTCAGTGAAATTTCTAAAAATTACTGTTTTGATTACAAAGGGTTAGAATATACAACTTACAGTTGGTAAATTTTGAAAATTGGAAAGTTACCTAAATCGCTAACGGTAAACAATTACTATAGTAAATATCAAGATTTCAAAACCATTACATATATTTCAAAGTATAAAGACAAATTTGTTGTAGTAAGAAATACTAACTTTACTGAAATACTCTTAAAAATTAAAAATAGTTTTGTGCTCAAAATTGTTAGTAGTCACGATTCAATCTTGTAAATATGTTGTACATAAGAAGATTAGTTTAATTTAAGTTAGGCATAGGTTAATTGCATGGTCCTTCTCCAATCAAACACAGAGTCAACAATTGGAAAAAGTAAAAATGCATGCATCCCCTTGTTCAAAACTAGACCAAAATATGTATTTCAATATTTATATTGTCAAAATGGTAACATGCTCAAAAGACACTTGTCAAAAATGTATATATAAAAGGGTTACAAAATCCTATCATTCACATAAGAGGATAATATTCACATACATTTTTTTAAAATGACATAAAATTGCTTCACTTTTTACTCTTCCTAATCATGTTGTAAAACCTCATTCCTCAAAAACTCATACCTTGCGGCAACCAATTGACTATGTTTCACTAAAGAAACATTGTGGAAATTCACCACAAAAGGATTCCATGTGACGGTTGCACCTTCATTCAAGAAGTGTTGGATAGATCCCTTGGCATAGGGATTCCCACTCCAATTCTCACAATAGTCAAAACATCTCCTAGACCTCCCAAAAAAAAATTTTTTTTTTTTTTTATGGACCTGCGAGGCAGCCCAGCGAGGCACGAAGCCTGTGAGCTACCAATCAGCGAAAGCCACCACGTAGACATTTTAGGACCATATGATTCACAAAAAACAACCAAATAATTCATGATATGTTTAATTTACTTTTATGTCCTAAATTTTGAAATTTTGTTTTGTTTTTGGTCACTAGTTGTTGTGTGGTCTCACAACACACCCATATGATTCACAAAAATACAACCTAATAATTCGCGATATGTTTAATTTACTTTTATGTCCTAAAATTTGAAATTTTGTTTTGTTTTTGGTCACTAGTTGTTGTGTGGTCTCACAACACATCCCATTTTGTTAAAAATAAAATAAAGACCCATGTTTCGAAAAATTGTTACTTATGTCATTAAAGATAATAAATCCACAGATCAAGATAAATGCTTCAAATCATAAATTTAAAATAAGTCAATTTGAAAGGAAATAAAAAATTTGCTCAAAATAATGGTGGTTATATTGTGAATCAATCAAAAACTTGTTAAAATATGAGTCTTATTGAACCAGATGTTGCAGGGAACTCTAGTTCCATATCCGATAAGGTAGTACGTTTTGTATCAATAAAAATGTTTGCAAAATGATAAGTAAATCAATCGCAACCCAAAGAAGTTAACCTTTTTATATCATTGGACTCCATTATCAATCAGACTCGAAACCCGATTTAAATTGTGTGTAATTTAAGTCGGCCGAGGTTATAAATCTTATCGAATCGGAAATAGAAGATCTGGTTACTGATCCTGATGCTAGTGCAGGAAGATGTATTTTATCCACAAAGCAAATCTGGTAAAAATTTCTGAAATTTCGGTAACAATCAAAATCCCCAAAATTGTCCTGTAATGTTTGTGGAGTGGATATAGGGAAGATTTTTGGAGGCAAATTTGTCATAAAAATTGAATTTAAATACAGGAAATATCTGAGTGACACTATCATTAGGGTATGCTTTGTGGAATTAAGTTTAAAGGTAAAAATGAAAGAATTGAAGGATAAACTGGAATGTCATCGCGATGCAGGTTTCTGAATGAGATATTTGATTAAATTTGTGTTGGATGCAGGTGTAAAAAGAGAATTTTATGAACGAATAACCATCAGCTCACATTTTGCGAAAGTCTCAAGGGATTTCGGAAGGTGCACGGCAAGGTGAAGATCCAGTCATAAATACATATGCGGATGTGGAACCCGATGAAGGAACTGATACAGCAAATTGTGGATATTTTGGAGCAGGCCAGAACTAGATCAAATTTGAGCAATGATGACAGAAAAGATAAAGGATAAGTAAATAAATACCAAGAGTCAACTTAGTTTAGGTAGTGAAGCCTGAATTGAAGGATTGCTGCCAAGATTTTGTGGACTACAAGGGTATGTGACCACTATCCAAGATTTTAAAGAGTTAGTGAATAATCAGTAATAATCAAGTCAGAAAAATAAATTTGATCAATTCTTCTGAAATTATATGCTGACAGTCTACCTGTAGAAGATATTTTCATGCCACGTGTCTAATGTTGCTTCCTTTAATTCTATTTTTCCATGTGCATTTTGTAACTAACCTCTGCCTTAGTTCTATAAAATGCAATTAGGTTATCTCATTTGATGTTTTATATTCATCTTCAATAAAGATGTGTACATACTATAAAAGCTTGTAAGGCTAAAGTAATATCAAGGTCATTTCATATCATAAATTTTGCATGATTGTAAGTTTCTTATTTTGGTGGAATAATCAATTTGTTGCACCGTTTTTGGGTGCATTTTGAAGTTATTTCATTGGTGAATAGTTAACTTATTTAAACTCTTGCACTATTTTGTAGGTAGTTGTGAGATATTATGGTGAAGTACAAATAGTGTTCTACTTCAATTTGCATTTCTTTCGGTATGTATGTGTGAAATACGTGAAACCATTAAATCTCATAGGCCTTTTTTCTCTCATTTTAATCTTTTGTAATTTCTTTGGTAGAAGTAATTGAAGTAGCATGTATGTGGAAAGTTATTAGTATAGAAATTAAAAGATTTAATTGAATAGCTTTCAAGTTCAAGCAGATAATTAAATAAGCATAAGTCCCTTTGTGAAAATAGTATAAAACAACGAACCCTAAGTGAAACTAGTAAGTCAAGACCTAACATTCTCGAGCCTTGGGATAATTAATTCTTAACAGAATTAATAATTTTTCAAGATAGATAGGTTTTGTTGTTCAAAATCTATTTGTATGTTGTGAGTAACATCATCATCAACACCACCCTTTCAATAGGAATGAGTAATATGAGTGACCCAACAAATTGTAAAGTGAAGGAACCCAAATAGATCTATCCTTATAAATGATTGAAAAAAGTTTAAGTTACAAGGTAATGTTTATTGAACCTTTTTTTTAATATATTGATTATCGTTTACAATTCTTTTGCTCATGTGGGCATCAACATGAGACACTTACAAGTTCTCATGAGAACAACCACGCTAGAAACCACTTATGGAAGGTAAAAAGTCACAACATAGAAACCCACTTATTAAGAAACCACTTCCATATTAGAAGCCAACTGTGGAAGACCAAGAATCCCAACTTAGAATTTCATATATTGAACATATTTGAAAGTTTATGGCACATATTACGTGGTTTAAAATTTGAGAGTGATGATCTTTCTAAAGGGTTCAAAGTTTTTATGAGTGAATATTTTATAAAAAGAAAGTCATCTTCCCCTTCTTCTATATGGATGAGAAGATTATTGATTGTTTTAAAAGGTTGTATTAATCTAAGAATGGAACATTTTGCACCTAAAATTTCATTAAAATCATTAATTGGAATGTAAGAGGGTTATATTCTCAAGATATGAAGTCCATCGTAAGGATGTTTGAAAGGTCTCAAATTTTAATTGGAATGTAAGAGGGTTATATTCTCAAGATGTGAAGTCCATCATAAGAATGTTTAAGAGGTCTCCAGAATTTTTGAATTTTTGTGAGGTAAGGCTAGTTTGAATAGTCTTCTATTAGTTTTTTAAAGTTTAATTTTCAGTTTCTTAGGTTTAATTTTCTTGATTCTATTAATATTTCCAATCTTTGTGAGAAACGAAATGTTGAAGTATTGTCCTTATTGATAAAATATGTGTAGATAAGATTGTAGATAAGCTTCATCACCTTGTTCTTGGGTCTCCATGGTTGTCTTTTACAAGTATAGCCACTATATTTGTGTTTGTTCTATATGTGCTTTGAATAATTATAGAGGAAGGTTAGAACTTCGGAATTGGTTGTATTGAATTTAAAGAAATTTCCTTGTGAGGAAGATTTCAAAATGGTTGCAGATAAGGAAGATGCAATATTTGTGTTTGTTCTATATGTGCTTTGAATAATTATAGAGGAAGGTTAGAACTTTGGAATCGGTTGTATTGAATTTAAAGAAATTTTCTTGTGAGGAAGATTTCAAAATGGTTTAAGATAAGGAAGATGCAATAGTATTCACATTGTGAATGTCTATGTCCATTCTATTCTTGTTTCCACTATTTAGTTTAATTTCTTGTTATTAGACAGAAAAAAAAAAGCCTTTTAAGGAATTGATCACCCATCCTTCCAAATAGTTCATCTTCTTTAAACCCATGGAACCATTCTTGGTAATCCTCACCCCTCTCTATAAGGAGTTCCCAACACTTTAAAAAAAAACAAATCAGCTATAAAATACTAAGTTTTTTTTTTTTTTTTTTTTGAAATAATCTGAACTGCAAGCCCATTTTGTGAAAATGAGGAGCAATCAAATGCTATACACAACATGCGTTTGGTCATACTGTAATATTGTGTGTTTAGAGTGTGAATCTTAAGCTTTTAAGAAATAACTAGTGAGAAATAACAAAATGGAATTATAGCTGAAACTAATTCCCAAACACAATAAAAATAACAGTTAAACCCACAATAACTAGAACACCATTAGTTCAAAAAACAAAATGGTTTACTTGCGATTCTTTCCAAGGACGGACCTTACAGCCACACAAATCTATATCCATTCCGCAATTGTCAAATGACCATCCCTCCAGTAAATGTCAAATCAGGGATACCCACCAACCATTGTACTTTTCTAAATTTAAGAAAAACGAATAAGATCAAATCCCTATAATAAATTAGCAAGTCCGTAGGTCCGTTGCAGTAAACACCGTTCTCTAAAGAGAACAGGGACCCAAAACAAGAGACTGGCATAAAAACAAGTTTTTGTCTTAAACTCCCTGGAAAGAGGATATCAATCTTCATCTACGAGACTCAAATACCTGTTACCATCACAAAAATACCTCTTCACAAATGTCAAAAATTTCTTAGTTCATGATAACTTAAGATTACTACAATCAAGGAATCATTGTAAATGCTCACAAATTTCAAAATGGCATCTCGGCCTCGCAATTAGGAGTTAAGAGTTATGCATGAGAACGTTTAGTGAAAACTTACGTAAGGAAACTTCTGATAAGCTCCCGGCAGGAGGAGAGAAGAGAAGGTAGAATGCTGCCCCCATCAAGTGGATTTCAGTATCCCTAGAAAATGACTTTTTAACACTTATAAGTTATCACTTCGCTCTCTACTAATTAAGCATGTTAATAGAAAAGTTTAGCCTTTTTCTTTATGGTTTTGTTTCTACCAACATTTCGTTTCCATCGATGCAATGTGCTTTTCTCTTCAACAAGTTACAAATGATCATCAAAATGTTGTAAAATTCTTACAAATATGACCAAAAGGCAATTAAATAGATGAAGCAATGCATACACATTGCAGAAACTCATAGATCCACACATAAAACAAATTAGTCTTATTTGAAAGAGAATGCATTTTACATGCCAACAGATTTATCGTGTTTCTCTACTAACATCTTAAAACAAATAACGGCCTCTCATACACAGCAAGAGATATATGCCCTTTACATGTAACATGTTACATGCACTTTACAGATGTATCGCATTTCTCTACTACCCTCTTCTTAAGACGAATAATGGCCTCTTGTACACTGCAAATCAACATGTCAGGTAACTCATTTGCTTACTTTCTCCTGTCCCTTAATTTCTCTTTAGCACCCATCATAGGTAGGGTTTTATAAAAGAATAAATAAACAAATAGTAATTTGAATCCTCGTTATCTCTTCTTACTTTGATTTGAACTATCCATAGAATAGCTAAATGCTCACACAACAGATAAAAAGTAACAGATTATACATTACAAAACATTTTACACATACCCATTTCACAAGCAAGAATAATTTGACTTAGTCAATCAACTACAAAATCAAACAGTTAGATTGAAAAAGTTGAGGATTGGAAATCCTTTCCACAACAGAACATCGTATTTCTAAAAGGATTAAGCAGTGCAAATCGAAGGGGATTAGCATTAACAGATCTGATCTCCTTAGACATCATTTACATAATTATACATTAATATCCAAAAATATGATCAAGTGATACTATGCACCAAACAATCCCAGCTGTTGAGGAGACTGAGTTTGTCCTATTAAGACATAAATTTCAGGGACAAGTGACATTTTACCCTTTCACATGTCAGAAATACTGACAAGCAACTTAGTAATTCAAATCTGAGAATTGAATGATATTTCAGAATATTTGTTCCAACATGCAATATTACAATTGCATGATGAAATGCGATCTAAGATGGTAACAAGGCCAATTACTTTGAACCAAAAGAGATAGAAAGCTTGGGACGAGAATTATTTTTTCCTAGCAATTTCATCTGTTTTGCACGTTCTTCCTCTTCTTCCAGCTTTTTACGCCTCAAGGCCTCCTCTTTCTGTCGTTGAAGAGCCTCTAGTTCACGATAGCGTTCCTCTTCTTTCCGCTGCTGTTCAAGCGCTTCTCTTTTCTGTGCCTCTTCAATTTTACGCTTATTCTCTTCTAGCATTCTATCTAGTTCTTCTCTTTCTTTACGCGCTTGCTCCTGCAATTAGAAATCATATTAGAGTGATAATAATTGATACAGAAATACGCTAATTTATTCTTTATTTTCAGTATTGCATTGGCACCAAATGACAATCGTATCCCACTTACTTCCTTCCTTCTTGCTTCACTTAGAGCTTCTTCCTTTTCCTTTTCAAGTTGGACTGCAACATCCTGCACCATTTTCTTCCTGCCTTCTTCTATTCTTCTCTGTATTTCTGATTTTACTTCATCTGAGTTTAGTGCTTCTTCAACTCTCTTACGAATTGCCTCTTCAACCCTTCTAGCTGTTTCTTCTTCCAAAAGCTTCAACTCTGCCTCTCGTTGACGTCTGTAAAAACAAATAGCATGTTAAAATGGGGAACAATATATTACTGCATATGCACATAAAATTCTAACTGGAATCATTTTGTAAACATCTGCATGCCTGAAATGAAATCTGATAAGCCATACACAGGCTTTTATGGTTGGATCCATTGTCAGCATAAAACCTAACCTTTACCACACAGTAATCTGAATACAAGCTTATGCTTTTAAGGCATACCTCTACCAGATTCCTGAGCCAAACAAACGATTTTTCAAACTCGTGAACAGTAGATAAACGAAGCAGCAATTGGATCATCAAATATAACAACTTGGAACTTAAGCAGTACCTTCCTTCAGAAAAATGCCTGCGTAAAAGCTTGTCAAGTAACATGATGGAGGTATTTAAATGTAAGATAGGAAAATTTCCAATTTTGACATTCCCAACAGAACACATAAAAATTCTGGCTTCCATAGGTCATCAAAGGGAATATAATCAGTTGCACTAAAGGGCACCAAAAAACGAGAGATCAAAACATCCAAAGGCTTTTCACTGAAACTCTGTAATGCAAGGTAACTTGCACCAGCAGCACCTGACTCATTTATTTCTGTGCAAATCTGCAACTACTTCCCATTAAAAGAAACATCCTTGAGCATTAATTAAACAACTGAAAGTTCTTTTATTTGCTTGCATGGCTCATATCTTGATTTAAAACTTTATATTGCTTATGTGCATAAATGTATTATGCACATTTACTGTATAGCAGAAATAATATAAGTTGCATTTCTATTTCATCAAAATGCTGAATACCAGATTATTTTTGGAAACTGAAGCAAAAAACATGTAAGTGATAGATTCATTTTCACACCAGCAACTGTATTTGCTTTCACACCAGAGGGCAGCAGAGTAGATAGAGGTACAGACTCCAGAGACAACTTTTATGATTTTATCAGATAGAGCAGATATAATTTATGTCATTAATGAAGGAAACATAAATCACTTAAAATGTAGCAGTCTCTGAATACATCCATGGTTCCAGACCAAGATTTTTGGACAGCAGCATATCAAAGACCTTGCACAATAATCTCAACATATCTAAGCTGCACACAAATCAAGGTTAGGTAGAAGATGGAAAAAATACATTACTTGAGCACATACGTAAAAGTTTAAAGAAACAGTTTGATGAAATATCAAGAACAACATTTCTCACAGCCCCACAAAATACCATTCAACACATCTTGGTACAGATAGCATGAAGATCAAGCAGCAGCAGAATAAGCACTAGTTTAATTTATATGGGGAAAGTAAGATATACACTGGCATGTTCCTAACATACTGTATGATCATTGGACAAGAAATCAAAGTAAAAAAAACATTCAAAACACTTTTCCTATCCTGAAGGAGATGTTCATTGGAGAATCTGAAAATGATTTATTTCTCTTTGAAAAGAATGCTATTTAGTTTCACAAACACAAAAAGGTACATTTTTAGAACCCAGTCTGAAAGCTATATCTAACACAAACATGTGCTCCTTTAAAATACACAAATTACATTGCATACCAAAATGTCGTCCACAGGGACAGTTTCTAACTTCAACAACGAGCTTAATGAACAGAGAAAAAACAAGATAGGGTTTAGAACATTTCTATGGATAATGAGACCCACTTGAAGAGGGCAACATTCTACCTTTTCTTCTCTTCTTCTTCTTCCCGGAGCTTATCTGTAGTTCGCTTCCGCTCAGATAATCCAATGCTTGGACTTTTAGACTTATGGATAGGAGACCTCGAAGGACTCCTACTCTTATTTCTCTTGTGTCGCCTTTCAGATGGTGAACGACTTTTATGCCTTCTGTGAGAAGGTGAAGGACTTCTGCGCCTGTCAAAACAAAAAAAAAACATAAAAAAAATGTAAGAAACATTTGTGAACAGCAGCACAACCAATAATGCCCTAAGTTGTCAGACCATCTATTGTGACATTAGTTTCTCAATATAACATTTATTGTTACCTCCACTCTGATGTTATGCTAACCCTTGTGTGCTCCATCTTTATCACGTCATGGCTGGCCTTTCCTGATCAATCAGCCCAACAACATTTATCTGCACCCATCTCCCGCTCTTTCCCATTTATTGGTTCATTCTATTTTCAGTTTCTGCCCATATTTAGTTCCCAATTAAATTTTGGGAAACCTATCTAATCAGTTCTTGCTTCCAAAAATTGTTTTTGTGTAACAAGGGACAACAGCTTGACATTTTAGTGTATATGCAGGGATGTGGACAATAAATTCAAGACACCAAGAACTAATTGGTGATATTATATCAACTGAAAGTTTCATCTACATTCATCTTACTTGTCTTTCACAGCTCATTCCATTGTATTTTCTCATTCTCAAGAGCCACCATACCGAAATGATGGGCTACAGAAAGATATAACCATGACAGGTTCAAGAATGGAAATGAAGGTAAATATCAGTTTTGTTTCACACCTATGATAGCTCTATCAAAATATTATGTATTTAGCTATACAGTATCTTACAGATGTTTAATGCATTCCTTGACACTCAGATCCCTTTTCTTGGGGTCAGTGTGAAATTATTTTCAAAATGTTCCTCAGTCACTAATATTTATACTTCCAATTCCAATTATTAAATGAACTGTGTTCAATTCCAGTAATGGATTTTGAGAACAACCAACACACTCGGAATATCATAAGGGTTAAGGATTTTATTTCTTTCGTAACCCCAACTCCCCTGGGGTAGACAGAATGTAGATGCAGATGTTAGAAAGAACATACAAGGATATTGAGGCGGCAACAATCAATAGCTTCAGGGAAGGGAAATTGCTACAAAAAATACAAATCAAACAGAACAAAAGGACACATATCTGATTTACAATTTACCCATATACCCTTCTATCTAATTGGTGTCTTATTCCAAGAAACCACTTGCAATAACCACCTCTTACAAAAAGTCACATTTAACATTTTTATCCAGTCAAAGATTGTGGACTTCCAGAAACTGCTGCAAAATAGATTTCTGGGTAAAACCCGCATTATAAGGATTAAAAAACTAAAATTTCTTGCAACCCATCATCAGGATGATTCACAAAATACATCCTGTGCGACCATTTTTTTTTCTCGCACAAAAAAGAAAATAGAAAAATCTACATATAGGGTCACAGTTCGTGATCCATCATCAAGATTACTCGGAAAGTGTGATTTGGTATGTTGCTTTTACAAAAACCATTTATGCAGTTTCTATCCAGAAACCCCTTTTGCAACATCTACTCCAACTTAAAGCAGAATCCATTAATAGCAATTATGATTCCATTAATCCTGATAAGTTACACATAGCAGCTTTGGAAGGTAAACTAAGATTACGCCCAAAAAATCTTGAGGCAAGGACTACGTATGAGCTTTAAGTGGCGAAGTGACACACACCTGTGATGAGATCGTGAATAAGGGGAAGGACTTCTGTCCCTCCTACTTCTCCTGCTATGCCTGTGACTAACAGGCGATGGTGACCGCCTGCTCTGCCTGTGACTAACAGGCGATGGTGATCGCCTTCTCTTGTGTGACGGAGACCTTGAAATCGTCCGAGGCATCTTTCTTCTCTCAAATGTTTAATCTTCCTCCCTATCCTCAAAGCCCTAATATTAAATCTGGAATACAGGCAATGATATTCCTGCACAAGAAAGTACATAGATCTTTTCAAATAAACATTCCAATATCGTTGCTGAAAAATTAAAATCCTAGAATGTAAAATCCACCTCACCTTCTACTATAACAAAATAGTTCACAAATAGCCTTCAGGTAGACTAAGTACAAAACCCTAGAATCCTCCAACAATGCTGTCACAAAAAAGCTTTTCTCAAAACGCATTCATTCTTCAAGCAACAACTAAATAAAATCGGAACAAAATAACATGATTACTAATTCCAATCTAATGTACCTGCATAGGTATTTGATATGAAATTTAACTAGGGCGTTTGGGTATTCCATTCAAATCCTTAAAAACACTGAAATAACTTTATTCTTGGCTTATTCAAATTTTTCTTATTTATAAAGGAAAAAAACCCCCACTTTGAAAAACCACTTACAGATACCCATTAATCAGTTAAAAAAAATATGATCTATAATAAAGTGTTGATTAATGGTAGCCACCCTATCCAAACATCAGATGCCCTACAAGAATTCATAATAAAGACAAAATTTCCATGATTATTTGGCTGTTATTGACCTATAAAATTACAAGAAACTGCTAAGAAATACCTTAGAAATTCAGCGCAAATTCGCCTGCAACCGAAAATGAAGAAATTCAGATAAGATAAGAGGCTTCTGGAGATCTATCGATAAGAGCACCGTGGACAGTAAGAATAGGTTTAAAGGTGATATTTCTAAGTAATTTTTTCGTTTTCCCAATTATTCAACAATTTAATTCTAAATATTTACGCCGATAGAATCGACTTAGTTGGAAAGGGAAGGGACGAGAAGACTAAATTTATTTTAGGGATGGAATTGAATCAAAAGAAGGATATTGATAATTTTGTTTTTTTTTATTACATAGTTATTTTTTTCTTTAATCCAAGGGGACCATGTTTCAAGATTGAATTTGTGGAGCAATGCTATGTCAACCTTTTTGGCCTTTACTTTTTCCTTTGAGAGGTATATATGCTATGTGTGGGTCACATAGACCATAACCACAAAGTATAGTGGTTTGCATAACAATGTTCAATTTCTTGTTTAAAATGATTTGTAGTAATAGTAGATTATTTTTTATTAGTGATTTTGTAATTTTGTACTGTATTTAAGGTAGTTTGATATGTTTTGAAAGATCAATTAGTGTGTATCTTTTGATAATGTCATGTCATCTTTCATTTGTTGATGCATGAGGATTTATGTTGTAGCAAAGAAAGCTTTTAGTGTTTATCTTATTGAGAAAATTGAAAATACAAAAATAATCAGAGAAAAGCAATAAACAGATAACACATAAATTTACATGGAAAACATGTTAATGTACCAAGAAAAAAAAAAGTAAAGGTCTCACAAAAAAATTTTATCTCGAAAAAAATTCAACATTACAATAATCTATAATTTATAACAAAAAAATGACAAATTCCCACCAGACCTCCAAATTGTCAATTCTGCATTGAAGAAGACTTTCTAAAAATAGAAAGTGTGACTCAATCAATTTCATCTCATATGGTCAAAAATAGTCTAAGAATAGTAAATCCAAAAAGAAAATTGGATTGGTTGTTAGGTCCTCGGGAGGGCTACACCCAACCCCCCTGTGAGCCCTTGATCATTCAGGCCTTCAGCCTGAACTTTCTACCTTCGGTGTGCTAGAAACATACAATTCACTATTGTGAGACTCATCATCAATTATTAATCAATGCTAGATAAACAAAACCAACTTCACATACCAATAAAGACCACCATTGGTCCATGTGTGTTTTGCAAGCCCACATATCTTCTTTTTGTCCTAAGTATGTTTTATTAATAGTTAAGCCTACCTCCATTCCTTTTATTCTATTTTATTTGTAGGCTCCTTAACAGGTACAACATGACATGCTCTTGAGACTTTTGAGGAAAAGGTGAAGTATGTTTCCTAAGGAGCAACACTAGCCATCTAATCTTGTTGCAATGGATCTCACCCATAGTTGTGAGTATCAAGCTCGTTCATTTATCATTCTTGATAACAATGGCACTTTGTAGCCAAATTTTGATGTTTATAGCCTCTTTTGATCAATTCATGACATCTCCACTTACAAAAGTACATTTTGAGTGGGATCTAACCCTTGCATTTCAAATTTCAACCCATAAGTACAATGTAGCATTCATGTTTAGTAACCACTTTCTCTACATCATCCATGACTTTTTTCAATTGATAATCATTTACAATTTGTTTTTCTCATTCAAGCATCAACACAGTACCAACACAAAGTCACTGTGAGCACAACCATGAAACAAACACTAGCTCTTTTGAGCAACCATACTAGAAATAACCAATGGAAGACGAAGAGCCACAACTTAGAAATCCACTTATTTAGAAACCACTTCCATATTCGAAGCCAGCAATGGAAGATGGAGAGTCACAACTTAGAATTCCATCTTAGATGTTCCTTTGGGATTCGAACTTGGGCCTCCACACTAAGAATTCAATGCTTTGAACAATTAAGCTCAACCACTTGGACCACATCATCCATGACTTGACTACTCACCTACCTAACAATTGCCTATATAGAGCAAAATTAAGAATTCATTGCCTAGTACCCTTAAGTTGTTTTCTAGATACTCCAACCACCAATAGAAGTATTCAAGTTTAAGTTTGTGCTCAATTATGTCCTTTCTTGCCACACAATCTATTGAGTCATTCCTTCCCTAAATTCTAGCATTTAAATTTTAAACTTTTGAGGGAAAATATCTATTGTGGGTTGGGTATTCTTCTATATATAGGGGTTTATGTGTCTTTTTTATGTTTTAGATGTTTTCTTATGTAGATGAGATTTTTGAGACTTATATGTAATATATTTTCTCACTATTTTGTAATCAAATAGAAGAACCTCTACACATGTATCCAAAGATAGTAATACTTCATCATATATGATTGTTCAATACTATTAATAGCATTAACATAAGATGTTATTATTGAAGCTTTAAACTCTTATTTATGTAGATTAATTTATTTGACGCATGCATGCTTTATTTTTATCATTCTTATTTTTTATTGTATTTTGAGTTACAAATTTATGGCTTTGATTACAAAGGGAAATCTATCTGGCATGAGCATTTAATTTAAAGTTAATTGTTTTCTTGTATTCCTCAACACTTTTCACCACCCCAAAAAGTAGGCTCAATTTAGAATAGATAAGGATTTGGACTTTCGATCATGGGGATTGACTAATAGACTTGCCCCATGTCTATGAGGCTTTTTTGTACTTTGTGGCCCTACATGACACATTTATCTTGAACAAATATTATGACATTAATTTTTTTCTTCATTATTGTTAGTATGTAATGGTGAAAATTGCATACATGCATTTTTTTCCTTTTGGACCCATGTTAATCAGTTATCCTAAATATGTAATAACTAGTGTAAAAATGGCATGTTTTTGCACTACGAGTTAGCATATTATTTAAAATCCACACACCTTCAAGAATTGATTCCAATCCTTAATTTACAAAAATTCCCTTTGTTGGATCAACTTTGTGGTGCAAAACTGACACTTTCCTTTTTTAAGTTCAAATTTTAAATTGATCCCAAGGTATCCCCTTCTAACTACTCATTATATACTAACTTGAAGAATAATTTTTTTTGTTAGGATTCTAGGTGACATTCAACTTGGAATCCTAAGGTCTTGATTTAATTGTACACAATAAATATGTGTGTGCTCCAAATAACATGGAGGGTAAAAGTGGATGCCCCTATGTCTATAGGGATGATTATTTATTAATATTTTATTCTCCTACATGTATTTTTAATGGTATTAATGATGAGAGTTACAAAAGAAGTTAGATCGTAATTGCAAAAGAAGTCAAATGGGAGTTACAAAGATTTTTTTCTCATCATGGGCTATGATAAGGAATTAATTTTCCCTCATGGAGTGTCTAAGATTGAGAAAGTAGTCTTAATGAGGATATGACCAATTGAATATAGGCATTGGATTTTGAGGATATGGGCACCTAGTTTTGGCCCATGGTATTTGCCCCTTATTTTAGAACCACTTAGGTTTCTTGTTTCTAATTTCTCTATAGATTAGAGTCTTTGGATAGTGGTATGTATGGATATTTTACAAGTTCATAGGTTTTGTTAAAATATTATCAAATTGAAGAGATTTTGTGTGTTGATTATGGATATTTTCTCTAAAAGATTAAAACATACTTGGGCCTCTCTTTGAAGTCAATTTTTTTTTAAAAAAAGTGGTTTCTCCACAAATATCTAGTATTTTATGATCCATTTTCATTTTTTCCTCATTTAAGCTTTCATATTATTTATTTTATAGATAATCCAATTTTGCATTGAACTACAATAATGTTTGCATACCCTTTGGAAAATCAATATTTGTAGTATTCTACCTTGTATTCACATCATTTGGTATCAAAACCATAGTTATGTTGAGAAGGGGATGCCCATATTTGAGTGTTGAAGGTTTTATAGTTGTAGTGGGAGTTCTTTTGTTTGTGTGGTTTTACATATTTGTGATTGTATACCATGGCTTCTATTTATCATTCAAAAATTATAAATTCAATAGGATCAATTATGAGTTGTGGAAGTTAAATTTGAAAGATCTCCTTGGAGAGAGATATCAATGGAGAGTTGTTTCAAGTGAAAAGAAACTAGATGGCATGTATTATGATGATTGGAAAAAAACTCGATAAAAAGGAACACAAAATCATTTGGTTTTGTCTTGCAAATTTTATCTTACTAAATATTTATAAGGAGGTCATTACATATCATTTTTGGAAAAGAATTGATGAGATTACCAAGCAAAGAGTCTAGTAAATAAATTATATTTGTTAAAACAAAAAATGGAGACTTAGTGGTAGAACATTTGAATGCATTAATTTTGATTTGAAATCATTTAGCATCCATTGATGCTAATATAGATGAGGAGGATAAGTATATATTACTAATTTTCTCTTTGCATGAATTGTGGGAAAGTCTAGTCCTTACTTTGAGTGGACAAATGACAAATCCAAAGTTGGATGTCATTGTTGCTACTTTTATTGCAAAGGAAATAAGGAGAAAATCCATGGAAGAGAGCTAAAAGGATGCATAATTTCATGTTTGAGGGAGGCTCATGAATGAAGAAGGGTTTAAGGGGAATTAAAAAGTCTATAGAGATATAATTCTTGTGGTTGTTCTTGTTTGAGAATGCCAAGATTTGGAAACATGAAACAACCTTCAATTAGTGAAAAAAGTATGAGCACAATAATATGTCTATCAGTATACAAATTAAGTGTGTGTAAATATAATAAGTAACCTTGAGGCAAGGTGGATGAGGTTGGAAGGTAGGAATAAACAATTGACTAACCCTCTAAAGATGGAGCACTTGTCATCTCACTTGACAAGTGTGTGAGAAAGTATCAAATATGCAAGTAGTATGTGTCTCAAATGATGAGGACACATGTATCAATTCTATGAAGTGAGACAAAAGCATAAGAAACCTAAGTAAACTTAAGCTATAAGTGTGAATAGGTCAATCCTAGAAAGGAGATATACTAACTAGATATGTAAAGATTATATTTACATTAACACCCCCCCTTAAGTACAACTTAGGGAGTAATGGATGCAAGATGATGAGTCCCCGCTACTACTCCATGTTAGGTACTCATGTGTATAAATTTCACATAAAGTGGAGTAAAGGAGAAAAACCTATTCAAAAATAAAAACCCCTCTCCAAAAGAAATGATGTAATGAAATAAATGTACAAATAAAGAAGATAGAATAAGGACTCATGATGAGCCCCCAAGGACTAATATCACATAAGTATAGGAAATGTTCCCCCCATAAGAGAGGAAGAGAGAGACTATGGAGCTTACCCTATAAGATCATAAAACATGTAGTAGTGAGTGATGTTCAAAGAAGAATGCAGAATGTTATCCTTGAATGTTGAATAACATTTCTTCCTTATGGAAGAAGATGAACTGTAGATAGATGCATGACATCTTCCCATGTGCAGAAGAATAGTATTTTATGAGTGATGCAAAAGATCCAAAGATAATGGTGAAATATTTGAAAGCTACTCAAAATTCTCCATGTGAAGGTTGATTTAGAATAAAAACCAAAGATGTAGATGGGTTGATAATAGCATGGGTGTGGCTATCAACAAAGGTTCTTTCTAACTCTATAAAATGGGATTAATTAAATAAGTATGATATTCCATGTAAGTAATCATCCCAATCAATTATAATGGAAACACAATTGTGAATATCCTGCTATCCTAAAACATGAGAAACCAATGACGTAGGAACACTCAATACTGAAGAAGAAAAATGTGAAGGAGATGTGATATTAATGTAAGGTGAAGGAACCAATGAGGAGGATATAACTCTAAGTTTCGAATAAACAAATTATATCTCCTTATGCATGTTGAAGGTATTAGTGCTAGCTATACTCAAACCATCGTCAAAGTCAACATAACCAAAGGAAGAAAAGGAGTATAATTTGGAATCATGATCAACATGATTTATGGCAATGATTTCTCTACTCTGCAAATCTCTGATGATCACATAATATGACCTATAAACTCAATATTTTTCTTGTGTCACTATGTGTAATTTGATAAATGAAAAGGAGATTATTGGATAAGGAAGGTACATAAAGTACATCATTGAATGTTCCTTCTCTAATTTCAATAGATCCTTTTACAAGAGCTGACATATATAAGTGTTATTGACCATCAATATTGGTGGGAATGAACAAGGCTCAAATGTAGAAAATATTTCCCTAGATGTAACCATGTGGTGTGATGCCTTGGAATCAAGAAGCCACTTGTGTGATATATTTTTGCAAAAGAAAGGAATGGCATACCCTTATTTTATCCTTTCCTAAATATGGAAATGATGTGGATGGAGAAAAGTAAGAACCACCTATCCTGGATGTAGGAAATTGAATTTGATTTTGTTGAATAAGATTCCTCAATTCATCAATTTCATTTTTTATAACTTTGGTGCTCCTCATGCCCTAGTTTCATACAATAAGTACATTTGGGATTCTCCTTAGAAGTTTTCCCTTTTGATGAAGGAGATGAGTCCAATGCAGTTTTGTATTTTGAAACCTTAGTTTGTTTCTTTCCCTTAGATGTTTGGGCAACTAATGCTTGATTTTTTGAAGAGGTGATAACATCCATAGACATAAAACTTAGATTGTTCTTATGTGATTCTATCATAAAACTTCTCAAAATAAGGCATTATAAATGTTGTTCCAGGAGAATTCATTATAGAGTAGAAAGAAGTGGAGATTTGATAAGGACCTTTTAGCTTTGACAAAACCAAGAACACACACTATTTATTTATTTTTATTTTACCATAACTCTTAAGAAATCAAATACTTAAACTAGACTAATAAATCTGAACAATAGATGGGAATGAATTAGAAGACAATGTTTTTAATTCAACATCCAATTGTAGTATTTTGAACTCATCAACTATACCAAAGGGATGTTTAAAATTTTTCCATCTTTTCTTAGGAGTTGTACATTCTACAATATGAAATTGCAAGATATCGAAAAATATGGAGACCGATGATTCACATTATCTCATCTAACTTTCTCTGACAAGTAAATTATCCAAAATCTCTAGTAAACTATATTTGTTGTGTATTGACCATTTGCCATAAACCCTTAGATTGAAGAAGTTGTAATTTGGCTCTCCATATGTGTAAATTATGTGGTGTTAACAAGTCAATTTTATCCATGATGCACAAACAATAAGGAACTTGAATGTGCCTTATAAAACCCTCCAAAATTATAGTATATCTAAATGTTAACCCTTCTAAAAAGATGCAAGACAATATTTACAAGATTTTGTTAAGATTGGAAGCCAAATAATCCATTTATAGCTCACTAATATTTTTACAAATATGAAAAAATAGGATTTATAAAACTTAATTTTAAGTATAAATCTAAAATCCTTGTGAAATTTTGATGAACTTAAAAATTGTAAAATTTTGAACAACAAACAGGGTAAAAGTTTTGATTATATGGGAAAATCAGGTTTTGAAGGGACCTGAAACCCTTTACAACCAAAGGTACAAAAATTTTCTCAAGAGAAATAATAGTAGAACACCAGCAACAACCTAAAAACCCAACATAATCAAAGAAACAAAATGTTGCTAGAAAGATAAATCAGTAAGCTAGCAACAACACCCAACAACAACAAAATAGCAAAATAACCAAAAAAAAAAAAAAAACGAGACTTGGTAGCAAGAAATCACACAACTAACAGACAAAAAACACACAAGATGCTATTTTAAATTGCTTAAGGTATTGTTCACCTCAAGTTCCTAGCTTCTATGCAGTTCAATCATGTCCAACAACTCTTTTTTCTCAGTTTCAAAGGACTTCTTTAGGTCAGCAGACCCTCTAACAACATGGCCTTTACTATAATAGGGTTAAAGTTATGCCCCATCAAAATATGCTTATAATGTTTTGATTAAGATAAATAAGGTAGGGCCTAAACATAGTACAAAACAACCATTAAAGCAGAGTAGAGGGGTCTCACAAGAGGTGAGACAATAGGAAAGCTAAAAAAAAGAGACTTAAAACCAAAAACAAATAGCCACCAAAAACGAAATAGGACCAACCGAGGACTAGAAACTAAACGAGACCATTTATTGTTCTTCAAGAAGATGGAGGCCTTTTATGGCTTGCCACTCCTTGGTAAGAAATTCAAGTTTTTCTTCAAAACATAAGGCTTCTTGATTCTTCTTGCCAGTGTTGTCCTCAAAATCAAGCAACACTATCTCCATAATATTTCTAATTCACTTACAATGTTGACTTTGGAGGCTAAAAAATGATATTAAATAGCACAAAATTTAAATCTTCTCAATGTCACTTTGTTGGCAATGGAACTAGCTTTCCACTAACTATGTACACTTGAAAAAATACCTACTCGTTTGCAAGTTATGGTGAAATGAAAAAATCCATGTTGAGCATTATACAATTACAATTGGTGTAGCATTAAATGTCTAGAAGATGGCATACACAGTTAATGATTAGTAGAATGCAAGCAATATAGAATGAATGTTACCTAACCATAATTTGTTAGTAAACATTTTTTTTTTACCTTTCATAGAAAAGGATCTTGAGTCCAAAGGCATGGAGGGTTTGGTGCAAGTGTAGGGATGCATAGAGGTGTGAAGACCTAGGCATTGGAAATAAACGAGTAGATGTGGGTGTTGTTTGGTGTGTGATACACATTGCTTATGTAGAAACTTTGAGAAGGGAATGGAAATTCCCTTATGCCTTTTTCCTTTTTTATGCAAAAGTGTGTAATGTGTTGGTCTTTAGGTGCATATGGAAGGTGAATCCTAATCACGCAATACCTCAAAATAGGTCTGAAGTGTGAAGAGGAAAAAATAAGCTTGAATCACCTTTCTATTATGAAACCTTTGTGCTCATAGGTTGATGAGATCTACCACCACTCAATAGTTTTTTATGGTGTGAAGTCATCTATAGGGATAACTATTTGTTGTAAATTATAACAAACAATGTGAGCCACTAATAGGAATATGAGTTGCTAATAGTGGAAAACTATTGTGTAGATATTGTAGACATGTAAAAATAACCTAACGTATATCACACATCCTGAATGACATTTTTTCATTATTGACATCATTATTAGTAATCCAATTACATTTCACATTATTTTCACTAATTAACCCTATTTTCCTCTGTTAATTGAATAATCTTTAAATATTTAATTAATTCACTATTTCATCATTAATTTAACTTTATTCCTCTTGGTTAATTAAATAAACACAAATCATTTAATTATGTCGCTAATATACCCTATTCATCTAAATCAATTAAATTGTTATCATTAATAATTTAATTTAAATCACTTTCCCCTCACTAAACTTGAATAATTAAATCAATTATTCAAAATCATTCAACGCGGTCAACAAGCAAATACATCTCTATTTGTTAAATTCAAACATGACTTGCATGTTAATCTCCAATATTAATTAATTATTCAATTAATTAATTATCCCCGCCCTTTTTTTATTGAGAAAATCATGATCATTGATTTCTCACTTTGATTGGTTGACTAACTCATCTATTCTCCAATCCCACTGATTTCTTCAATCCCACCAACCAATCCCACTAACCACTCGAATTGGCTTTCTCAATCTCGACAATTGTTCCCATCCAATTCCATTGATTATCTAATTAAAATCCTTAATTGGATCAATTAGAGAAGCTAACTGGCCAATCTATTTCCAACGGTTCTCAACCATTGATCATGATCTTTGACTATTGAATCTCGATTGTTCATCTCAAACCAAAAAAATCTATAAAACAATCCTCTACATTCTCAAAAATGATTAGAGAATGTAGATAATTTGTGCAAAGGGGTCATGCCAAATTGACATTCAAAATTATTGAGAGAAAATATACACACATCTTTGATCACCATTAACACCCTTTTGAAGCTTTTTCAACAACAAATGGAGGATTTTTATTGATTCAAATGTAATCCAACATCAATATAGATTACACTTCAACATGGAATGGTATAGTTGTATTTCGTGAATTAATTTATGGTTTCTTGCTTATGCTTACCTTTGTTTGATTGAATTCATTTGCTTTTCAATTCATTTCATGAGTATGGGTTTGGGATTTTTATCTTGTTTTGAATTGACTTAGTTTGATTCATTATTGTTTTTCCTATGCTTATTTCCCCCCAAGTACATTAATTGGCAGGCCCGGTGGGACCTAGGTCCTTAATACTAATATTTTGGAAAGTTTTTTCTAGTAGTTACAGGTTCGAGAATTCTAAAGTATTTTGCAGGAAATGCTATTGCTAATCAAAATACGGAAGTCCCTGAATTTTCATGTAATTGTTCTCATGGTTCTATTGTGACTGTACTAAGTTTGATCATTATTGTACTAGGTTTGATCACTATTGTTGTTTTTGTTGCTATCGTATTCTCTGTGTTATAGGTTTCTGGTAAAATTAACTTTTACAGGACCACTGTTAGATTTTAAGATCAGATGTAATGCACAAATTTTAATTCAAAAATCAGACTCAGAAACAAAGCAAATACCCTACGAAAACCCTCCAACCTGAGGGAGAAAAACCCAACCAATATATCTCTTATATATTGATTGAAAAAGGGCACATTTATTCTTACAACTCAGGCACAACACAATGCCTATTTGATACAATGAATAATAGAACCACTCTTAGATGCAAGATACAAATGATATGTTTCTCTTTGAGATCGATCTGCTACTACGACTTGAAGGTCTGTTGCTCAAGTGCAAACTCCTTTGGAATGTGAATTATGATGAATGAACTTGATTATCAAAGAATGAGAAAGACCTCTCATATATACACATTGATAAAGAGGATGCGTCTCTCCATGAAGCAAGGTCGGCCTCAAAAAGAATTTGTGTCTCTTCAAGTCGGCCCCAATTGATTTAATTATTAACAATACTAAAATATTATATTTATAATATTATTTTATTATTATTTAATATAGTCACTTCTCTTTAATTAATATCGACTTTAAGATAAATTGAATAGCCAAAGGCTATATTAAATTTATCTTCTCAAAGTCGTACCTAGAATTAGTCATCCAAACGTTGATGCATCAACACTCCCTCTCAGCTAGGGAGGAATACTTCCAGCACTACAAGACACATCACCTTATCATGATGTCAACCACTATGGCAACTCCCATATGTGCAAAAGTATCATATCACCTTATCGTGATATTAACCATCATGGATCTCCCATGTATGGCAAGGGAACATATCACCTCATCATGATATTAACCATCATGGCTCTCCCATGTATGGAAAAGGAACATATCACCTCATTGTGATATTAACCATCATGGCTACTCCCATGTATGGTATGTACAAGTGCTCATCACTCAACATGATGTCGTCACCTCATTGTGACATTCACCATGGTTACTCCCAGAGGGTGAAAACACAAGTACAAGAAAATTCACGGACTCTCTCACATGAAATCCACCATGGCTCTCCTAGAGGGTGGAGACAAGGGATTTCACCTTGAAATTCTCTAATAGAGAGAAATGCACTAACATGGGCTTGCACCTCAAATCTCTCTAATAGAGAGAAATACATTAAAGAAAATCTGAATTTCATTGATGTTGAGACTCCTTCTCACCTAGGGCTTCATTCTCCACAATACCAAGCTTGTATCAGAAGTACACAAACTTTACTCTAACAAGAGGCTTGGTGAGAATGTTTGTCGTCTGCTCATCGGTGCTAATATATCTCAACTGAATTGCTTTCTTCAATACCATATCTTTGATATAGTGGTTTATGACCTCAACATGTTTGGTTTTATCATGAAACACTGGATTGATAGTAAGATTCACATAGCTTTGATTATCACAATGAATTATATTAGGCTCCATTGATTTCCCAAACAATCCTGCAAGGAGCTTTCAAAGCCACACTACTTCTCGAGCTGCCACACAAGCTGCAATATACTCAGCCTTTAGTATAACCATGCAACTTCAAATCCACACCTGAAGAATATCTCAACCCATATCCAACTGTGCCATTCAAGTATCTTAGGATATGTTTTGCTATAACTAGATGTATTTGCCTTGGTTCACACATGAACTAACTAAGTGCACTCACTACATAGCAAATATCTGGTCTAGAATTGACTAGATACATCAATGATCCAATCAACTGCCTGAACATAGTAGGATCCACTAGATCTGAACTAGGTGCAGCCTCCATCTTCTTTAGGTTTAGAAGGCTCCCTCTGAATCTTCAATAACTTGCATCAACCTTCTGACCTCATCGTCCAAGATTGCCTGCAATGCTTGCCTTAGAGAAATGGTTTCCAACGTACACCTTTATAGAGATTTAGGGCTATCCTCTTTGACCTCATCCCAGATCACTCCATCCTAAATAGGTTTGTGGAGCTACCAATGTTAAATCTAGGATGACTGACTTGAGCAATTATGATCTCAACTGATGAAGAGGTACTTCAAGGATTTAGCATCTAGCCTTGCAACACTGCAACCCTTACTTATTCACAGCGAGTCATAGAACTCTCTCTGAAGGTTAATTCTTCCTCTTTGAAGAGAGGTCTTTAGCCATCCACTCAGTCTCATGGTTGCAAGTAGTGTTTTCATTCTCTTCTTCTCTTGAAAGCAATCTCTTGGTCCATCCTAATGCACATTAAGGAGAGATTACTAATAGTTCATATGACTCAACTATTTTGAAGAGAAATACCAATGTTGGAACTATCTCAATGTTATAACATGAATTAATAACTACATGAGGAATTCATGAACATGAAATACTTATCTCATTAGATTCTCCTTAAATAATCCTAGATAAATGAATCATCATTTGTTTGCTTCTTGATCCAATTTGGCAAGTCATTTCCCCTTAAGAAGATGATCCCTGAATTGCTAATGAAGCACAGGTGTCCAAATCAAATATAGCTTATTATCGATTGATGTTGCTACTCAATCTCAATCGAATCTTTGCTCCCAGGTGTCTTTTGATACAGATTGGTAGTGCCTGATATCCAATGACCACTCTTCAAGCAAAACCCAAATTTTAAATGCCTCCTTTGTTAAGATTGAGCCAGCTACTCTGGAAATGACGTCTTTCAATATACTCAGAAATGAACTGAGTGTATGCTTCCAAAACTATTGATGAATGGTGGCTTCCTCAAAATTCCACTCATCCTCCAAACAAGACTTGTCTTTATATTTGAATATTCATGCGCTTTTCTTCATATGTGGTGGCTGCTTGAAATAATACAAATTTTTCAATCCTGAATATAATATTCTCCAGCCACGATTTATCCTTGCCACGATTTCGTCAAGAATTGAAATTTAATGATTGTTGCGCCTGCAAGACATGATTTCTCCTAAATTGATATGTCAAACAAGCTCTACTAATATAATTGATATGATTTAATTTATTCGACTTTGACTTATTCTTGTTGAAAGTCATCCTCCTTTAGAAGTGTCCACGACAACTATTATCAAGCTTAATTAATTCACCCAACTTCCTTGCCTCATGTTAGAACCAATAATTTTTCAAAAAAATTCTAAAGGCTTTTATCCATTTAAACCCAATTTTACACTATCCTTTTCATAAAAACTCATTCTACCATCGTCCACAAAGCCAAAACTATCTTTTACCACCATAACACTACCAAATTATTCACCCTTCATAGCCCTCACCTCATACCTCTTTACCATAGCCCTTTGCAAAATAGTTCATGGTATCACGGTTAACAACAGTCATGGTAGCCTTTTACCGCCACACCATGGAGGGACAGAGCAAGACCTGCAATTGAGAGATATACTTGAAGACAGTGACAGGATGATACCACCATACCACATGGAAAGAAATGTTAGACTGCGATATGGCGGTGATGAAGGCAATAATGCATATTCCGCCATATCGTGGAGGGTCAACAAGCAGCCCGTGGTAGAGTGGTATGAAGAGGAGTAACAATAAAAGGAGACTGCTATATTGCAAGGGGTTAGAACGTAGCCTGCGGTAGAGCGGTAGAAATGAGAGTAAAGGGTAGGCCACCACAGTACTGCATGAGAGCCAAAGTTGATGCGTGATAGGGCGATAAGTTAATAAAGGAGCCAAAAACACATCGTGGTATTGCAGGGAGCATAAATGAGGCTCGTAGTAGAGCAGTAGAGGAAGCAAAGCCAATAATAGGTATACTGCAGTACTGTATGAGAGTCAACGATAGTGCATGGTAGGGCGGTAAGTTGATGAAAGAAAAGGAAGACACTGCCATACCGTAGGAATGTGAATGATATCCCATGGTATAGCAGTATATTAATATGTGTATGCAGGACACCGTGTTACCACAATGAAGAAAAGATGGCATGAGGTAACGTGGTAAAGCGACTATCATGGTTGTATTTTTTATTGTTATTATCTTTCAGTTATGTTTTATTTTCATTATCAAACGGTGTGACCTTTTTTCTGAGGTTGGTTGCCTCTCATGAGAATACGAGAAGACCAAGACCAAAAGGCGCGAGGGATTTTTTGGGAAGATATAAAAGGAGGAGATAGATAGAGAATAAGGGGTTAGAATAGAGATAATTTTTAGAATTTTTTACATAGTGAAGACCATGAGGCATGTATGAATCTTGAAGAAGTCAATGAAGATATCTAATTTTGTAGCCTAATCTTGGTATCAATTGTTTGTTGGAATTATTCAATCATTTGGTTGTCTCCATTTTAATGCTTCTTTGTTACTTAAACTGATATATCAAGTATATATTCGGTTTGTCAATGCACATTTTTTGTATTTGTGTGGTGTGATTAATTGGTTCTTTCAAGTAAAGATTAAATCCTTCTAGTCAATCATAGTAATTTAGAAGTGTTAATTGGATCAATAAGAAGAACTGTATAATTAGGGTTGTCAATATGTCTCAAGTAGAGTTTGTCAACTATTTACTTGCATGTTTATACAAGTTATAAACCCACATTAGTGTGCCAAATAGTTTGAGTTATTGCCATTATGGGTCACATTTTCTAGGTCTTCATTGGATTTCATATACCCAATAGGGCACTGGTCTCACCCATTTTTATTCACTTAGTTTCATTAAACATTTTTTTTTTAGAATTTCGCATCTGTTAACTGAACATATTGAATTATACGTTAATAATGCATATACAATTCATATCAAATAAGTTTGTATCTTTCCACTTCAGAATCACCATTATGGATAGATTGCTTAAGGGAGAAACATAGTTCAAATATGCTTCATTCATATAGGTTTACCCGCCTAGGTTTGGTAGAACCTAAAGAGTAGAAGGTTTAAATTCATTATTTGGCCTTGTACGTTAGCCAAAAATGTTGTGAGAGTTTGGTAACCTCTCATGGTTTAAACTTGTGTTTTTGAGACCTAACAGTTTTGTGACTCTACTGGGGACCAAACTGAACCTAAGCCTTCACCATAGAGTCAATACCTTGCAGAAGACTCCGCTGGGAAAGAGGAACTACAAAATTTTCTCACTTTTTAGAAAATAAGTGGCGACTCTGAATGAACAAGTGCATTAAAATTGATTAAATAAAGTATACATAAAAAAGGAACCATCCTAGAGTTCATACTATCATAATTTCTCACAACATGCAGGGAAGAAGGTCCTTGTACAAAGATGGTCCTAATGAAGAGAGTAAATGGGCACATAAGAATGACAAGGGCAAGAGGGTGTTTGATGACATGTGCCTAAAAAATAAAGACAAAACATCAAAAGCACACCTTGAGACATATAATTCCTATGATACACTGGCAACTGAAAACAACCCATCTAGATAACCTCACACTCCTGAGGAAAAGAGGAATCCTTTTTACCAAATGGACCCTAAGAAAGAAGAAGAATTCAAAGCCAAATTCAAAGCTGAAAGAATCAGGAGACAACATGAATATGATCAGAAAATGGCATTACTTGAAGAAAATCAGGATGGACTTGGCTATGAAGCGGCTTTTGAAGAGAACTATGAACATATGGCTCAGGATGAGATAAATTCAAGATTGGAACATGAAATACAAGAAGTAGAAAGAACAAGAATAGAGTATGAGCAAAGGCTCCAATCAATAAAAGAGCTTCAAGAATTGAAGTTACAAAAAGCCCAGATCAATGCTCAGATGGCTAACTTACCTTAATATGTGCCACCTCACATGCAGGGGAATAATAACACAAGACCTTCAAATCCCCCAAAATCACAACAAAATTAGTCAAGGAATCAATATAGACCCCCAAACGCTCAACTGCAACCTAAAAATGCTCAGCCACCTCCTCACTAGCAATATATACCCCCACATGGTCAACAACACATGCCTCCACAAGGTCAGCAATATGTGCCACCACCTCACAACAATCTATTGTACCGATATCAACATCCTCAAAATCCACTTCCTCCACCATACACAACCATGATTAGACAATTTGATTTGGCTGGATTTCAAATATATCCATATCCCATGGATAAAAGTTGGAGAAGCCTTGTCCCAAAATTCACAGGAAGTAGTGAAGTCACAACTGAAGAAAACTTAAGGAGTTTTAATGCATTTATTCAAGACTTGGATATGGAATATGAGGTTCTGCAAATGAGATTGTTTATGATGTCATTGATTGAAGATGTTAGAGATTGGTTTAATGGTTTGCCAACAACTTTTATTGACTCCATTCAGGAGTTTTATGAACAATTCCTTGAGCAGTATCGGAATCAATGTGCACCAGAGTTTGCCCTGCATGAATTGGTAACTATCTAGAAGCATCATAATGAGTCAGCTTATGATTTCAACCAGAGGTTTTCTAAATTACATAATAAGATACCTCTTGGATCCAAATTAGTTGATCCTGCTGCATTAAGTATCTATTTAAAATATTTTGATCCTAAGACAAGATATGAGCTTAGGAAGAGGTGTACCAAGAATTTAGTTGAAGCTCAAAAGATAACACTAACTATTGAAAATAATAGGAAAGTTGCAGGAATGATTGGCAAGATGGATAATCCTAGGGTTCCCCAATATACTCCTCCAAATAGGTAAGAAAATGCATACATAAATGAAAGGACAAGGTTACATGACATGTCATATAATAAAAATTGGAAGGATGGAAATCTAGTGATGGATAGGCCTAAGAATAAAGAGACACCTAATCCTTTAAAGAAAAGAGGGGCGTATATGGTAAATAACAATCCTTGGTGCTTAGTTTGTGACTTGCCACATTCCCTTGATCATTGTATTGTAGCTCGGTCGATACCAAGAAAAGACATACCAGAAGACAATAATGGAGAGGACCATAACATCTATTTAAATTCCCATACTCTTCACCCTGTTGAGCAGGGATATTCATCTTCAAAATGAGGGTATGAATATGATGTTGATCACCAAAAATACAATGTCCATATGGGAGAACACTAAGTGTTTTTTGATCATGAAGAAAGTGATGATGAACAATGTTCTCCTAGTACATCATATCAAACAAATAAGTGCAATATAAGAAGACCGACTGAGGAAGAAATTAAGAGGTTAACCATCGCAATAGTTGAGCAGGCCAAAGGAAGATACTGGTTGAGAAATAGAACAATAACTGAGAGTGAAGGTGTTCCAAGAGGAATATTTTTGAAGGATAAGAAAATGCCCCAGGAAGCTTCAAAAAGGATAGATGATAAGCAACCTGATAAAAAGGAACAAAATTATGTTCATGAGGAAAACAAAGAATTTCCCAAGGACAAACAAAAGTCAGATCAGACAAACAAAAAGGAGAAAGAGGAGAACAAAGGTGAGTCAATAGAGCAAAAGAAGATGATCAAAATAGAAGGTGCCTCTTTTGATTTCATGCAAGCTTTGTCCCAGGTAAAGATGTTTGTCCCATTACTTGAAATGATGAAGATTAAAGAGTATAGGGAAAGTGCTATTCGATTAATATCTAGTGGAAGTAATAAAAATACAAACCTCAAAAATAAGGAGATTCCTAAAATTAGTAATAAGAAGGAAAAGATAAAAGTTCCAAAGTTTTTTCTAAGTGATGCATTGATGAATCCACTACAAATTGATCCATTCTTTACTACCCTACTCATAAGTGACAAGCTGGTAATAAATTGCATGATAGATTTAGGTGCTTCTATCAACATCATGCCAGTAGGGGTGATGAAACAACTCGATATGTGGGTAGACATTGAAGGTGATAAATGTTATGCCATGGATAGTAGACATGTCTCGGTGGTGGAAATTATGAAAGATGTGGAAGTGAAATTGGCTACTTACCCACAAGCAACTTATAATATTGATATAACTGTGATTGACACACCTCCTCAGTTTGGAATTCTTTTGTCAAGACAATGGACTGTGATAGTTGGGGGCAATGTACAGTTTGATTTATCATATGCCACAATACCAGTCAATGGTGAAGAAGTCAAGTTGTATAAAGAACCAAGGATGAATCAGGTTGTCGAGCGTGTTCCTCAAGAACAAATCAATTGTTTCTATGATGTGGATTTAGGGAGATTCAGAGTGGAACCGTCTCAGCCTGAATTAGAAAATACTAACCTAATAAATAAGCATGTTTCTAAAGATCAGCAGGGTGTGTGGAAAATGTATTTTGATGGAGCATGCAGCCAAGAAGGCAATGGAGTTGGAGTAGTGTTTATATCACATGAAGGTGTTACATTCAAATATTCATTTTTGCTAACCTTTGAGTGTACAAATAGTGTGGTAGAATATGAGGCCTTGTTGATTGGTTTAAATATGGTTGTCAAGCACAAGATCAAATTGATAACTATCTTGGGAGACTCTGAACTGGTTGTCTCACAAATCAAATCAAGATATGTTGCAAAGAACAAAATATTAAAAAAATATAGAAATGTTGTGTGGGATACAATTGAGTTATTTGATGCTTTCTCAATTGATTGGATAGAAAGATCAGAAAACTTGATGGAAAATTTTCTAGCTAATGTAGCCTTGAAAAGAGATGATGTCACCTTGGCTAGAATATCTTAGGTTGAATTCAAAATAAGACCTGCTATCCCTGACAACATACATAGTTGGCAATTTTTCAATTATTATACCAACCTTCTAAAGTTTCTTCATTGCATAGATCAATACAGGCTTAGGAGATTGACTTCAATTATTTTGTGGAAGAAATGGATGGGAAACAAACTATATTTGGGAAGGAAGTCTTGTAGCTTAAAATGAACAAGCTCCCCAAAGGGCTTGTGGCACTAGAAAGAGTGTATGATGATAATGATTGCTCTCTCATTAAGCAGACACCGGTCAAGAGAGAAGATATTGAAGAAATAAATCTAGGAACTGAGTTAGCACAAAAAAAGGTCTACATTGGAAAGAAGATAAGTCCAATCATCAGGAGAATTTTGATTGCATTATTGAGAAAATACAAACATGTGTTTGCTTGGTCTTATGAGGATCTCAAGGCATACAAAGAAGATCTTTTCCAGCATGAGATTCCACTTAAACCAGATACAAATCCATTCAAACAAAAGCAAAGGCCTATTAACCCAACTTTGAAACCTAAGATGTAGGAGGAACTAGAAAAACTCAAAGACAGAGGTATTATTAAACCCATTAGACATTCAACATGGGTCTCAAACCTGGTTCTAGTAAGAAAGAAAAATGGGGATATTAGATTATGTATAGATTTTAGAAATCTGAATGTTTCCTCCCTTAAAGATAATTATCCTCTCCCAAATATGGAGGCAATATTGCACAAAGTAACATGATGTGAGCTACTATCAATGATGGATGGGTTTTTTGGATATAACCAAGTTAAAGTCAAAGAGTCTGAGCAATATAAGAGAACAATTTACTACACCATGGGGGACATATGTTTATGTTAGAATGTCATTCGGTCTCACGAATGCAAGGGCCAATTTTCAAAGGGCCATAGATGTGGCATTTGCAAATTTGATTAATGCTATAATGGTGGTGTACCAAGGCAATCTTACTGCTTATTCCAAAAAATAAGAAGATCATGTGGGGAACTTGGAGAAGATATTTATCAAAGCTTTGGAATTTGGTATTAGTCTTAATCCTAAAAAATGTCACTTTGTTGTTATAGTGGGTAAGCTTTTGGGACATATTGTATCAAAATATGGGATTAGAATAGACCCCGAGAGAGTAGAATCCATAGAAAAAATCCCCATTCCCAAAACTGTCAAAGCAATCCAATCATTTTTTGGTCAATTTAACTTTGTTAGGAGATTTGTATCAAATTTTGCTGAGATTGTCAAACCTATATTCAAGATGCTGAAAAAAGGAGAAAAGATAGATTGGACTGCAAAAGCCATGGAAGCCTTTATATCTATCAAAAGATCTATCAAAGAAGCCCCCATCCTAAACTCCCTTGATTTTTACCAAATGTTTTCAAATATTTTCTTTTGCCCCATTTCACACCATAGCAATTGTTATGTTACAAAAGAATGATGAAGGTCATGAGCAACATGTATCTTTTTTCAACAAGTCTTTGCAAGGGCCCGAGTTGAAATATGATATTATGGAAAAACAAGCCTTTGCATTGGTCAAAGAAACAAAATATTTCAAACCATATCTCTTTGGAGCTAAAGTAATTGCTTATGTCCCACATGCAGCTGTGAAAGATATCCTCATACAGACAAAGGTGACAGAGAAAAGATGTAGGTGGATTAATAAAATCCAAGAATTTGATATGGACATTCATATTACCAAGTTGGTAAGGGGACAGGGTTTGCCCAGGCTAATGGCAAAAAAAACATTGAAGCAAACCAAATCTACAATATAGAAGGTGAGGAGAATGCAGTTGCAAGTGTTGAACATACTCCTTGGTACACAAACATAATGTCTTATCTCATGCACATGAAATTCCCTTAGGGGTTGAATGATAATCAAAAGAGAACTTTCAAGTTGCAAGCATCTAAGTATTTATTTATAGAAGGGGAGCTATTTTGGAAGAATAGGGATGGAATGCTACTGTTGTGTCTAGATGAATCACAAGCAAAACATGTCTTGAGGGAGATACATGAAGGGGTGTGTGGAGGTCATTATTCTGCCAAAACCACTGCACATAAGATTCTCAGGGCTGGCTATTATTGGCCTAAAGTTTTTAATGACTCTTTTGCACATGTAAGGAAATGTGAGGCTTGTCAGAAGTTCTCAAGGAAATTGAAATATCAAGGAGCCCTACCGCTTAGACCTTTGCAGGTAGAAGCCCCTTTCCACTAATGGGGAATTGAATTCATTGGAGAAATACAAGAAAAGTCAAGTGGAGGACATAAATAGATACTAGTAGCTACAAATTATTTTACTAAGTGGGTGGAGGAAATCCCAACTAAACAAGCAACAAGCAAGGTGGTGATGAAATTTCTAATGGAAAACATCATAACTAGATTTGGTGCACCGGTTAGAGTGATCACATATAATGGGATGTGTTTTAGATATGATGAATTCAAAGACTTCTGCAATACATATGGCATTACTATTTCCTATGTTGCCCCTTACCACCCACAAGCAAATGGTCGGGAATAATCTAGTAATAGAAGTCTTTTAAAGATAATAAGGAGGATGTTAGATACAAATAAAAAGGCATGGGAATCAAAGTTGAGAGTGGTTGTATGGGTGGATAGGATTACAATGAAAAAGGCAATCAAAAAGTCTCCATTTGAACTAGTATATAGAACACAAGCGAGGATGCCACTACAAAATATTTTACCAATTTATAATTTTATTTTGCAAGAGGATTTAGATATTTCTGAACCAATGGAGGAAATAATGGAGCAACTTGCAAAACTTGATGAAATAAGGAGAATGGCCCAAAAGAAAAATGTGAAGCTGCAATCACGGATGAAATATCTTTTTGATAAAAAGGCCAAAGATCAAAAATTTGAGGAAAATGATCTAGTGTTAATGTGGAATGCTTGGTGTCAGGAGAAGGGAAAGCATGGAAAGTTTGAAGCTTTGTGGTTGGGTCCTTTTGTGATGATTGGAAAAGGAGGGGAGGACACTCTTATTATTTGGGGCTAGGACTTGTTGGTACATGGACAATCCTAGAATTCCCTCATCGAAAATAAAATTTTCTTTCCATGTACAATAGTATAGGATTATTTCCATCTCCTCCATTTTCCACCTCCTTTCATTTTCCATATCCTTTGAAGTCTTGGTCTACTCCTAGAGATATTCTGGATTCTTGCAGTGATCAACAAATCACTCATCCCCAACAGGAGCTACCGTTAGAACCAAAATTTTCAAAAAAATTCTAAAGGCTTTTATCCATTTAAACCCAATTTTATGCTATCCTTTTCATAAAAAATCATTCTACCACCGTCCACAAAGCCAAAACTGCCTTTTACCCCCATACCATTACCACATTATTCGCCCTTTATAGCCCTCACCTCATACCTCTTTATCGTAGCCCTTTGCAAAATAGTTCATGGTATCACGGTTAACAACATTCATGATAGCCTTTTACCACCACACTGCGAAGGGATAGAGCAAGACCTGTGGTTGAGCGGTATACTTGAAGATAGTGACAGGCCGATACTACCATACCACATGGAAATAAATGCTAGACCATGGTAGGGCAGTGATGAAGGAAATAAGGCATATGCTGCCATACCATGGAGGGTCAACAAGCAACCCACGGTAGAGCGCTATGTAGAGGAGTGACAATAAAAGGAGACCGCTATACCGCAAGGGGTCAGAATGTAGCCCATGGTAGAGTGGTAGAAATGATAGTAAATGACAGGCCACTGCCGTACCACATGAGAGACGAAGCTGATGCGCAGTTGGGTGGTAAGTTAATAAAGGAGCCAAAAACACACCGTGGTACTACATGGAGCAGAAATGAGGCTCGCGATAGAGCGGTAAAGGAAGCAAAGATAGTAATAGGTATACCATGGTACCGTAGGAGAGTCAATATTAATGTGCGGTAGAGCGGTAAGTTGATGAAAGCAAAGGAAGACACCACCATATCACAGAGATGTGAATGATATCTCATAGTATAGCGGTATATTAATATGTGTATGTAGGACACCGTTGTACCGCAATGAAGAAAATATGGCACAAGGTATCTCAGTAAAGCGACCGTTATGGTTGTATTTTTTATTATTATTATCTTTTAGTTATGTTTTATTTTCATTATCAAACGACATGACCTTTGGTCTAAGGTTGGTTGCCTCTCATGAGAATATGAGAAGACCAAGACCAAAAGGCGTGGGGGATTTTCTGGGAAGATATAAAAGGAGGAGATAGATAGAGAATAAGGGGTTAGAATATAGATAATTTTCATAATGTTTTACATAGTGAAGACCATGAGGCATGAATGAATCTTGAAGAAGTCAATGAAGATATCTGATTTTCCAGCCTAATCTTGGTATCAATTGTTTGTTGGAATTATTCAATTATTTGGTTTTCTCCATTTTAATGCTTCTCTGTTATTTAAACTTATATATCAAGTATATATTTAGTTTGTCAATGCACATTTATTGTATTCATGTGATGTGATTAATTGGTTCTTTCAAGTAAAGATTAAATCCTTCTAGTCAATCACAATAATTTAGAAGTGTTAATTGGATCAATAAGAAGAACCGTATAATTAGGGTTGTCAATATGTCTCAAGTAGAGTTTGTCAACTATTTACTTGCATATTTATATAAGTTATAAACCCATATCAGTGTGCCAAACAATTTGAGTTATTGCCATTACAGGTCACATTTTCTAGGTCTTCATTAGACTCCATATACCAATAGGGCACTGGTCTCATCCATTTTTATTCACTTAGTTTCATTAAACATTTTTTCAGAATTGTGCATCTGTTAACTGAACATATTGAATTATATGTTAATAGTGCATATACAATTCATACCAGATAAGTTTGTATCTTTCCACTTCCAAATTGACATTGTGGATAGATTAATTAAGGGATAAACACATAGTTCAAATCTGCTTCATTCATATAGGTTTACCCACCTAGGTCTGGCAGGACCTAAAGAGTAGAAGGTTCAAATTCATTATTTGGCCTTGTACGTTAGCCAAAGTTTTTGTGAGATCTTGGCAACCTCTCATGGTTCAAGCTTGCATTTTTTAGACCTAACACCTCATTCGATATTTCACTTAACTTCTACATAGATGGAAATCTTCGTCAAATATTATTATTGGCTTCCTTACCAATCATATTTTCTCTTGGATAAAAGTTGCGCCTCCCTTGACTTTGACGACTCACAAATCAAAATATTCAAATACCTGATGATACCAAATATCTTAAAATATCATTTCCTATAGTTGCCATGATCTAAAAGAATACTTGTTTCCTGATGCAATGACTTGAAGAATGCAAACCAACTCTTCTAGAATGCAGAGGAGAATACTAAAGCCAAATCAATTATTCTTCATTCTTAATTCGACTTGATTCTTCTGGTATGCATTCTACCATATCTACTTAGATCTTTACTAAGCCTGCTCTGATACCATGTTATATTTTAATATCAGATGTAATGCATAGTTTTTAATTCAAAAATCAGACTCAAAAACACAACAAATACCTTGGGAAAACCCTCCAACCTGAGGGAGAAAAACCTAGCCAATATATCTCTTATATATTGATTGAATAAGAGCATAAATCTGCTTACAACTCAGGCACAACACAATGCCTATTTGATACAATGAATAATAACAACACTCTTAGATGCAAGACACAAATGATATGTTTCTCCTTGAGATCGATCTGCTGTTGCGACTTGAAGGTCTACTACTCAAGTGCGAACTCCTCTAGGAATGCGAATTATGATGAATGAACTTGATTATCAAGGAATGAGAACGACCTCTCATATATACACATTGATAAAGAGGACACGTCTCTCCATGAAGTAAGGTCAGCCTCAAAAAGAATTTGTGTCTATTCAAGTCGACCCCAATTGATTTAATTATTAAAAATAATAAAATATTATATTTATAATATTATTTTATTATTATTTAATATAGTCACTTCTCTTTAATTAATATCGACTTTAAGATAAATTGAATAGCCAAAGGCTATATTAAATTTATCTTCTCAAAGTCGTACCTAGAAATATGATCCAGACGTTGATGCATCAACAATCGTTATCATCCTAAATAGGTCCACAGTCATACCTTTTCTCTACTACTATCATTTGAATTGGTCACTATTGTTCTAGAGAAAACTCTTCTACTATACTAAACGGACCCACTATTGTTCTATTCTTTGTTCCTGAAAAGGTTATTTGATTTTTTCAATTTGCCTAACCCTAACGATTGATTATTTGTTGTGTTTGGGAGGCTTTCTAATGTTTTTGGTGCAACCCTTGCAAGATTTTGGCACACTTTTCATGAGAACAACTAACATTTTGATTGTAGAGTTTGTGAATGGTCCAAGGCTATTTCAATTTTAAATTATTTTGTAGTTAAGACACATTTTGTTTTGGTGCTCCTAAAACTAAATACCACATTTTATTTTGGTTCTCAGAAAACTAAACAAGAAAATCTCACACTTCATTTGGTTCTCATAAAATTGAACAAGAAAATCTCATGTTTTCATTTTGGTGCTCCTAAAATTGAATCTCACATTTCGTTTGGTGCTCATAAAATTGAATAAGAAAATCTCATGTTTTTGTTTGGTGCTCATAAAACTAAACAAACAAATCTCAGATTTTGTTTTAGTGCTCCTAAAATTGAATGTTTTCATTTTGGCATTGTTAAGACGAATGTTTTCATTTTTTGACGCTATTAAGATGAACAACACAACTTGAAATATTCAATTTGGCATTATAAAATTGAACAATTTTTTTTCTAATTTGAAAATTGATATATCTTGCTTGAAGTCTCAAAAATTTGGATTTAGTGTACCTAAAAAACAATTTGGTATCTTTTCACACTTCACTTTTTGGGGCTTAAAAAAGAAAATGCTATGATTTGTTTACTATGTTCATCGTGTTTGGAAAACTAAGTGTGTATCCTCTCCCCTTACGTCTTTGGACTATCCTAGGTGACGGAAATAATTTTGAGTTTTGTAATCATTTATTTTAATCATTACCTTTAGATTGGGGCTGCCTAAGAGACACATCCCAAAAGGAGAACTCGAAGGTGACCTAAAGAAGAATTTCCCTCAAGCTACTATATAAATGATTTCAACGAAAGCTAAGATTTATCTGGCATTAGCCTTGGCCATGTAGTTCCATTCAAAATGGGGAGGTACCTTTGTGTATAAGTTCCCCTAATAGGAGTGGTTATAGCCTTAAGTGTCTTACTATGCACTCTCTAGGTTTCAATCCCTTGAGAAGTGACTAAAATCTTTATAGTAGTTTGCCCACCTTATTGATTGAGATATTCTACTTGGCAACATGGTTCAGTGCAAGGGTTGTGCACCATACCCTGAAGATAATTTACTCACCATATGAACTCCCTTGAATTGAGACAAAAATCCCCATATGAGCATAAGGTACTTGTAGCTTTTCGAGGAGAGGGTGATTTGGGTTATCCTTCCATTCTCGGAGACCCTTGTTTGTCCATTCTCAAAAGAATTAAGTGCATACATTCCTTTGGGTGTCCATACCCTTACTTCGAAGGAGCTTCCAAGTTGTGGGCCTAAAAGTGTTGCTATTGGCCAATTTGACCTTGATAATATTGCTTGAAATGCTTCAATGTTCTTACTAGTTTAAACTTGGGTTGATTTTGGCCCCTTACATTCAAAACATTATGGTCAATTTTATACACTTTGATTGATGTGATTTATCACTTGCCAAATATCAAACAATATTATCAAAACAATCAAATCAACCAAAAATCTCAAAACTACAAACTTATCCAACAAACTATTGTTAAACAAAACTAGAAAATTTGGAAACATGGTCGTTATTGACATTCCTTCCACTTTTGTCCTGAACATTGCTGCTATGGTACTAAGATTTGATCACTTTTATCCTAATATTTTACTGCTACTATCCTAAAAAATGCCACTTCTATCAAAATTGCCTCTATTGTGCTCATTGTTGAACTAGTTTTTGAAACAAAGACCACTCTTGATAAACCTGTCATAGTCGTTCTAACAAATCATCCACCACTATCCTAGAAATTGCTGCTTCTATCAATTTTTTTTCTATTGTCTTCTCTGTTTACCAGTCACAAAGTGAAATAAAGACTTCTATTGCTCAAATTTGGACTGTTGTTGTCCTATGTTCCAACCGCTACTGTCCCAAAAAAAACACTATTGTCCTAACAAAGACCACAATTATCTTGTTTTCTGGTGCAACTCAAAATTGGTTAAATCCATCATTCTTTGAAACACCAAAAATCAGACCTATGTGTGGAAATATGTGGAAACAAATAATAAGTTAAACAACACACCAATGAAACATTGTATCAAAGAATCTAATTTAAAATTAAACAAACTTCAAACCCAATAGATTCTTCAAAGCCATCCCATTGTCCTCTATCTCTAAGGATTCATTTTAAGTTGCTTGCTCTCAGATTGTATAAGTAGAAGCTCAATAAAATGACAACCTAGAGAATGAGATGATATGTAAAATGAATTCTTATGCTAAATGATTTGAGATAATGAAACTATGATAATGAAACTAAGAACAAATTATGCAAGCTATTATACCATGATTATTTATGCTAAGATGATAAAAGCTAAGATGTTATGCTATGATCAAGAAATCTAGGATATTAAGATGCTAAATGCTTGATTATTCAATTATAATTCTCATGCTATGCAACAAGGATTTTCAAAGCATAAAGAAGTCTTATTTATAGACTTTTGGAGGAAAATGATGAGTTGACAAAGATCAACGGTTTAAATTGAGTCTGGTAAGATGAAGGGTGGAAGATTGAGAAGTTGGAGAGAAAGATGGAGGCTAGAGAAAAAGAAGGAAGATTTTCCTCCTACAAAACCTTTTCCATTCAAAAGTGAAGGAAGATGGCCATTAGTCACTTTTAGTTATGAGAGTTAGTTGGTAGTTGAGGATAATTCAATAATTAAATAATAAAATTATTTAATTTCATGTGATATGTGGATTTAGAAGCTTCCATAATTAAATATTAATTATGTGTGAAAAGTGGATAAGAAGTTTCTAATTAAATATTTAAAATATTTAATTATATGAGAAAAGAGAATTTAAAGAAATGATGATAGTTTATGGATTTAGAAGAATATTTATTTTATTTGAATTAAAAATTCAAATTTAAAACAATAGGATAATTAATTTAAATAAACTATAAAATTTATTTAATTAATTAAGAGGAAAATAGAAACATGATAATAATTAAATAAACTTATTTATTTAATTAAAATAGAAGAATTAGAAAATGAACAATATAAAAAAAAAATTAAACTAATTTATATGTAGATGGAATTAGAAGATTAATTAAACAACTCATATTTAATTAATTACCAGACTTAATATGATGTGACCATTTTTAGATGTAAACAAGTCCTACACCAAGTCATCTCAACATCTTTCCATATCCATTAGAAACCAAAACATCAACCTAGTTTTAGGACACAAATCACACACAAACAACTTGGATTATCCTCTTGCTCTCATTTTATAGGATATTAACATCAACCTTTGCTTGGAACCTCAAGGTTAGTTCAAGTAGAGTATCAACATATCCTCCAAAATAGAGCAAAATATCAGTCCAAGCCTTGTACACTTTGCGTCCCAAAATTAGCATCATCTCAAAACATCCACCAAAATCACTCATACTCTAGGGTCTTGAGCATCAAACATACAATCCATAGAAAATCATCAACACCTTTTTCCAAAAGGTTCTCACACATCATCTCCATATGTCACTTTAGCACAAAAAAAATCTCAAAAATAAAACACCATTCTATTTCATAAATAGTGGTCACAAAATTCACCAAAGGTCTTGAACTTGTTTATGACAACAACGAGATCTCAACACAAGAAAATGATGGAAGCCAACAAGAGTAGTTATAGTGCACCCATGATAAACACCAATAATGAGAAACCTCAATCATGTGGTTACAATCCAAATGACCTTTCAACTCCTCAAAGAGAACCCACATTTAAAGCAAACCGAAACCAACCACCTAGTGAGGTAGAAATACTTCTTAGACATCAAGAAGGAATTGTTAGACAAAACGAACCTTATGCTTCTCAAAATTAAACCATAGGAGAATATGATAGTGATGAGGAACTTATTGATGAGAAAATCTTAGAACACTCCCAAGATCCTAAGATGCAAAAACTCATGGACAAGATGCTTGGGAAGAATGAAAACCAGTATTTCCTTACACTAGCATAAAGTGTTGCCAAACTACCCATAGACTTTAATGCGGACATTCTTAAGGATCCAAATCTTATTCTACTAGGAGATCAAATAGTGGTTAGACAATTACCAAAACCAATGGTGGATCCCAACATACCACCCTTGTTCTCACAAAACAATGATCAACCTAAGCCACAACCTATGGATAACCCATTATTTAGGCAACCATCACAAGTTGAGCAAGCAGTGGTGGTAGAAAAATATCAAGGAAATTCAACTCAAAACATGCCACAGAACAACACTATACAAAACATGGGAAGCCTTCTAATAGTGGACCAACAAGGTAACATCCCATCATAAGGATAATACATGCCACAATATACATCATATATTGACCCTTCAAATAGCACACAATATCAACAAGGGAAATCAAAAGAAAATCAACAACAACAAGGCATACCTCAAACAAACTACCAAGGTACCCTTGAACAAAATCCACAACAAGGTGTACCCCAAACATACTACCAAGGTACTCCTCAAATTCCACAACAACAAGGTGTACCCCAAATGAACTACCAAGGTACTACTTAAACTCAAAAACATCAAGGTATACCCCAAGCACATCATCAAGGTATTCCTCAAAAAAAACACCAAGGTGTACCACAAACACACTACCAAGGTAATCCTCAAGTCCCACAACTCAAGGTATACCCAAAACACAACATCATGGTATTCCACAAACCCAAACTAAAACTCCTATTCCACAACAACAAGGTGTACCTCAAACCCAGTACCAAGGTGTCCCTCAAAATCAATATAAAGGAGTTCAAAATAATCAATACAAGGAGTAACTCAAAATCAATATCAAGGTGTACCACAGACTCAACATACCTACAACACGCAAGGACCTAATCTTCCTTACACAAAATGCTCCTCAAGGTCTCATACCTACACAATATCTTGTTTATAACCAAACAAATGTCATAGGACAATAGGGATACAACACACAAAATCCTCAAACAAGCACTCCAACTAATGGCATAATCATGCAACTACAAACACTCAATCAAAGAATATCAGACATAAAAATTGGAAAGCCAAAGAAGAGCTATGCTCTACAAGATATTTGTCCATAACCTTTTGATCAAAACTTAGCTATGATATCTTTCCCCAAGAACTTCGAAATACCCAAATTTGACAAATATAGGGGGAAAGGAGATACAATAGAGCACGTGAATGAGTTTTCAATTGCTTGCATGGAACTATAGCGCAATGATACCTTCTTAATGATGTTTTTCCCATAAAGCCTTGATGAGACCGCTATCGAGTAGTTCTCTTGCCTACCACTAGGTATCAGAAAATTTGATGAGTTGTTAGATAAATTTGTCAATCATTTCTTATAAAACATAGAATAGGACATAAAAATCACTGACCTCTATAAAATAAAGCAAATTCAAGGTGAACCATTTTCTTCGTATCTATAGAGATGGAGAGACAAAGAAAGAAAATGTAAATGGCCCATTCTACATAAATAGCTTTTAAACATATTTATCTCCAATGTACACGTAGATATTAAATACCAACTCATAATGTTGTGCCCTAGTAAATTTAAGGAGACTATTGAGAAGGGTTTGCTAATTGAAAGAGCTCTTATCACAAGGGGAGTAATTGAACTCTACAACCTTAAAGATCAACCTTCTAGATCAAACGAAAAACCAAAGATATGGGCTAAGAATTTTTTTTTTACCAATGATGGAGTGGTCGATGCTAAGGTTGTATAAAACATACAAACCCCAAAAGTACCATAAAATACTATTCAATCAATATAACAAAGCTATACTCACAACAATGTGCCAAACAATCAACTCAATTATCCTCAGAAAAACCAACCAAATAACCAACAAAAAAATCAAGAACATGATAATGAAAGGAGGCCACCAAGGTACTATGACCAACCTAGAAGAAAATTTACTCTATTGAGAAAACCCCTTGAAGTAATTATGCACAAACTGATCCAAACAACCCTCATTAAGATTAAAGATAGAACAAACTATGATGAGCCAAAATTCAAACCCCCTTGGTATAATGAGAATGACCAATGTGAATTTCACAAGATCAAGGGGCATACCACCAACAATTGTATGAGGCTCAAAAACATTGTGCAAGATCTAATAGAAAAGGGAGAGGTCGACATAGAACATAATCTTGGAAATAAAGAATTACAAATCTACAAGGATCCAATCGATAACCATTCTAGGGGAAACAACAAGGATAAAGAGAAATATTACCACAAAGCCAAATTTTCCTATGACAAACTCATAGGAAACAAGTAAGCCATGAAATAACTACAAAATTATGGAACAATTAAAGAAAAATCCTGCCTTAATCTCCATCCTTGAGCTTTTGATGTTGTCACCAACACAAAGAAATCTTGGAGAAAGATCTTGTCAAAACCAGTCCCTAATGATCTCAATGCATATCAATTTCAATCCATGGTTGGGTAACATCACCTCCACCCATAATTTAGTCTTTTCAAAGAAATACCTTCCATAAATATCTTTCCACTATCAAGCTCTCTATCTAGAAGTTTGTTTCTATAAACATAAAGTCAAGAGAGTACTGATAGATAACGGTGCAGACTTGGACATTTATACCCTAAAATTAGTTAAATAGTTGGGATATTTTGATGATGTAGTTGATAAGAATAAGATTATCACAATCAAAGCTTATGATGAAATGGAGTGAAACTCATAAGGAACCATTAGACTGCTAGTTCAAATTGGACTAACAATAGTAGAGACATGTCAAGTACTGGATCTTGAGCTACCATACAATCTTCTCTTAGGATGACCATGGATCCATGCCTTATAAGTAGTCCCTTCCACATTCCATCAATGCTCAAAATTTCCTTATAATGATAAGGAAGTTACCATATATGTTGACTTGAACCTTTTCATTACTACGCTAAATTAGAGGAGAAGTACAAAAGATTCTTTAAATATATAGCAATGATATATCTTTCCACTCTTTCTCATATGTTGACCCATCATCACTATCTTCGTCCTCCACTACAACTCCATCAATTGAACTTCAAAAATTTGATCTCAAGATCCAAGTGCTTGACAAGGGTTGTGGGTAATACCATTTCAACCAATCCTTTTACATTGGAATGCTTCCCCCGACACTAAAGACTTATGGAGGACCAAAAGAGATTAAACATGTTCAAGCTACTATAATGGAAGTCAAACCCACCATTTCCACTAGGTGGGGAGACATGTAAGATAAATAAGTGTTCGAAGAAGACCTATCTTCATGAATTTACAAAGAAGAAGGATGAGAGAAACCACTACCTCCCCTTCATATGGATCAAAACAATAAAGGATATCAGATAGAAAAAATCATGTGGTTCACGGGAAAAGGTGGCCTTAGTTTATATGAACAAGGGAGAAGAGAACCAGTTATCATAGAAAAGCACTCAAAAAATCTTGGACTAGGCTATGGCTCATCAAATATGATTACCCCAAGTAATGAAAACACCTCTTGTGAGGAAGGAGCTCCTTCTACTGCTATTGAGACATTGGATAGCTGCAAACATATAGATGACTACTTGTATATCCAAAACATGTTTTAAAACCTTAACATAATTACCATCACTGTTGAACCTACGTTTGAAGACAACCACATTGAAATAGATTCTAATGAATATGAAAGGGATTCCTATGAATATAATGAGTATAACCTAGAAATCCTATGGAGCCTTGATAAAATTGATATCTCTACCCTAGCTACAACTTCCATAAGCTTTACTAATACCAATGACAAAATACCCTTGCTATACCCATAGTTAATAGACTGGGACCAACAACATCATATACTTGTTTTGGACACATTCCAAAACAATGAGGCTATTGTGCAATTCATGGGATTTTGAACTAATATACCATGAGGAGATCATAAGGCTGATTTTGTAATGGATCTTGATAAAGGAGCATATTTTGTAAGGGAGATTGCATCCTCTAGTCATAAAAATAAACTAAAAAATTTAAAAATAAAAAAGAGGTACCCTAAAGAAAACCATAATATGGCTTTATTAGATCAAGCAAAGAGGAAAACAAAGGACGCATATGAGGGTGAAAACCTCTCTAAGGTGCCTGAAGATGGAGGACTCAATCTCTCCATTATAAAATATCAAGAAAAATCAACACTCTTAGTTGAAGGTTTTAAACCTATCAATGTAGGCACAACAGAGACACCAAAAATAACATATCATGCAACATCACTTGATCCTAAGGAAAAGGTAAATTTCTGAACATTTATCAATGAACACAAAATCAAATTTGTATAGGCATATGTAGACATGCTAGGGCTAGATCCAACTTTGGTAGTACACCATCTAACATTGTTCCCTAGAGCTAAACATGTCAAACAAAAGCTATGCAAGATGCATCCACATATAGCACTCTTGGTCAAAGTATAGCTTCAAAAAATTCTAGACGTGGGCTTCATTAGACCCATTGACTATCTTGAGTAGGTATCTAACCTTGTGCCAGTGTCAAAACCTACTGGGGGCATACAAATCTGTAATCAATTTAGGGATCTCAGTAAGGCATTGCTGAAGGATGACTTCCCCCCACCCAACATCGACATGATTGTGGACCTAATTGTGGGACATGAAATGCTATCATTGATGGATGGATTCTCGTGATATAGTCAAATAAAGATAGCTCATGAAGACCAACACAAAACAACTTTCACCTATGCATGATGAACCTTTTATTGGAATGTCATGCCATTTGGTCTAAAGAACGCAGGGGCAACCTACCAACGACCAATGACCACCATTTTCCATGATATATTGTATATCACTATGGAGTATTATGTGTATGACATATTAGCAAAAAAAATCAAATGAAAAGATAATTTGGATAACATAGCCAAGTTATTTGATAGGCTAGAGGAATACAACTTGAGGCTTAACCCAAAGAAGTGCGTATTTGGAGTGACATCTGAAAAATTGTTAGGGTACTTTGTGTCTCGAAGAGGCATCAAGGTGGATCTCACCAAAGTCAAAACTATATTAAAAATTCCTCCTCCAAAAACATTGAAACAAATTCAAAGCCTATAAGGTAAGCTTCAATCAATTAGACGGTTCATCGCATAATTGGCAGACAAGTTCCATCCATTCATCCATTTGCTACATAAGGAAATAAAATTCAAGTGACATGGTAGATGTGATCAGGAAAGTTCCAATAGGTCAAGGATTATTTCCTCACTCCCCTAGTGTTGATGCCTCCAATCTAGGATAAGGCAATGATCTTATATGTATCTATGACAATGACATCTTTAGGAGCTCTGTTAGCGCAACTACATGATCAAAACAAGGAAAGAGTCGTAAAATATATTAGCCAAACCCTAGTGGGCTATAAATTAAAATCTTCACCCATAGAAAGAGTGTGTATATCTATTGTATTTGTAGCACAAAATATTTGACACTACATATTAAACAAGCAAGTAAAGCTGATATCAAGAGTGGATCCCTTAAAGTATCTATTGGAAAAGACAACTCTAATAGGGAGGATTGCTAAGTGGGTAATGATACTTAATGAATTTGATATAGAATACATTGACATAAAATCGATAAAGGGACAAGTAACAACATATCAAATAGAAGATGCACCTATGGAAGATCATCATCCTCTAGTATCAGAACTCCCAGATGAAAGTACACTTCTAACGGATCAGTCAAGTTGTTGAACCTTGTACTTTGATGGGTCCCGCACTCAACATGACTCAAGAGCTAGTATCCTATTTCTCACACCTTAAGGAGATAGTATACCCAAATCTTACAATATTGTCTTTCCATGTACCAACAACATTTCTAAATATGAAGCACTCATCATTGGACTGAAGATGGTCATAAAATGTAAGATAAAGGAACTATAGGTCTATGGATACTCCCAACTAGTTATAAGATAGGTAAATGACGAGTACCAAATCAAGGATGACAGGATTATGCCATACAAAAGAATGGTGGATAGCTTCAAGAAGTACTTTGTGATCATCACCTTTGAATAGGTTCCTATAATCAACAATAGAGTAGCTGATACTATGACAACAATAGGTTCACTCTTGGACATACCCCGAAATATTCCCACGTATAAATTCCTCATGGAGCAACTACTTATATCGACATTCGATATCTCAAAATCAGAACTTGTATGTGATGTTGTTGGTCTTGAATCACCTTGGTACTAAGAAATGTTTTCATATATCCAGCATGGTATCATACCCCCTAACTTAATGAAAAACCAAAAGAAAACATTTTTCTATAGAACTTCCCAATTCACCATCTTAGGAGATTCATATAGATAACACATTACTCCGATGTCTCAATGTGGACGAAGTTCAAACCACTTTACAAGAAGTGCACGAAGGTGTTTGTGGGTCTCACTTTAGTGGACCTAATCTAGTACAAAAATTACTAAGAACATGGTATTATTGGTCATCATAGGGAACAAGAATCCATTCATTACTCAAGGAAATGTCACTAATGTCAATAGAACAAAGATCTTGTTTATGCACTGACATAGGAGCTACGCCCTATAACAAAACCATGACCTTTCTCATAGTGGGGAATTGATTTGATAGGTAAGATATTTCTCGCTTCATCCAATGGGAATAAATTTACCATAACTGCAACATAATACTTTACAAAGTGGATATAATCCATTCCATTAACATACATCACAATGAAACAAATATCTAAGTTTATCTTGAATTATTTGATCTATCAATATGGAATTCCACAAAATAACATAATGGATAACAAAACCCCATTCAAGAACCAAGATTTTCATGAGCATTGTTCAAATTTCTCTATCCAACACCCATTCTCGACCCCATACTATCCCCAAGGAAATAGTCAGGTTGAAGCATCCAATAAAACCATTATGAAAATATTGAAAAAGACTATTAATGACACCGGTCATGATTGGAATTTGTAGCTAAATCCCACCTTATGGGCCTACCAAACCAACATTCACACACCCATGAGTCCCACACATTTTTCCTTGGTCTATAGATCTGAGGCGATCCTACCTATCGAAGTTGAGATCCCATCACTTCAAGTATCCCTAAAAGGCATGGTCAATAATGAGGAATATCGGGTCTCAAGACTTGAATGAGTTAGAACTTCTAGGTGAAAGGTGTTTGAGTGCGTTAAACCATCTCCAAGTTTATCAAAATCAGCTCAAATGAAGCTACAATAAAAAGATAAAGAACATAAAATTTCAAGTAGGTGACTTGGTACTGAAAGAGAATCAAAAGGTATAGCTAAATTAGGATGGGAAGGGGAAGTTTGAACCAAGCTAGTTAGGTTCTTCCATCATAACAACAAGCTAAGGCTCTAGAGCATATCAGTTGGCTACTCCAAAGGAGAACCTTTAGCTGAACCTCTGAATAGAAGCCATCTCAAAAGGTTTTATACTTGAATGCATCATAATATCCTAAGCAAAAAAAGCTAAAAAAGCAAAAAAAAATCAAAAATCAAGAAAAATAGTAAAGAGAAATAAAACGTCCTTGAAGTGAAAACCACCTTGTGGCACTTCTAGGACCGGTACCATAGTGAAAACCTGGTAAACAGGTGCTATGTTTGAATAAGTCCTACATCTCTATCTATCAAAACTATCGGTTGCATCCATCCCATAATAAAATATGCAACCAACCATGGCTTGATGGCTGATCAAGTGTCGAACCTTGCTACACCATCAAAATCCATCTCCCCTAATAAATGTAATCTTGTCCCAAACTAGGGGAAATTTCCTGAAACTGGTCGTAGATTGGATCCTTGTCATCCCATAACTATCAAAAACCATAAAAAATAAAAAACATCCAAAAAAAAAACAAAATCAAAACAGTCAAAACACCAAAATCCCCAAATTTTTTTTTATGATTTGAGTCAAAAATTCAAACTACATGGTCTTTATGTGTATAATGTAGGCAAGGATAATATTTGATCAGCCTCCGAGGTCCTAGGTTAATCCCCTTAGGTGTCTATTGTGATCTTTAAACTTAATCCAAAATCCAAAAAAAACATTTTTTTTTTTTGAAATGTCAAAAACATACTCTTATCAATACAAACAAACTATGAGCCTCTACATGTATAACGTAGGAAAGGCCATCACTGATGAGCCCCTGATGCCCTAGGTTAGTCCCACAAAACAAAAATAAAACATTCAAATATCATTATCAAAATCTAAAAACATTCATAGAAAGTTAGAAAACTAAAAAAAAATAGTGTCACTCAATACAGTCGAACTGCAATGTCTCCTCATTCATCACATAGGCAAGGCTAATATTTGATCAACCCTCGAGGAACTAGGTCAATCCCTTTAGGTCCCCCTATATTGTCTCTTTAAACCTCACAAAAACAACAAAAATCACATCAAATAAATAGAAAATCTCAAAAAGGTCTTATCCCCATTGTCATCTATCTGCAATAAACTCTCCATCCATAATAAACAATTGTCACCCTCACCCTTTGATAGAAAAAAACAAGAAAAACAAACATTAGAATCTAAAACATCCAAGAAAAATATTGAAATGACTGGATCAGTATAAGACTATAACAATGCCTAATTATTAACTACCTACCTATCGATAATTCATCATCAACATCCTAACGTATGTCTTAACGGATAAAACATTCCTACAATAGACATCACTAATGGATAAGATCCTTAAACATCAAACCGTTATGGCAAGTGATACTACAACATTGTTTATCTTTTTATGATATTTTTTTGATTTATCTTAATATCACATTCCCAATATTTCTTGATGATATCGATAAGTATTTAGAGAGGAAGGAATGGAGATGTTGATCGTTGATTCCTATTTATTCTATTTTTTAGATGTTTTTGTGATACTACCATGAAAAATACTTTCTTTTTTTGTGTGTGGAAGTCATTTTGAGGCAATTCATGTAGCATTTGCATGTTAGGTATTCAATACCTCTCTGTGTAACTGGTCTGAAATGTTTTGAAACTTATCGCCCATACACTCTAATAGGGTTTCCATATGTCTAGTATGAGAAAGAATATTCTTTGTTTACAGAGTCAAAGTCGACACAATGGATACAAAACCACCTTGGCCATTAATACCCTAGTGCATTGTGTTTATTTTTTACATCAATAAGGATTGCTAAAAATATGAAGTCTCTATGAAATTAAAAGAAAACTCATCAATGAATAACAACACCAATTTTCTATCCATCTCTAAATCATACTAACACTTCTTCTAGCTAACAACTCCATCCTACATCACAATATCATTAGTACCACATGCATCCTACATCCACAAATTCATTAATACATATCATGACCACAATAGATTAAAAAAAATCATCCATAGCATACATTATATATCACCATCCATCACATACATCATATATCATCATCCATAACATACATTGTATATCATCATCCATTGCATAGATATATGAATCATACACCCATCCATATCATATAAATGCATAAAAAAGTACAAAAACATGAGCATGTATAAATAATCAACACATATAAGTATCCATAATATATCTCATAAACACATGATAAGATACATCGGAAAATGGTATATCTCATATGTCATAAAAAAAAAATGTAATATACATCATCCAAGATCACATGTGATCAAAATATAAAAAAATATATACAAAGCCTCAAGTGGGCCGATGAATGTATATATAAAATATCATGTCTACATAAGTCTTTGATACAATAAACATCAATATAAAGATCATAAACAAACTTATCCTTGTTGTCCATCTCACAGAGGGGATCCATGTTTCTATTAACTTTGATGAGGAGATCGTTGTGGGATAACCAAAGACTGATGAGGCTATCTCACTAATTGTCCCCCAAACTGTGCACCTATCTACACACTTGGCTCTCCAAAATGAGGTAATCTTTGAGCCCTTAGAACAAAGGCCTCATATAAAGTTTGATAATATGTACATTACTACAAGAGCTGATTGTGCCCATCCTAATACCGAGCAAGGGGAACAAAGGAGGCTAGTGAAATCTCAAATGCTAATATTTGTTGCCTCTCTACGGCCAGCTCTGATCTCAAACCATCCTACTTTGCACTAAGGATAACAACCTATCCCTTGACAACCTACCTTCAAGCAATCCATGCATCCCTCTCTAAGACCTTAGCATCCATATCCATGTTCAAATATACAATCTAAGCCACTACTACATCTACCTATGGGGAGGACCTTGTGGTGCCTAATGATCCTACTATTGTTGATCATGCTATTGTCCATCATGACCATCATGACCATCATGCTATTGTCCATCATGACCATCATGCCCATCATCTTGATGACCCCTAGCTCTATCTAGCTACTCTACAACAATCCTGAGATGTTGTCAGTCACCTCTCCATCTATTAACACCAACCCTCCTCTGAACTTGTCCCATGACTAGCCCAACACAAATAGGATTTGAAAACCATAATGGGATATGATGTGCCCACCACTGGTCAAAATCTCAAGTAGTTCCAAGATCTATTAGACCTACTACCCATCCCCATTCAAGTGGAGCAAGCTATCTAAACTCTACAAAAACATTAGTGGATGAGGTTGTCGGTTCCCACACCCTAACCTCTTAGGCTGTCCATCCAAATCATGCATGATAATCATCTGCAAACCAAGTTTTTCGCTCTCTGAACTACTCGAGAACTTGATTAGGAAAATAATTCTATAGAATGGTATTTGAATGACCTATAAGCCACCGTGTCTATCTATAAAATGGGATTTACTTCATGTTGTCATGCTAGGCCTCACAACCTAGCCAAGGTCTCCAAACAAACTCTATCATATCATAAAAAATGTCATACTAGTAGTGTAACTTGTCAAGCCAGGTGTAACACATGAAATTTGAATAATGGTAAGAGTAAGGATCCTCCTCATCCTAATCTATAATACCATTTGGCCTGGTCACTAGAATCCTCTCCTATGCCCACACGTGTAAAAGTGTCATGCTTTCATAAATAGCACTACCTCCATGATAAACAACCTTGTGCATCTCTCTACACAAATGTGCTAAAAGACATGGGCCCCATACATATCCCATACCATGCTCCATCATCTACTCAATGTAGATTCCCCAACCAACAAGAAAATTCCTACCTCTACGATCAAGAACCACGAGCCCCATGATCAAGATAGCTAAGACCATCAATATAGAATTGACACCAACAAACAGAGACAAGTCTATCTTTGAATCCACCACCTATAGTCATCAAATTTTGAGCACTCGTTGCATGGAAAGGGTACCTTGTATAACATCAACGTGACAATCTCATTGTCAATAAGGATCCAGAGAATCCTCCAAACATCCTCTAATGTAATCATCACCTTGCTAGTCGACAAATGAAAGGATGACGTCTCAGAGTGCCATCTCTCTACAAGGGTGGTCATCATCACCCTATGGCATCAGATCTTGGGTATATAGAATATGTGTAGCAGATCCACAACATCCAGGAAGTCTCTATCAACCTCAAAGAAACCAATCATTGAGTCAAACAACTGTCATGACCATTGCTCCCTTAAATATAGCGGTTTGAGAACTGCTTGCAAACATTCAACCCACAACATCAAGAATTTGCTATAAAATCATATCATGAACCTAAGATTGCAAGGAAACTAGCTAAATCATTTAAATTTGATAATAGTAACTCCTTTTTGGATGATGGTGTCAAGATTTTGTGATAGAATCTTTGTTTTTTATTATACTGGCTACTTTTCACAATAGTAGCTAAATTAAACAAAATGGTCATTTTAAACAATAGTGAGTAAATTTCACAAGAGCAGTTACTTTATAAATATAAAAAAAATAGCACACAAATTTTATAAAGGTGATAAAAAAAAGCAAGCAAATTTTATGCTAGTGGACAAGAAAAACTATAGTGCTTAATTTTTATAAAAGTGATAAAATCACAAACTACAATAGCATGCAAATTGAAACAATAGTGATAAAAACTTGAAATTACCACTATCGTCAATTTTTTTTTTGAGCATTAATTACACAAACATGGAAAGACAAAAACAAGAAAGGAAGTGCTACATACCGTGATGCCTATGCCAGTTGGCCTTTCGAATGAATGAACTACCTCTACACGGTGTGGGCCACCCAAAATCTTCACCATCATAACTTGAAAATCGTAAAAGCAAGGTCTTCAGAGGCGAGAATTCACTAAGGGCTAAGAGTGAAAATGAGGAAAAATGAACCCTAAATTAATATTTTTACCCCCCAAACCCTAATATTTTACCTTGGAAACCTTCCTAGGTTAAAATTTTGAGTACCCTAGAACATATGAAACTATAAACAAGGGTCATATAGCCTAAATTTTCATCCTCTTTGCTTCTGAATTGCAATGGAACCTTATCGTGAGCTCGACTTGAAAACTAATTTTTTTGGCCAACCTCTTGAGGGGGTAGCCTAGCACTGGATTATCTTTTTGTTGACCATCGAGGCATAGTGGGGCATATAAATTTTTTCAAATCTTGATCTGAACATTGAATTTTTTGAAACAAATCAACCATTACTTTGTCTCAAAGAGGGGCAAAATATAGACATGTAAAAATGACCTAACACATATCACACATCCTGAATGACATTTTTTCATTATTGGCATCATTATCAGTAATCTATTTACATTTCACATCATTTTCACTAATTAACCCGATTTTCCTCTATTGATTGAATAATCTTTAATTATTTAATTAATTCACTATTTCGTCATTAATTTAACTTTATTCCTCCTAATTAATTAAATAAACACAAATTAATTAATTATGTCACTAATATACCCTATTCATCTAAATCAATTAAATTTTTATCATTCATAATTTAATTTAAGTCACTTTCCCCTCTCCAAACTTGAATAATTAAATCAATTATTCGAAATCATTCAACATGATCAACAAAAAAATACATATTTATTTGTTAAAGTCAAACATGACTTGCATGTTCATCTCCAGTATTAATTAATTAATTAATTAATCATCCTCACCTCTTTTTTGATTGAGAAAATCATAATCATTGATTTCTCACTCTGATTGGTTGACTAACACATCTATTCTCTAATCCCACTGATTTCTTCAATTCCACCAAGCAATCCCACTGACTTCTTCAATCCCACTAACCACTCAAATTGGATTTTTCAATCCCACCAATCATTCCCACCTAATTGCACCGATTATCCAATTAAAATCCTTAATTGGATCAATTAGAGAAGCTAACTGGCCAATCTATTTCCTCTCAATGATTGATCGTGATCTTTGACTATTGAATCTGGATCATTCATCTCAAACTTGAAAATCTATAAAACAACCCTCTACATTCTAAAAAATGATTGGAGAATCTAGATAATTTGCGCAAAGAGGTCATGCCGAATTGACATTCAACATTATTTGAGCAAATACACACACATCTTCGATCACCATTAGCACACTTTTGAAACTTTTGCAAACAACAAATGGAGGCTTCATATTGATTCAAACACAATCCAACATCAATATGGATTACACTTCAACATGGAATGGTATAGTTGTATTTTATGATTTCATTTTATAGTTTCTTGCTTATGCTTACCTTTGTTTGATTGAATTCATTTTCTTTTCAATTTATTTCATGAGCATGGGTTTGGGATTTTTATCTTGTTTTGAATTGATTTGATTTGATTTGATTCATTATTGTTTTTCCTATGCTTATTTCCCCCCTTACAGATGCCAAGATAGGTAGATGAATAGCATAACCTACTGATGGATGAGGCTATGTGGGAAGTTGTAACAAGTCTATGGAGGGTGTAGGTTGTTGGATAAAAGACTATTTCCCCTGCCTTGCATATTCAATGGAAGTTATTAATAACCACGCTGATCAAACCCTCCAATGAGCTAATAAAATGTCATGAGAAGTGTTAGAGAGTGAATATTCTAATATAACAATATGGAAAAACTAGAAAAAACTTAAGGAAAAATCCATGAAATGTGTTATCAAACTAGTGAAATGGTTGATTAGTAAAAAAAACCATGACCTTCAAAAATCTAATAGATATGACCAAATAGGTCGAATGGGCCACAAATTGCTTGCAAATAGGCCAAAATAATAAAAATGGACAGAGGAGTAGAGGGTAGATTTCCCCTTTGCTAAAAAATGAATTTTTACTTTTTCATACAATGGCAAAAAATTTGCAAAAATTGAAAATGATTGAATTTTTCCAAATGAAAGGTTATTCTTCATTTCTTGGGCCTTTATGAATGCAATGGTAGTGTTTGTTTGCTCCATATAACTCTAATGATAGGGCTATATGTGGGATTCACTTTGATGCAGGAAATAATGTGTTCTCATTGCTTTGATACCATGTTGGAGAATGCCAAGACCTAAACGTATGAAACAACCTTCCACTAGTGAACAAAATATGGGAACAATAGTATGTCTATCAATATACGAATGAAGAGTGTGTAAATACAATGAGGAACCTTACATATATCTTAAATTTGGATGAGGCTGGACAATTGACTAACCCTCCAAAGATGGAACACTTGTGAGCTTACTTGACATGCATGTGAGAAAGTGTCAAATATACTAGTAGGTGTCTCAAATGGTTATGAATCATGTATCAATGCTATGAAGTGAGACAAAATAATAAGAAACCTAAGTAAAATGAAGCTATAAGCATGAATAGGTCAATCCTATAAAGGAGATATCCTAACTAGATATGTAAAGAGATTATTTATACTAATAGTTCTAAGATCCCAAGAAAGAGTAGAGTGAAATGTTGGAAATATGGTAAATAGGGGCATGTGAAGGAGTGTATAAATAATAAGATGACATATTATTCCTCCATGAAAAAATTATTTAATGAAGATGATGAAGCCTTGTGTATTCCTATAATATTATATCTAATAAAATATTGATGATTAATTCAAGTTATTCATATCATTTGAATCACTATAAGGAGCTATTCTCTTTCATAATAAGAGGGTGTAAAGTGTTTTTCATATTCTTATACTTCCTAAAAAATGTTTTTTTATCTCCAATTTGAATTATTTAGGGATGCATGTGACATTTTATAAGTCTAGTTGTAGGTTGGTGAGATGGAGTTTGGTGGTTTTTGAAGGATACTATGTAGGGAATTTATTTAGGCTGAATATCTCCACCTTTTGTGACTATACCAATGTAACCAATGCCAAAAATACATGTATTTTGTTGCACCTATATTTGGGTCACATTGTTGAAAAAAAGGTTAAGACCTTGATTAATAAATAGTTGGTTCAAAATTTTCTTATTTTAATAAGAATTTTTATTTTCGTGATCATTGTGTGTTTAATAAGCAAAATAAAGTATATTTTCATTTATAAAGGTACAAAACTAAGAAAATTTTATAGATTATTTATTTGGATGTGTTTGGTCTAGTGGATGTTAAATCTATGGGAAAATATAATTATTTCATTACTTTCATTATTGATGCCTCTAAATACATTGAGATTTATATTATGCATTATAAATCTAAAATTTTCACTAAGTTAAGGAAATTAAATCCTTGGTTAAAAATAAATAGATTATAAAATAATGGTGGTTAGATCTAACAATGGGATTGAATAATATTCTAAGTAATTTAATGAGCTAGAAGCATGAAGGTATTGGTAGAAGACTACACAATACATACATTACCAAAATGGGGCGGCAAAGATAATTAACCAAACCTCTTTAGAAAGAGACAAAGGTATGCTAGTTAGTAGCATGATGATTTTAGGTAGTCGATGTTGTAAGTACTACTTGTTTTTAGGCTAACATATATCCTTGTTCAACTCTTTTTGATAAAAATCCTTATGAAGGGTGGAAAGGTAAGAAACCTTATGTTTCACATATAAGGGTATTTGGACATGAGGCTTATGTTCAGGTGCTTAAGGAAAATCAATCTCATTTGGATCCAAAAGCAAAAAAATATATCTTTGCTATTTATAATGAGAATATAAAAGGTTATAATATTTAGAATTCACTAGCCTAGATGTAGACACCTAAAATATTCCCTAGGCCTACTCATCCATCAACTAGTCCTAATCAACCAAAATCATCACCTTGTCTAAATCCCTTCACCTAAAGTTCATCACTTAATTAAATAATCATATATTTTCATTAATCACCTTTTTCCATCTCCTCACAATAAATAATAATTGTCATTTCCTTCTATTATCCATCTCACACATGTTAACATAATTAATAATAATATTATTTAATTAGGCCTATATTCCCTCAATACATTCCAAGAATATTAGGGACCTAAGAACACTTGTCCTTATGGTCCCATTATTCTCTCAACACATTCTAAGAATAAAGGGCACCTAAGAAGACTTGTCTTTATGGTGCCCTTATTCTTTCAACACAACCTACAATTATATCCTTCTTAGGTGTATATGTCCCTTATTTCCCTCATGCTCACAATTACTTACTAAATTTGGTAAGTTAATCCTAGCCTTTTACAATCTAACCACCTTAATCTCATCCCTCCATCTTCTCCTTGATCCTAGGGAATTCCTCTCAACCATTCTCCACCCTTGACCTCATAATCAAATCTTGGCCATACATTCCCCTTTCCAAAAGCTTATAAATTCAGGCACCTTATCCTTCATTCCTAATCAATTATCACATATGCTAGGTACATGTCAAATTGGTAATGTTCAAGCAAGGAGCATCCACATACCAAAGTCATTGGAGCAAATTAAATCACAATGGAGATTATAAAAAACATTTCATGTTTATTTTAATGTTATTGCTTTGCCTTTATCTCTTTTGTGAGCTCTATCTAGAGGTTTTGCTTGTTTTGAAAGAGGAACTTGCATGCTTGTTTGTTCTATTGAGTTCTAAATCATAGGCATTTAAATTTTGGTGACATTTTTGGGGATGTACCCTTTATCTCACTCGATTTGCATGTGTTTTTATGTCTTGTCGTTGGTTTTCACTAATTGGTTTTGCAAGTTTTTGAGTGGTTCTAGTAATCAAGTTTTTATAGGTGCGAAAGAGAAAAACAATCTACATCGTTGCATTCAAGATAGATGAGAGACAAAATTTGACATAAATGGTACTTTATTGACAATTTTTTTGAAGTATTTACAAGGATAATTGAAGGTACACTTGTACAATACTATACATATCCATACAAAATTTGTACTATCTATACTGTATAGATGATCATACCTTCATGCAAAAAAAACACAAGGAATATACACTTTTTTCCATTTTTCATAAACATACATAAGGTTCTTGATATATTATATTTTATGTAACATATACTCATGAAGTCATATAACACATATACTCAATATTTCATGCTTGGAAGGTATACATATATTAGGTTATAGTGATTGTCGACTGAGGATATTAGTATGGGCCGATTACGCTTGATCCATGAAGAATCAAAGCATAATAAAGCCACTAATACTCAATCTCAATTAATATCATTCAAATGAAAGTTAAACTAAATATTTATTGAAACTAAACATTCTAAACTAAGAAAGAGTTAAAATTTCTACTCTAATCTATCTAAAAATTATCCCATTTTGGAATTGGTGTCATGTTGATGCGAAACAATGACCCTTTCCCAATCCCATGATTTGTGAGCTTCTTTCAATCGATTCTATTAAAGAGAATCGATGAAACCATTGTGATATATGGATGAAAATATGATTTATGATAAAAATGAGTATGATGCAAGAGTTAATATACCATGATTCTATGCTAAAAGATGTAGATATGCAATCTATAAGCTAATATAAAAAAGATTTAAACGAAAAAGATTCAAACACTAGTTCTCTAATTAGCTAAATGGATGCATAGAAGCCATTAATGGAAGCTAAGCTATTATGCAACTAATTTAAACTAAAATATGCTAAATGTGTGAAAAGTATGAGTGTGAGTGTGAATGATTTCAACAACATAAGTTTGATGTTGAGAGATGGATCTATTTGTCTCCAAATAGTGACCTATTTATAGGAAAGCAAATGAGAAATGGAGGGTTGAGATTGAAAAAGATAATTAATGGTCAAAGATGGAGGAAATAGGAGGCATGGATCATGGATTCACATTAGTGGGTGAGAATACAAGATGAGATTTAATCAAGGGTTCTCACTCCTTCCAAACAAGCACACTTTTGACCTATATAAGAGGTCAAAAGTTAACTTGCACAAGAAGTCACAAGGTAACTTGCACTTGAAGCTTTGTTAGAATATTTCCTTTCCTAAATGATTGGAGGAGAAAGAATATTCTTTGGAATATTCATGGGCGAGGAAAAGGATATTTTACTAATTAAAACAAAGTTTAATTGTGCAAAAGGGGAGGGAATATTCCATGGGAATATCCCCTTGCAAGTGGGAGGAATTGGATTAATTAGATAATTGCTAATTAAGCAAGGTTTGATCATGCAATTAGGGGAATTAGAAGAATAAAGTGATATTCATTAAATTAAATGATTTAATGAATGGGAAAAAGGTGAAATGATATTTAATTAAATAACTTAAGGTTATTTAATTAAATAAGAAGACTTAGGGAATTAAATTAAATACTTTGATTTGTTTAATTTAATGAGATGAAATGTTAGCATTAAAGGGGGTGAATTAACCTAATTTGATGAATTAGGTTAATAGATGCAAATAATGTAATTAATTATATAGCTAGGGTAATTTAATTAATTAAGCGAAAAAGAGGATGAGTTTTGAGAGGAAATGATGTTAGTATACTTGATTAGAGTGCATGATATATCATTTGGGACATTTTTTAGTGTCTAGAGTGATATATAAAATGTGAAGATTTAGTGAGAATTAAACATATATACATGAGAAAGGATACATATACACAGTCAAAAAGATATATACATAGTGTATATACTATACATTAGGTATAGATAAAAAACCCATGAAGTCCCCTAAATTAGTTTTAAATTTGGTTTAGAATATGTGGCAAGGTCTAAGTGTAGGTAGTTATTTCAATCAGTTGTTAGTCCCGTTAAATTCATTTGGAATCCATTTTGATATCTACATAGTTATAAAATTATTTTCCAAATCCTTAGAAATCCATGAGAGAAGCTAATCTCTTGAAAAAATGAACCTATGTCTTACAGATTATAAGACATAACACCCCATCCCCCATATGATGTCCTTTTGAGATAGAATGATGGATGAACACTGGTGAAAGTTAAGGCATGTGTTGCTAGAAAATGTTGCATGCTGACAAGATTTTAAATCAAAATTTTGACATGTTTCAAATCATCTATTTTGAAAGAAATTAACTACAATATTTTGCATTTTGTAGGTTGTGGGGAGTTGGGAAGAAAGCATAGATGGAAGTAGAGTGGTCATTCCCCCTTTGAAGACACATGTGAGGTGTGTGTAGCTAGCTATGAGGTATGTATATCTACCAAAAATATGTGTTGTTTTACCATTCTATGTAGGGATTGTGAAGAATTGAAAGGGTATTCATTGCAAAAAGGCGTATTAATTTGAAATGTAGATTTGTTTATGTGTTGGGTGTTTGTAAAATTTGCATTTTGTATGAAAAAATCACAAACCACTATGGAAATTGAACCTGCATTATTTTTTTCCCATAACATCATCAGTTTCAACATTCACATTTTGAATGTTTCTGGGGAGTTGGGAAGGGAGTTGTAGAGAAGCTAATCTCCCTACCAAAATGCATGTGACAGGCATGGGCAACTCGCTAGCATGTATATCTACTAGAATTATGTATCATTTTATCATTCTACCTAAAGGACTATGAAGAAATGAACTAGTATTCATTGTGAAAAGGGGTATTGATTAACAGGTTTGCAAGGGATTTCCTTATGAAAAGGGGTTTCCATTTGATATGAGGGGTTGTTTATGTGATTTTATATTGAAGGTTTTTTAATTTTTTAATTTGAACGTTCTTTTTAGAATTATCACAATTTAGGAAAACTTTCCAAATTGAGCTCATTGGCGACTGAACAATTGGGGTGTTACATGTTGAGTTATGAATGTCCTCATATATATAGGGTTTAGGGTTTAAAAATATGATGTCATTTTTCAATTGAAATTAATGGCATAGACCAAGCTTTAGGGTAGACAACTAAACCTACAAAGGTTGGTTGATATAAGAAATTTTATGCTTCAAAACTCAGTGTGTTGTCAACCTCCACATCACAACACTAGCTACCAAATGTTATGTACGTTTCTATGTATTTTTTATGCATTTTTGTACATTATCATGTTTATAACATATCATTTTGTTGTGAGATTGGCTATATCCAAACCTACAAAGGCTAGTTAATGTAAGTAATTACATGCTTCATGAAACTATGTGTTTGTCAAGCTCCACATCACAACACTAGCTACCAAATGTTATGCATGTTTCTATGTATGTTTTTATGCTTTTTTATATATTTTATGTCTAAATGAAATACCATTTTGTTGTGACATTAGCTACCTCCAAACCTACAAAGGTTGGTTGGTATAAAAAATTGTATGCTTCAGAATACAATGTGTTTATCAACCTCCACATCACAACACTAGCTACCAAATGTTATTTATGTTTTTATACATATCATGTCTATGACATGCCATTTTGTTGTTAGATTAGCTGCCTCCAAACCTGTAGAAGTTGGCTAGTATAAGAAATTGCATGCTTCATAACATTGTGTGTTTGTCAACCTCCACATCACAAGACTAGCTACCAAATGTTATGTATGTTTCTATGTAAGTTTTTATGTGTTTTTTTATGTTATCATGTCTATGAAATGTTGCTTTGTCATGAAATTAACTGCATCCAAACTTGCAAAGGATGGATAGTATAAGAAATTTCATGCTTCATAACAATATGTGTTTTTCAACCTCCAAATCAAAACACTAGCTACCAAATGTTATGCATATTTTTATACATTTTTATATGTTGTCATACTTATGACATGTCGTTTTGTTGTGATATTAGCTATGTCCAAACTTGTAGAGGGGATGCAATTGATATTCCAATAAAATGTACCATGTATAGGCATGTAACATCCAAAAATGCATAAAAATATACATAGAAACATACATAACATAATGGGATGGCGTAGTGCAGGGCCTACTGAATGAGGGATAAAAGTGATGAACTCGACTGAAGGGGGGAAACCTTACGATGATGGAAGCGAGTGCATAATGGTGTCATCAAGTCATTTTTCTTGTCCTTTGTCCCAACTTGTTGAATTCACCAAGGTGGTGGCTTGCAGGAGAAGCTATTTGAGGCCCTAAGGATGACATCACTAAGACATGTATTGTAAATTGTAATAACTATTAATTTTTTAAAACACTTTGTGTTGAGGGTTTTTTCATTTTGTAGGTCCTGTTGTGTTGTGTGTTTTTCATTTTTCAGGTTGAAAGCAAAAGGTTAGAGAGAAGGTGTGGAGTTATAGGTGGGGGAGATGTAAAATCAACCGAATTGAGGTGAGGGGTTTCTAATTCTTTGGGTTGTTACTTGTAGAGGGTTTTAAAACATTATGTGGGTTGCAGGTTTCATAAAATCTAGTGTTTTGCAACCTAGAATTTTATAAAATAGTACAAATGTCTTGAAAAGATTTTGTTATTTATACCATAGGAATGTAATGAAAGGCATTGTTTATAAACATCTAGTATTTTTCAACAACCAATAACACTATGTGTTGTGGGTTTACAGGCCTGCATATGTAGGTGTGTGTTAGAAATATCAATAATATCAATTTTTTTCCATTAGTGGAAATATTGAATAAACTTGTTGACTGTGGTGAACGTTGTGTAGTGCAGGTTGTGAAACACTATGTGTTTTGAAGCATTCCTTTACTTATATGCAAAATTTATCATGGAATGAAGATGTACAAATATATAGATGGTTTTTATTTTATGAAATAACACATTTCTCATTGTAGGCGGTCTCTATTCATGGTCGATACATAGTAGAAGATGCATATAAATTTCAAGCTATAACCTAAAAAAGCCTAAAGAACACTATTATAACTGAAAACTATAATTTGATCTATCATACTTTATAATGTCTAATCTTACCAAAATAATAAGGAGAGTCTACCAATGGGCAGTTGGCTTAATGACAATGCCATGTTGTAAGCACCTAGATGGTGTTGAGTTCAAATTTCAAATTTCAAATAAAAAAATGAGATTCTAGGCATGCTACAAGTAGTTGTTAAGGTCAATGAATAAAACCTAGGAAAAGTCAAAATCAAAATCATACATACCATTTTACATCGATTATGATTCAAGTTTTCACTATCATACACTGCTGATATGATATGATATGTGGATTGATATCATACAAAATTGAATTGATGTGACATGACATGACATATCATACCATCAATTTTAGATGCACTATTACCCATATACCATGGAATGGTACATTAATTCAATTTAAGATCATACGAGATCCACAACATATGATACTAAAAATTTAATTTATAATGATCTAACACGCCTCATGAGTTTTTATTTTAAATTTGAGCCACTTTTATTTTATGAGTGATACTCATGACAAATAATGTATCCATAATTAAATATTTAATTACATAAAAAGTATGAAAGTCTAAAGATGAAGAAGATAATCTCTCGATAAAACACACCTATGTCTTAGACATTATAACATAACACCCCATCCCCCATACAATGAAATCCTTATGAGATAGACTGACAGACATATGATGACAAACATTTAGGTGTGTGTCATTAGTGCTTAGTCACATGTCCTATTGCTAGAAAATGTGGCACACTGGTAGGATTTTAAATCAAATCATTGACACATTTTAAATATTTATTTTGAGAAAAAATAGTTGCCATGCTTGTAATTTTACATTTTGTAGGTAGTTGGGGAGCTCGAGAGAAAGTGATAGACATTTGATACTATTGGGGAGAGGGATTTGGGTTTTAAGTGTTTTCATAGACCATCTACTCTCAACCCATTGTGTTTTCCAACCTACAAATATACTGAGCATTTTATGTTTTGATCATATGAAGGTATTGAAACTCAATTTTTACTATAACTAATAATTATGGTAAATTTAGAAGTTTCCTTTCATACTATCTAAATAACACAAGGTTTTCAAGACATTCATATTGTGAATAAAATTGTAGTTTGGAAAACACTAGATGTTATAAAACCCGCAATCCACACATTATTTGAAAACCAAAATTTCTTATCTTAGACATGATAATGTAATGCCCCATCCATCATATGATGGTATCATTACGAGCTAAGTATGATGGAAAAAAAATGATGGATGTTTAGGCATGTATTGTTTTGAGTGTTGTCATGTGTCCCTTTGCGGGAAGAATGTGGGGCACCAACAGGTTTTAAAATGAACATGTTTTAAAACTTATCTTTGTACAAAAATGTATGTCTTAGACATGATAATATAATGTGACACATGTGTGGCTTACAGGTTTCATTAACCATATACTCTAATCCACTATATTTTGTGACCTAGAAATATATTACACATTTTACTTTCTAAACATATGAAGAATTTGAAACATAATTTTTATTGTAACTAGTAGTTGTGGTAAACTTTGAAGGTACATCTCATTACATTTTTACTCTATAAATAACAAATGATTTTGAAGACATTCATATTGTGAGTAAAAATGGTAGTTTGGAAAACCCTAGGTGTTATAAAACATACAACCCACATTGTTTTAAAACCTTGAACACATAACAACCCAATTGGTTAGTCACCCCTCACCTCAATATGCTATGTTTTATGATTGTCTTGAAAACCTTTTGTTTTTGTAGATTGTAAGAATGCAATAAAATTGGGTAAGAGTGCATGTTATAAAATTTGCAACGCACACACTATTGTAAAATGCTCTACACATAACAACCCAATTGGTTGGTAACCCCTCACCTTAATTTGGTTACATTTATGTATCCCCCACCTGTGATTCCTCCCTGTGCTCTCCACCTTTTACCTTTAAACAAGCAAAATAAAATCACCTACTAATTAACAACCCACTGTGTTTTTAAAATATACAATTATTTAATACATTTTTTCCGTCATATAAGGAAATTAAAATGCAATATTTAGTCTACCTAAGACTTATTATAAATTTTGAAGGTGAGCTTCATTATATTCTTACTGTCTACAAAAGAAAAGGTTTTCATTACATTCATACTATTTTCATATAGTACAATTTGCAAAATAGTGGGCGACTAACCAAATTGAGGTGAGGGGTGACAAAAAAATTGGGTTGTTATTGTGTAAATACTAAATAACAAAAGGTTTTGATTAGATTCATATTATTTTATAAAATTGCAAGTTGGAAATTATTGGGTGTTATCAAACCTGCAACTCACCTACTATTTTAAAACCCTCTACACATAGCAACCCAATTGGTTGGTCACCCCTCACCTCAATTTTCTTAGATTTATGTATCTCCCACCATGGTCTACACCCTTTAGCTTTCAACATGCAAAATGAAATAATGGACAAACCACATTATTTTTTCCAACATGAAATTATTTTATGCATTTTTTTGTTTCAATCATATGAAAAAATTGAAATACAATTTTTACTCTAACTTAGAGTTGTTATATACTACCTTATTTAAGATTTCAAGGGAGATGATTTTTTCATATATCTGAATGAACATACAATTCTTCACAATTCCAATAGAATGGAAAAATGACATATATTATTATTGATATATATTACTAGTGTTAGCAATAGGTTAAATTGGAAATTAAATTCCTATTGTACAGTTTGATATGTTTGTTTATTGTCTATACAAGTTGGCATGTTGCAATCAACACACCATATAATCCAATAGAAGTGAAATTTGGAAAAAAAATGAATTCTTTGTAGCACCAAATGTCTTTAATTTTCTAATTTAATATATTTCTAACACATCTTCCTTCTAGGTGGTTGATATAGGCAATGAAACAAAATTGAATAAAACAAGGGCAAGTGGATTATGAAGGATTCTTGGGGAGACATGAAGCATTTGCACTAAATACAACGGATTATAGCTCTCTTAGCTTGAATTATAAGTGTACTGGATAGTTAAATTTCCAAAATTTATTTTGCATTTAGAAGTTCCAATTTATTTATAAATGAGATGCTTACTATGGGGAATGCAAACAATCTATAGTTCAATTAAAATAAAATAAATGTTACATTTTTGGGGACCTATTATATCCCAATATTTTATGTGGAGGATGTTTCCTTGTTGAAGTGTGACTATGACATGTGAAATGGTTAAAATAACATTGAATAAGGAAACTGCATCATTTAAATTAACTTCCTCATAATTGATCTTTGTTTTCCTAGTGTACATTTGATATAATATCTTGCTTTATTGTTCCCATGAACATCACTAAAACAACCAAATATGAAACTTATCTATAGTTCAATGAATTTAAAAAAATATAGAGCCTTCTAAGGAAATAATTAAAAAAATCTTACATCTTTTCCAACCTGCATTTATTTTCTTCAATTGAAATAGTTCTCAAGTAATGTGTAGACAAACCGGAAATGACATGTGTATGCAATTGCATGTTGGCAAACAATATGTGGGTTGTGTAATTAAATTATATGAGGTGAGGGGTGAGTAGCCAATTAGGTTTCCATGTGTAGAGGGTTTTAAAATAACAGGTGGATTGTAGGTTTGATAACTCCAAGTGTTTTCCAACCTACAATTTTATAAAATAGTATGAAAGTAATTGAAACCTTTTGTTATTTAGTATTTACATAGAAAAAACCCAATTGGTTTATCACCCCTCACCTCAATTTGAACTATATGAAAATAGTGTGAATGTAAAGAAAACCTTTTCTTTTGTAGGCAGTAAGAATGAAATGAAGTTCACCTTCAAATTATATAACAACTCTTAGTTAGGGTAAAAATTGCATTTCAATTTCTTCATATGATTGAAACAAAGAAAATGCACAAAATAATTTCAAGTTGAAAAATACAATGTGGGTTGTTAGCTATTTCATTGTGACATTCAAAGATAAAGGGTGGAGAGCAAGGGGAGGATTTGTAGGTGAGGGATACATAAATCTAACGAAATTGAGGTGAGGGGTGACCAACCAATTATGTTTTTATGTGTAGAGTGTTTTAAAACAACATGTGCATTACAGGTTTGATAATACTAAGTGTTTTCCAACCTCCAATTTTATAAAAAAATATAAATATAATCAAAAAAATTTGTTATTTACATAGTAACAACCCAATTGGATTGTCATCCCTCACCTCAATTTGGTTAGTCACCCACAACTTTGCAAACATAGCTAATCTCTCAATAAAATGGCATGTCATAGACAAGATACCATAAAATAACACCTCACATATTTTTGGCAGATATGCATACCACCTAGCTAGCTACCTACACCTTGCATGTGTCTTGGAAGGGAGAATGTCTACTCTACTTATACCTGCACTTTATTTTGAGCTCCCCAACAACCTACAAAATGTAAAATATGGCGGCTATTTTCTTTCAAAATAGATGATTTGAAACATGCCAAAAAATTATTTAAAGTCCTATCGATGTGCCACATTTTCCAATGATGTGACATGTGTTGACATGCGCCTAAATATTCGTCAACATCTGTCCACCAGTCTATCTCGAAAGGATGCCATATGGGGGATGAGGTGTTATGTTATAATGTCTAAGACATGTTGTTTTGTAGGGAGCTTAGCTTCTCCCCTATTATGGAAACTGCAGTATATGAAAATAGTATGAATGTAATGAAAGAATTTTCTTTTGTAGATAGTAAGAATGTAATAAAGTTTACCTTCAAAATTTATAACAAGTCTTAGGTAGACTAAATATTATGTTTCAATTTCCTTATATGATACAAGTTTTATAACACCTAGTATTTTCCACACAACAATTTATTCACAATATGAATGTCTTCGAAACCCTTTGTTATTTATATAGTACAAATGTTTACCACAACTATTAGTTATAGTAAAAAATGCATTTCAATTTCTTCACATCATCAAAAAATAAAATACACAGTATATTTACAGGTTGGAAAAGACCATAGGTTGTGACTATAAGAACTCTTAGTTATAGTAGAGATTTCATTTCAATTTCCTCATATGATTCAAAAAATATATGCTTCCTTATAGAAGACAATGCAATAAATTTTGGAACTTTAACTATCCATAACACTTGCAACTTTTTTTGCATTTTACAGAGAAAAATGGATGCCTCCTTTAAAAGAAAACATGGTTTGTACTGTGATGAATACTGTTGAGGTGGCTGATAGATTTGACAAGATGTATGATGAATAATTTTGATAATTGATTGTGCACCCATAATTCTTTCCTTCCAATGCATGAATAAATATTATTTACAATTTCATTTACAATATTTTTTTTTTGTTAGGAAATAATGATTTTGACAGTATATTGATCATTTGATTCAGGTCAATAATTGGGGTAACTAGGATGAAGAGGAGGAGGAGGTTGAAGATGAGGAGGAGGTCCTTGACAAACATGATGTTCTTGATGTCGACAAGGTTGATGGTCATGACAAGCATAGTGAGTATGAGGATGTAGAGGGTGAATGTAATGATGAGAAGGGTGTGAATGATGCATGGGGTGATGCAAAGGATGGGAAGGTAGATATAAAAATTAAATTATTACATCATTTGGTTGTGTTTTGTGTTTTTCATTCTATTTATTTTAATATCAAATATGGTAATGCTATTTTACTTTCTGAATTTGTTTTCCAAGATTCTCTTCATCATAGAATAGAATGGCTAGTTAGAAAATATGTATATTACTGTACATATGGTTCATGTAGCATTAGGGAAGGGAAAATATTTTTGAATTTCAGAATGCTCAATGTGCATAGGGTGTTGGAACACCAACTTCCTCTTCATTTGCCACAAAAGTGTGGCCAAAGTGCAGTGTGGGGACAACGAAAATGATCGCTTCCTCTTGATGAGAAAGTGAAATAGTATATTCAAAATATGGAGAATGATGTGGAATACTAGATGAGGTTATGACATAATATGCAAAGAAGGCATGTCATTGAAAGGGTATTCCTAGTGTATGGTAAAAAATACTTCCTTGAATTTCCTCGTGAAGCAAAGAAGGAGGTGAAATCTGCAATGTGCTCATACAACAATAAGAAGAGGAAGGAGGAAAGAATGAAAATCTTGCAGGAGATAAAGAAAAATGTAATGTGGAAATGAAAGCTTAAATCTGAATTTTGGTTGGTTTATTTTTTTGTTTGATGTATTCAAGGTTCATGTACCATTAACTTACATGGCATGACAATGTGATGGTCAAGAAGTGAATGCTAGGCCCAAGTAGGGTATATTTGATTTGGAAGATGAGGTGCTGCCCATGAAAGCACAAGATCATGTTCTTCCTCCCACCGCTGAATCTAACATTGAGAAGAAGAGGGGGCATAGATGGATAAAATTTTCAAGGCTCCATCAGAGGAAGAAAGTGGAAGAAAGGTAATTTTGAAATCTACTTTTTAACATGTATTTTGATATTTTGAATGAATTGGTTGCATACATTTGAATTTGATGTGACTTCTATATTATTTCCATTATAGAGCAAGGATGAACAAGGAAGTGGTGGGAATGAATAGGGTAGTGTCCATTTGGGACAAGAAAATGTGCCTCAACATGGTAGCAAAGAATAAAGGGTGCCTATGAAGGAGATCATATATGTGACAAATGATTCAATAAGTTTGAATTTCTATTTATTGAAAAAGGGTAAATTTTGTATGATATGATCTTTTTTGAATGTGTTTCACATTGATGTACTAGGATGATGATATTCCTATTTCTCAATTTATCGTAAAGAAGTGAAAAACTACTAACTAAACAAATATTGAGGTGATCACTACATGCATATGAGTTAACTGATTTGAAGTGTGCTATCTAATTTCCTTCTATAGATATATTATTGGAAATGGTAGTTTGAAATTGGAATGTTTGTGTTTGTATATTGTTATCTATAATTATAAAATTAGGTTATGATATTTGTCTTATCCTACCTCTACCATGTTTTACAAGATTAGAATGTTATTGGACATCTGTGGTCTCGAGAAAAATCAAGCCTTGACCTTATTAGTGATGTGGTCACAATGAAGTTGGGAGAGGGTCATAAAGATGGACATGGGGACAGGGAGTGCACTAGCTTGTCATCTATATTAGTAGTGACATAATGCATTTCCATGCTTCTATTCCAATTTATTAATGATTCATTAACAATGACATGAATTACTATTGATGTTACTGAAATTTCCAATGTAGTAAAATCATGCTAATGAGGAGAGGATAGATGATGAGTTCATGGATTTAAAGGTTGATGATCACGTTGACCTTTACTCAAGAAGTAAAGTGGTTGGAAAAATAATTTTGGTAGACATGGGAAGAGGTCATTTTTTCCACCTTTTTAGAATGTCAAAAGGTTGTGTGAAAGTCCGCATTGTCAAGGCCATTGCTCTTGCCTGCAGACTACCTTATCTTGGTGCTTTTGTAGATGTTATCACTGAATTTGTGAGTTCCTTCATGATATGGAGCATCTCCAACTTGATCCCATGTCTTCCACAAGTACATGTAACCAATTTATGTTCATATATATCACAGTAGCTTTCCTATTTGTTCTATTTCTTGTTGTCTTTTTATTCCTTTTCTAATTGGTTAATTTTAGTCTTCAGCTATTGTGCTTCAATTTCAACACCTTTAAATATTGCTTTTGCATCTAAAAATTAGCCATGAGATTATTTTTCATCATCCACACTGCTCTTACCTATTAAAACCCCCTACTATTCCTTTAAATGATCTTCTAACTCCTTTTTCATATCTTTTACTTCAAGCTTTAGATAAGTTTCTCCCTCATCATCCCTTAGGACAACAACATCTCTTTCTTGGATAGAGTTTTAAATATCTTCAATACTTTAATGTGTCATTACAGTCACTTTTTGCTTGAATTTTAGAGTTTCTTTCTGATTAGACAATACAAATGTTTCTTTGGACAAGTATATTACAAAAGTTTTTCACATTTGCATTTTTCAGATAAGACTTTCATCTTTCCACCCAATCGATTCTCTTTTTTTTCACTTAGATCTAATTTTTCCTTTTCCTTTTTCTTATCATTTATTTTCAATTGTGTTTATCTTCCACATGCACATATAAATTATTTCATTTTGTATATATAATAGTACCTTATATTTGTTTCCATCCATATGTCAATTGTTGGACACAACCATTTATATGGATGGGTTTGTTATAGGTTGAAGGTGTTGAAAGTGCCAAGTTCAAAGTACAGGCTTCCTAGAACCCTCTTGTTACATGTACAACAAGGAGGATCCATACAAGTGGAATAAACTCACATTAGTGCCAAGGACCCAAAGAATCCTATAAGATTTTATCTAAGCATCCCCTCAATTGCATAGAAAAGGAAATATAGGAGAGGATGAGGGAGGCTGAGAATAGTCATTTTATATTTAGTATTTGATCATATAATTATTGAACAATTATGGTGTAGAATTATCATATTTTGGTATGGTCGAAGGCTACGGTCTTCTCCCAATAGTGGCATGGTGTGATTGTTAAGTTGTGTTGTTATTCTTGCCATCAAGATTCGAACCCCATTGGGGTGTAATTTTTGAAAATTTATATTAGGGATGAGGTCCCCCATTTGTGACCTCACTGATTCATAGCTCTAGGTCAAAAGCATTTGCCCCTCTTAATTAAAAAAACAAAAGACTATTTTCTTGTAGATTTCATATGACACTTTTTGTTTCCATGTAAAATTTCATTATAAAAAATGTCAAATGCCATCAAATAATGATAGGAAATTCCACCTCAAGTCTTATTATTTATGTCAACTTACTTACCAATGTAAACACATATAATCTTTATTTATTACATAAATGAAAACATTTATAGCACTAAATGTTGTGTATGTATATATTTGGGCAACTATCAATCTCATCATATATACATTCTAATAAATTATGGTCTTCAATGGTATCTCTAGATGTTTGATAAATGCACAAACACAAATAATTTGTATGACATTGAAACAACTAATTGCAATGAGCAATTTCTGTTTTGTAGATAGTAAAATGTATTGAAGTTCACCTTCATATTTTATAACAACCCTTAGTTTAAGTATACTTTTATTTCAATATCTTCATATGATTGGAACAAAAAATGCAAAAAATAGTTGCAGTTGGAGAACATAGCGGGTTGTGACTTACTTCTCAATTATTGTTCAATGGTCAAGGGTGTAAAGTTTTGGGTGGAATTGTAGTATGGGGGATACATAAAAGTAATCAGATTGAGCTGAGGGCTGACTAAATAATTGGGTTGTTGTGTGTAGAGGGTTTTACAAGAGTATTTGGGTTGTAAGTTTTATAACACATAATGTTTTCCAACATCCAATTATACATCGACAGTATGGTTGTAATGAAAGGCTTTTGTTATTTAGACATTATGAATGTAATGAAGGGCACCTTCAAAATTTATAACAACTCTTAGGTAGACTAAAATTTGCATTTCAATTTCCTCATATGATGGTAAAAATATGCATTGAATAATTGCAAGTTGGAAAACATAATGTGGGATCTTAGTAGATGATTTTATGAAACCTGCACAGATTCCAAACATCTCCTCATTTATTCAATACAGTGGAAGTTGATAGATTTCTCCCTTCTCTCAGTACAATGGCCATGGTAGAAAATCCCAAATACCAATCTCTTATCTTGAAATTTAATTTTCCCCTCGCTTCGTACATGACTCCTTATTCTGAAAGAATAACTAATTATTGAAAATCAGTTACTAAAGAAACCTCCAATTCTACGTAGAATATGATTTTTTTTACCTTTCATATTTTAATTCTAACATTTTACAAATATTAATATTTAAAATGAAGTTGTAATCTTCCATTGCCTTTTAAAGGGAAGCAAGTTGAGGAACACAAGTATTATTATTTTTATCTTTTGTTAATGCTTTGAGCTTGGACATTTGTATCTTTTTTCCATTCTAGAAACCAATTCAGTCAATGTATGGTGCCCATTTTTCTGATCTCTATTTTCAAAAAGAGAAAGATCTTAGGCCTTCATCTCTAGGTGATATTTCAAATGTGAAAGCCTCTTTTCTAATGGAAACAATTTTGCAATTTCTACTTTAATTCTTGCTAGCATGTTTTGATGAATAAAAAATTGAGACTTTGCCTCAAACAATGCATGAATCTGCCTTAATAATTCACCTCCTTGCTTGTGACTTCCACCAATAAGAATACCACTTGGCTGAAAAATGTCCCCTTCAAGAGTTATAGTTGGAGATCGCATATCTCTATGAGTAGGAATCTCCTTTGTTGCATCTGAATTTCTACAAACAAATGTACTACAAAATACAAATTGCATAGTTTCTTCAATTTCATCTTCATATGAAACAAGAGATAGTGCCAACCTTGCATTTCCATTTCCCACCAATTTGTCTATTAATTGTTGAATTATTGACGAAATGGTATGGGCTTAGATTTTGTTTAAAGGGATAATCATTAATCTTCTTTATAGATTTACTATTTGAAGTAGTAGCTTTCTTGTTTATTCAATATCTACTACTGCATTACACAACTTCCCTCATGTAGCAACCTCTAATGCAACTATTGTTGAGGCATATTTAACTTTTATAAGTTGTGCTGCAACATCTTTTCCTTTTGAGCTATCAAAATGCTTTGTAGGATCATTATAGGTAAATTGAACATTTCCTAATTGAGCCTCGAGGAGGTTGATATCATCCTTCAACTTGTGAACTATGTTAGATTCTTGGAAACATTCATTTTCTAATGTCTCCATGCACCCTTCTTCATAGGAAACACCTTCCATTCTTGTCTTTGTTTTCTCAACTTCTTGTCTTTTAGATTGCAGCTCTCTCCAAATAGCATTAAGCTCATTTTCTTTTGACCATGACAACTTCATATTGTCTTTTAATTCCTTTTATAATTGGTTAATTTTAGTCTTCAATTGTTTTGCTTCAATTTCAACACTTCCAAATATTGCTTTTGCATCTACAAATTTATCATCAATATGTTTTTCTTCATCCCAACTTCTCTTAACTCTTAACACCACCTACTATTCCTTTTCATGATCTTTTAACTTTGTTTTCATATATTTTACTTCAAGATTTAGATTAGATGCTCCATCATCAGCCCATAGGAAAACAACATCCCTTTCTTGGATAGAGTTTTGAATTTCTTGAATACTTTTATGTACCTTTACAACTTCTTTTTCCCCAACTTTTAGAGTGTATTTATGATTAGATAATTCAAATGTTTCTTGAAACAAGTTATTTACAAAAATTGTATACATTTTCAAATAATACTTTGATGACTCCACCCAACTAATTCTCTTTTTTTTTGTCTGGGTTTTCCTTTTTCTTATCATCCATTTACAATAGTATTTGTTCCATGGAAATGCTAACTTCAAGAATGCTTGACTTCATTTATTCAAATCCACTTATAGCATCATCTCTATCTTTGTCTACTTGCATGAATTCATATGCAATACAAAACCTCTCAATTTTATAGATCAATAAATATACACATGACATATGCTTATGTACAATCAATACATTATTGGTATACTATACTATTATATTTTACTTTATTTCCTCTTATTTTTTATTGGTAGCATCTCATACAATTATAGTAACAATTTTTTTTGGTTTTGTCTGATTTATTGTAGGTGAGGAATTAGGCATATTGGGAATGGCCATGCTTTTCATATTGCTTATGAGAAATTGATTGAAAAAGGGTTCTATTAGATAACACATAGTGATTAACTATGCATTATATGCCAAATTTTACACAAGTGATTAACTGTTGGTTATTTGTCTTTTTTTTGATATAAGAGAATATTGATTGTAGTTTTTTGAATTACTAAAAGGAACATATAATTTTTCAACGTACACATTAGAAAATGTAGTGTGTTTTTTGTACCATTTCATGTGAGTGTTAAAAAATCATCACGTGTCTTTAAACTTATAGTTTTCCATACACAAACATAGTATACTGAAATGATCTTCTAATTTACAATGCACACCTGCACATGTAGATGTATGAGTATGTTATGAGAAAAAGGAGGTTGGAAAAATTATTGTGTTAGAAAACACAATGTTATTAATATTTTTCATAAAAGCAAAAAACATAAAAAATAGATTTAGAGTTGTTGGTGTTCTAGGCACCTTGGGTCCTTTATCTTCAAACAATTGAACAACAATATATTTAATGATGATCAAACCCAACAAATATTTCATTTATTTAAAATAGTGAATTGTTATGAGAATTCTCTGATAATGAAAATAAAGATAGCAAAACGCTTTGATATAGCTACAATTATGCTTATATTCAAAAACATTCCAACAAGTATTAGAAGAATATTTGAGGGGACAACCTCCTCAATACCAAAATACTAATACAACATATGATTCTAAGGTGTTATCTTTCTTTGAATGTATTACTATAAGAAAACATCTAATGGAAAAATTGTTTGCCACCTTCATATCTAATTGCAGTCCAAATGTAAAGATCTTAGTCGATCCTTTTATGGGATGGTTTTTGCGTTGCTAGGTGGATCCTCACGAGGCTCGCTATTTTCATTTCCCTCCTTATCCAAACCACGGGTGCATAGTAAGCCGAGATGTGTAATAACCTTTTGATTTCTTATTAGAACTAGAGGGGGGTGGTCTATTAGTGTACAAAGGGCATGAACCATCCATTGTATATCATGTTCCACTTGTGGCTAAAAAACATGACCATGCAGTTCTATTGCACACTCAAGAAATATAGGACCATCATGTTATAGGATCTTGGTAAACGCTACTCGTACACATATCACTCAGATGATTAAAGTAATGAAGTTAAAAAGATACCACCGAGGGGTATATATCCTCTGCAACATAATACCTTTTGAGTGCTTCAAATAGCTACATTGTATTGACCACATCATCCCACACATACTTTATGGAGCGGAGGTGAACCAGAGTTTGGCTTCTCAAGAGGTTCATATAGTTAGATAGGAAAGCACAAGCTATGTCACACCCAAAATAGTAGCATATAGGATCCATTAGAATCAAACAACTAGCAAGCTTGTGGATTGCATTCTCCATGGTCCAAAAATTGAACTTAAAAATGGAATGTAGCTTCACTTTCGTGAATGAAGCACCATTATTTTGCTCACACTAGCTAGGAAGTTGGTTGGCATGAATCCTCATCTTAGGTTCCCAACAAGGGATTACATTCTATTGTCATAAGATTTTGTAGAGAATAGTGATCTTCTTGTATAGGAGTGAATTTATGCCCCTCCTGCAAATTCCTCTTTTACACCCTTCACTTTAGAAAAATCAAATTTGAGCAAGTAATTCCATATCCTCATTCTATACCCCATCCACTTGGCACTTGTTTTTAGTGAAAGTGGGGGAATTTCTATTGGGGAAACACACACGATGTGTGGATGTTTTCATGGAACACTATCATCCTAACAAGATTCCTACCTCTAGAATCTGCAAAGGCATTACGTTCTCCTTTGGAAAAAAACGTAACATCCCTACACCTTCCTGTCAACCTTTGAATGGCTCTTTCCCTCCCAAAACTTCTTCAAATGGCTATCTTTCACATTCAATCCATCTTCTTGGCAATTCTTGAGCTTTGACACACATTCTCTATGTATTTATTCACTCTAGCTTTACGTTTTACTCCATACTCTTGCTACTTGCTACATTGTTGGCTTCACGATTCCAACAATCACAAAAATTTTCACATCTACCACAAAAGTTGTAACTTGGTGTCTTGTGAGACTGCTTTCAGCATTGTTGCAAGCATGTCAACTATACCATAGTACTAGACTTGCATTCCTCTCTGATTGGCCTTGAGTGCCTTTGGTCGAGGGTGGTAACACTTTCTTATTACTGTTTTGTTGTTGGATTTGAGTAGCATAGTGTCTCTCGTAGTACTTGGTTTCATTTATGTTCCAACATTGCTTTCTTTATTGTATTTCTACATGTCTATCTATTTGGTTTTCCATGTAGGTGGAAACACCAAAGTGGGGGTTTGACTGCGACAAACCCCTATACAACCCCAAAATTTTTCCCCTCTTGGTTGCGTGTAGGTACACATTCATGTGAAGCTTGCTGGAAAATTGGAACCTTCGTGAGTTCATTTCCAACACCTTCATTTTTGTTGTTTCTATATCACCTTTCTCATCATTTCAATTATTCTATTATTTGATGCTTTAGTCATCATTAGTAAACTTTTAGCTAAGTTGTTTAGTCAGATTTTTGTCTCTTTCTATGTCTTTGCACTTTTTGTCTATACAAATACCAACACGCCACACTGTCATCCCTAATTTATGTTTCTGTCCTCTGATAGAGAGTTGTTTGAGGTACAGTTTAGGTTCCAGAAACCTACTCGTTTAGCCCCACTAAAACTCTTGAGTTGATAGAGTGATAGAAGCATTGAGAGTGATCTTCATTCTCTATCCTTGAACTTAAACACTTGTCCAAGCTGAGGTAGATCAAGGTAGCATTCTTCTCTCATCTCTCCATGACTTGGAGCCTTGGTGTGGTTGGTCCTCCTCCTCTAAATATTGGTGAACCTGACATGAACCAGTTTGGTTTTGTTTAGCAGTGTTGAAAGACCCTTTTCTCATATCCTATAAGTATTGTGGGTGTGAGTGTTGCAAGGTGCATAGCCTTGCAACCCAACCTGTGACCCCTAGTGGCATAGCTGAAAGGTTCCCTAAGTATTTCAAAATATAACTTTGGGTGGGTCACTATCTAGTTGTGAAACCCTTGGGGGCTCCTGTGAAATATCTATTTAGTGTACATAGAGATGGCCCCCTTCTTACATCCTCCTATCCCATCTGTGCAACCTGTGAGTGGATCTCCTACCATAGCATTCACCTCACATTACCTACCAATGAAATCTAATAGATAACCATATCCCTTATACATCCCCACATGAATAAATGGAAACACTATAATGGGTGTCCGCATTGATCCTACATGTTGGGTGAATGTCTTCACCAAGAAGATTATGATAATTAATTTATGACACAAGAATGGGTATGATGAATCTAGGAGCACTATTCATACACACGATTGAATTTCCATCCCTCCCATCAATTGCATCACCTTGTTAGTCCTAGTAGGGCCTAGATCTGTAAATGCACTCTTTGACATAATCCCGGGGTCTGAGCTCTTCAGGGTGAAACTAGGTATCCTCTGGTTGGTTGCTTTAAATTTAGTTCCCTCAGTAGTTCATAAGATTCTTAAGTTTTCCCATGAGGGTTTGGTGCATGTAGTCCATGACACTAGTTATAAACTACCGATTGTGTGTGGGGGCTACTTGTTGGATCACTTCTGGCCTACACCCCTTGGTTCGCTTCCTCCTAGGATGGATCTCTTGTATAAAACTTATTTGAGGTACAATATTAGGGGAATAATGCCTAAGGTGAGATACCCTCCTTCTCCCTATGCCATTTCACATAGAGATTTCCTGAAGGTAGATGACAAGGCTGCCTTGAATGTAAAAAAGGAGGAGAAGTGCACCCAACGCTCTTCTTATTTTTCTTCTTCTGCTATTTCACCTGTCACTTCCTCTTTCCCTACTATGGGGCCATGATATTTTTACCCTAGGCATTTTCTACAAAGTTCAATGCTGCCAACTTGGTGAAATCCCAAGTGTTTAGAATTTTAAATTCCAATCTTACCCACAGTGCCTCGACTGATTCAATATGGTAAGGGGAAGAGACCTCATGGAGCATCCGCTATGTCTCGGCCTCCAATACCTCTGATTACTCCTATAATTCAAATAGTGAATGGGAAGAGGCCCAATGTTGAGGTGTTAGAGATGACTCCCCTCACTATTGTTCCATCATCATCTCCATCTCTCCCTCTTGTTCCCATTTAGGAGTCCCTCCCTCAACCAAAAATGATTGATGGTCGAATAGGGATATTTCATCCCTTCTCAACTATCAAATTCGAGCTCTTAGAGTCACAAAAACTACCTTGTGTGTGAGTGAAAGCATTAGAGAAAAGATCTATTTGCTGAGTAGTCCACCTTGCAGAAGATGGAAGAGGAGTCGACAAATCCTACTTCAAAACACTTTCTTGTGTCCTCCTCTTTTGTCCTCTCTGCTTTAGTTCATTCAACTTGAATTTTTCTTCTAGCTCCCACCGCAAGTATAAAGAATCCTCACCTGTAGAGGGTGCAAGTTTTTATTGCTCCTTCAATTGAGCCACCCATTTTGATGTCCCTTCTAGACATCCTACCATTTTTAAAACCCGTGGATGTGCTGAATACCTCGATGGTGTCTGCCATAGTTTTCTCCTCTTCCTTTTCACCCTCTACTTCATCTATGGGGATCTCATACCCCTCAATGAAATAGAAAGTGGAGGATGAACCTACTAGCAATGGAGGTTGGAAGAAGGGCTCACCTTCTTTAGAGGGTGGTTCTACATTGGCTTGTGCCATCTTAGTTATGGAGGAAGCCTCGACATCCCTAAATTTTGTCACTGCTCACAATTCTTTCGGTGAGCCTAGAAGTGGATTTCGAGTGCCACCTCCCTTGTCCATTGAGTTAACACATGAAACTCTTGTGAAGAGCATGTTTAATTGTATGGATGAGGTCCCAACCCTATTAGCGATCTTCATGAAGTCATTGATTTTCACCCCATAGGAACTGAGTGGAGAAGACCTTGAGGGGTATTCTTCCTTAGATCTTATTGTGGGTGGGTTCCCCCTTGACATTACAACCTTATAGGCTCATCCTCCCTCCCCGCACAAAGATATAAATTGGGGAATGATGACCTCTTGTTTGATTTGGACTAGGGGGCACCTCTTCTTTATCTATAGATTAGATTGTGTGTGTTGTGTTGTGCTCCCTTGTGCTTGTGTTATGTGTTCCTAGATGAACCTTGTTGCCCTTATAGGTGCTTGGATATAGGAGTGTTTTTATTTCATAAAACTTCTTCTATTTGTCACATTATTCTTCCTCTATTAAGTATTGATTTTCGACAATTGGGGACATGCAAAGTGTTGGGGGCATTTAGGCCTCCCTTCCATGTTGACCCAATTTTTTATTTTCACTGTCTTCATGTGCCTTCTTCACATGGTCTGATATAGTAGGGGGTTGATGACAATTCATTTATATACTATAATATCTATTTATCTATATTTATGAACAACTCTGACCTCGAAATATCATATCGCCCTTGTCCCTTGTTTGTGATGTTATTGTATCTTATTTATTTTCACTTATCTTTCTTGCTTGTTTTGTGATGTTGTGGTGCTCATGTGTGTGACAACATCACCATAGTTATATCTTGCTATGTTTTATGGGCCACAACATCACTTTTTCATTCTTTCTTTTCTCTCCTTAGGATTTCACGTGCCTTTGTGTTTAGCACACACCATCCTAAGGGGGGTTATCATGTCACTTTGATTTTCAGAAAATGCATTCGATGGCCAATAAATCATTTCTTGAAAATATTTTTAAAATATTTTTCAAAAATAATATTCCTCAACAAGGACCCCTAGCGGAATACTTTTCCTTCATCATGGATTTGCAAAGAAAGAATTCGAAAAACCTTCCTCCAAGGAGGGAGCACCTTCTCCTACGAGTGAAGTTCTGACCTTCTCCTTGTGAGGGGGCCTTCTTTCTTTCAAATTCCTTGATGAAGTGAAAATATTTCAAAAGGATCCCTTGATGCTAAATTGATTTGTGAACAATGCTCCTATGTATTTCAAACAATGTGTCCTTTGAGTGGACCCATTTTCTTTTGAAGGGTTCCGAAGGGACCCCTTTGAAAGCCCTTCCTTTAATTTTTGACTGTCTGCTTGTTTGTCTACTTGTGTGGCTTCTTTTTGACATCTAACATGTTTTGTCTATGGATTAACATGTTACTTTGTAAGTGCGCCTATGAAGCTCCTTTCCAATACGACTCCATAGAGTCCCCTACATTGAGATTCCTTTAGGAGAGAGTACCTAAGGGTGCCTTCTTTGTAAGTTTGAGGACTTGTGAAGTGCTTACATCCTACAAGATTTGTCCATTATTGGTCTATGGGCCTTTGATGCACTTTGTTCAAACCTCCTCAAGAGAGAGTACATGTGGACCCATTTTCCTGCCTTGTGCTTTCAAGTTTGCTATATTGTGGTCTACTTCCTTGATGATTCAGGTATACTTTTCTTAAATATTTCGATCTACTTTACCAAACACTCATTGACACTCATGTTCTCTAAAGTGGGGGAAAAATATATAGGAGTGAATTTTCACCCCTCTTGCAAATTTCCGTTTTACACCATTCACTTCAAAAATCAAATCCAACCAAGAAATTTCACGTACTCATTCCATAACCCATCCACTTGGTGCTTGTTTTTAGTGTTGGTGAGGGAATTTCTATAAGGGATGTAGGCACAACATGCAGACATTTGCATGATGCATTGTCATCCTAACAAGATTCCTACCTCTAAAATCTACAAAGGCATTACATTATCCATTAGCGATGAAATGTAACACCCCTACGCCTTCTTTTTGATGTTTGAATGAATCTCCCCTCCCAAACCTTCTTCAAATAGCTATCTTTCACATTCAATCCATCTTATTGGTAATTCTTGAGCTTCTACACGTATTCTCTATGCATTCATTTACTCTAGCTTCACATTTTGCTCCGTACTCTTACTACTTTCTGCACTATTGGCTTCATGATTCCAATAATCACAACATTCTTCACATCTACCACAAAAGCTATAACTTTGTGTCTTGTGAGACTACTTTCAACATTGTTGTGACTATGTTGACTCTACCATAGTTGTATACTTGTATTCCTCTCTCATTGGCCTTGAGTGCCTTTGCTCAAGGGTGGTAACGATTTCTTATTACTATTTTGTTGTTGGATTTGAGTAGCATAGTGTCTCTTGTAGTGTTTGGTTTCATTTCCATTTCAAAATTTCTTTCTCTATCATATTTATACATATCTATCTATTTGGATGTTTGTGGAGGTGGAAACACCAAAGTGGGGGTTTGACTACGAAAAACCCCTATATAACCCCAACATTTTTCCCCTCTTGGATGTGTGTAGGTACACGTTCGTTTGTAGCTTGTTGGAAAAATGGACCCTTTGTGAGTTCATTTCCACGACCTTCATTTTTTTTGTTTCTATATCACCTTTCTCATCATTTCAATTATTCATGTATTTGTTGTTTTAGTCATCATTAGTGAACTTTTAGCTAAGCTGTTTAGTGGGATTTTTTTCACTCTATCCATGTCCTTATACTTTATTTTTATATTAACATCAATAAACTTGTGAGATGCCAACACATTGTGCTATCATTCCTAATTTTCATTGCTATCCTTTGGTAGAGAGCTATCCAAGGTATAGTTTGGGTTCTATAAACCTGCTCGTTTAGCCCCACTAAAAATCTTGGGTTAGTAGAGTGAAAAAAGCACTGAGAGTGCTCTTCATTCTCTATCCATGAGCTTAAATGCTTGTCCAACCTGAGGTAGATTAGGGCATCCTTTTGCTATCATCTCTCTGTGACCTAGAGCCTTGGTGTGGTTGGTTCCCCTCCTCTACACTTCTTCATCTAAGATAGGCCATATAGTCTGCTCTAGGTTTTTATGAGGTTGGGTTGGTGGATAGAGAACTAATTTCTTGGTTACAATCCAATTATAAATTATCATGTTCCTATACCTATAACCGATGAATGCATTAGCTGTAGCTAACCATGGTCTTCCTGAAATGAGTGGATATCTTGCAAGGTTGACCTTTGGTTACAAGACTATTAAATCTACACAATACTCCCATGAATCTAATGCAATGACTAAGTACTCAATGATCCCCTCAAGATTTACTGTTGATGTATCTACCAACTATAAAAAAATCAGTGTAGGTCTAAGGTTAGCTAACTAAATTAGTTGCATTGTCTCATTAGTCATGACATTAATTTCTACCCCTAAGTTAATCAATGTATTCTTTATATGGGTCCCATTAATCTTAACATCCACTATTGGACTTCCAAGGTTTTTGTATTTAGGGACAATTGTATTCCCTAGCATAATAACAAAAAGTTTCCTTAGAACATGAACTTTCTAAGGGTCCTCTTCCTCCTTGGTTTCTTAAGACACAGGTCTTACTATCTTGGTATAGATTGGGATATCCCTGATATATTGGATGAGCGGAATTTTGATACTAACATACTTAAGCTAACCGTAGGTATATCTCAACTTGTGTATGATGTTTTGAATGGATAAACACTCAAAAAAAGTAGGCTCTAGACTTGAGGTGGTATGGTTTACTTGATTTGACCTAGGTTTTAGAGGTGGATTTTATAAAGCTTCAGCTATGGGTTCCTCATCATCCATCTCAGTGATTTGGGGGGGTGAAGGTCCGACTAGTGTTTTCCCTGACCTGAGATGGACCTCACTCATCACCTCATTAGTACAAGCCTATTAGATAGGCTTGTTGTTAGGGTTAGGTGTAGACTGGGCAGGTAATTGTGGCTCTCTTGGTGGCTGAAATGTTGTGTTTGGTGGATTAGGCATAATGGCCTGTTGTTGTGTTTGAGAAGGCAACAAAGGCTATGAGAAATTCATATTTTGGTGCTGCCACTACTAGCCTTTTTTCCATTGTGGCTACCACTGATTTTTCTGCAATTTTCATTGAGGGTTATAATTGGCACCTTGAAAATTATGTTTTGGCCATGCATTTGGTTGTTGTTGGTTCTAATTTTTTGAGGGTTTTACCATTAGTTTTTGTTATTTGGCTAGGGTTAAGAATTTGAACAAGAGAATTTTTGAATACCAATTGAAAAGATGCATTGAAATTTAGTGGGTCTTGTGGCATACCTTGTCTTGGCTGCCATGGCCTTCTTTGAGAAATATAAAATAGTTTTCCATCCTCTCCTTCAAGTGGTTGGAAATTAGGTATCTCTGATTTTTCTTTTATGATACTAGCTACCCTTTTGCACTTGCAATTTTCCTTACTTTGTTTGAAATTGGGCAACATTTAGTGAGAATTGCTTCATCATACTCTAGCTTCTTCTTTATATGCGAGTGTCTAATTGAGTAGCTAGATGACTTATGATATTCTCCTTCATGTTGGATAGTAGGTTACTTAAATCCACTCTTGAAACCCCATTAGATGTATTACCAGTGGTGGATGTTCTTTCTCCCCTTGATCTTTTGGTAAAGGTGCTAGAATATTTTTTGCAAACCTTGTAGATATCTCCGAAGGGTAATTGAGATGCATCCCCTACCCTAATAAGATTGAGGGAATGCATGCAATATTCATTGTCTCCTCTTAAGAACACAAGATTCAAGGATTCTTTTGAGAGTATTCCATGGGTTTTCCTTCAAGAAGAATTGGAAAATTTGTACATAATACTCCAATGGTTCATCCTCTTTCTGAGTCATTCTAAAAATATAATCTCTTCTCCTATCAACTCTACAATAATATTGGTATTTATCCAAGAATTTTGTTTTCATGGTGTCCCAATTTGGAACATATTTTGAGTCCCATAAACCATCTTAGGGAAGAATATTTTAGAGTGCCGAGAAATATCTTGAGCCTATGAGCATTAGTTGTGTAATCATAGCTCCTAAATAGTGTTGAGAAAATGTGTCTCAATCTTTCAATTACATAAGGTACTGTTTAGCTGATGATGACAGGTGGTGGGGGGGTAGGGGGTGTGGGGGGTACTCCATGAGGGGTTTGGGGTGATCATCCCCTCAATTGGGGTCCAAGGGTAGTGTGCCCTAGTGGGGGCTCAAGGGTAGTGCTCGCAAAAGGAATTTTTTTATATTTTATTATTGTAGATCTAGACTATTCATCATTATGTCTCCTATTTGACGAACAAAATTTTATTAGCTTGAATTTCCATAGAAGGTAACCCTATTTTATGAGGGATTTGAATTACAACTATGTATTGTGATTTATTTTGAGAGTTCAATAGTGGTTGTGTTTCCTCTGGATCTCTGAATGGTGATACTCCTATGAGAAGCTCTCTCTGCAAGTATATTGTAATAATTGTGGGGTCTAGCTTGTCACTGGATGCTCTTTCAGAGGACTATGTATGCATGGGGGGAAATGATGTTATTTTCCTTATACCATAATATGCATGATTTTTTATATTGCAATGGTAGGGCTATTTCGATAGGGGTCATGCTTCTCCATATTTGGGTCTAGGAGAACATCATTATGCTTCGACCGATTGTTCAGATGGTAGATGTAAAGCTAGATGATCTAGTTGTATAGAGATGTAGGGGTGCCATTACTTTGTAGCGACAGGTTAGCTTGAAATTCCCTACTAGAACAAGGTGATAGATGATATGCCAATTTTCAAATGGTGGCCCTAGCTTCAGATGCCAAAATGGTATGATGATGTGTAACAACTGTTCTTTGCTAGATAGACCCAATTCATGCAAGATCGAGAGAATACCATAATTGAGAGTGATGTAGATCATGGAGGGAGATCATTAACCAATCCAAAATCAATTATCTTTGGACAATATTTTAACCTTGAAAACTCTAACTTTCTATTTTCTCACAATCTCTTCAAACTTGCTTATAGCACTCCAAATAGTGAAATTTGACCATAAATTTCAAAATAAATTGAAAGCCCACAAACCAATTATAGTTTTAGATACCCATTAAGCCCTTTCATATCAACCTCAAAATCTCATAGGGTTTATTTGGAACATATCCTTCAAATATTTGCTGCTACGTTTGACAATAGGCTTAACAAAGTAGAAATTCACCATAATTTGATCATAAATTTCAGAAAATAAATACTACCCACAAAATAAAACCTGTTTTTGGTACCCATTTGGAATTTATTCAACATATGTGAAAATAAGGGGTGGTTATTTTGCAACACAGGGTCTTAAAATTGACTGTCCTATTGCTACAAGATCTCATTAGGCTTGTTTCAAGAAGGGTTTATTGGTTCTCTAAACTCCCGACCTCAAATATCCTCTCAAAAACCTTAAACAATTAATTTAGGGCCTTCAAATGATAATCAAATCAACTAGGATGGGTTTCAGTCATCTTTTCTTCAAAACCCTACTTCTATACCTCTTTCTTGTTAAAAACATGCTTTTACCAACTTAGGGCATCTTCATACCTACACAAAACCTTATCCCCAAATATTGTAACTTGGAGAGAATAAATATCATCTCTACATAGAACTATGCACCATTTTTTTTGTATTTTCACCCGTGATATACTAAGAAACTTATTTTTTTTCTATGCCACTAGTTAACCTAGCCAGGGTTTCAAGCGGTCTTGAAAGAAAATGCAATATCTCTCTTGTTTCTTAATTAAATGGAATGAAAAAAAAAAACACAAAAAAAAGATCTAAACCTCTATCATCTACATTAGGATTTAGAACTTAATTTTTCCATACAAGCATGTGCCATTGAGAGGAAAAATAAGGAACACAATAATAATGTAGAAAATGAATTATTTATTGCTCCAAAACCTCCTCCCAACCTTCAACAACCAAAAAAAATGGTGGAACCAATTATTTTTAACCTTTCCCAACTATTTACAATAGTTACAAACCAAATTATTTTAATTCCAATCGAATTTAACCCTTCATCTTCCTTTTGTTGCATTTTTGTATTTTTACAATATGATAATATTTGCAACAATTGACAACTTTTACAATATTTACAAAATGAATCAAAAAACCACCTAACCACCTATTAGTGGACTTAAACACACCTAAAATTGTCTCATATACCTTATTACAAGAACAAAACATCAAACTTAAATAAAAAATCCAAAGTTTCCTCATGGAGGCATGAACTCAACTAGGTGCTCCTCCACCATACTCTCGGAGAAAGAAGAATTCAAGTCCCTCTTGAATTGAGTGTAGTAACAATGATCTGGTTTGAACTCTCTTACTTTATGTCTTCTATCCTCTACACTTTTTATTCCTTGAAACATTTCCACGCTATCTTCATCTTTACCTTGGGTTTTGTGAACACTTGGAAAAGGTGTTTCATCTTGTCAATGCAAACTTGTTTCCCATCCATCTTGCTACTTTGTAACTAATTCCTTTTTATTTGATGGAATACATACTCTGCCACAACATCTTTTTCTCCTTCCATAGCCTGCTTAATCTTGAACTTACGTGTATCCCTCCTTGTAATCTCACCAAGAAATTTGCGTATTCCTTCCTTATTCTTTTTCCTTTGTAGTGTAACTGTGATCTCTTGACCTCAGTTTTTCACCTCTCCCATCTGATGCTCTGACCCTATGACTATTGCTTTATCAAGCTCACTAACCTCTAATGTGACAAAAATTTAATGACCACTATCCTCCACTTAAAATAATGAATAAAAAATCCCTTCCATCACCATACCAACATACCATTGAAGCCAACCTTGAGTCTCCAAAATCAATTCATCCTTGACCTACTAAATCTTGACACCAACTCAATGTTATTTCCCTCCAAAATCATATCATTCTTCAGGTTTGCTGTCTTGGTACCTTCAAGTTTTGAAATGGTTGCAACGTCCATGTGCTTTTCTTCTTCTACTTTGATGAACTCTTCCATATTAATCATCATCACCTTAACTTGCTTGATTTTTTTATTATCTTCCTCTATCAAAAAAGGTTCTATTGTCTCCTCTTGCCTTCTCCTCTTAATAATATTCTTGATAGGCCATTTCACCTTTTTCCTTAAGGGTAAATGTCAACCACCTTCTTGTTGTTCTTTCTCAAGAAGTTGCATTTCCATTTGGAACTCAAGATCCATTCTTTCTATATGTTTTTTCATTTTTTAAAAGTATTGTTTTAATTCTACTATCTCTTTTGCAACATCCATTTTCTTGACCTTCTCATTCTTCTTCTTTATCTCCCTTTCCTATCTTTTTATCACTTGTTTCTTTTTTTTGTAAACCCTCACTCTACAAGTTTCTCTTCCACATATCCATTTTTAACACACACAATATCCTCTACCCAATAGGATTTTGGAATATTCACTCTCCAAGACCTCTTCTATCCACTTCCTCTCAATGGAAGAAATCTGCACACCTTTTACCCAACTTCATCACTAGTGGAGGATACAACAAACCTTCTCTCACAACTTCCTCTCAAGGTCTTCTAGCTCTGATACCAAATTTATGCAGATAATGGAGGGAGATCATTAACCAATCACAAATAAATTAGCTTTGGAAAATATTTTAACCTTGAAAACTCTAACTTATTGTTTTCTCACAATCTCTTCAAACTCGCTTGGAGCACCCCAAATAGTGAAATTTGACCATAACTTTCAAAAGAAATTGAAAGCCCACAAAAAAATTACAGTTTTAGATACCCATTAAGCCACTTCATAAAATAACTCAAAATATTAGAGTTTCTTTGGAACATATCCTTCAAATCTCTGCTGCTATGTTTGATAAAAGGCTTAAAAGAGTATAAATTCACCATAATTTGACCATAAATTTCAGAAAATAACTCCTAAACACAAAATAAAACCTGTTTTGGGTACCCATTTGGAAGTTATGAAACATTTGTGAAAATAAAGGGTGGTTTTTTTAAAACATAGGGCCTGAAAATTGTGTCCTACCGCTACAAGGCCTAATTAGGCTTGTTTCAAGAAGGGTTTATTGGTTCTCTAAACTCTTAACCTAAAATATCCTCTCAAAAACCTTAAAAACTTAATTTAGGGCATGAATATTCTAATTCCATCAACTAGGATGGGTTCCAATCATCTTTTCTTCAAAATCCTACTTCTATACCTCTTTCTTGTTCAACAACATGCTTTTACCAACCTAGGGCATAATCATACCTACACAAAACCTTATCCCTGACTCCTGTAACTTGGAGAAAAAAAATATAATGTCCACATAGAACTATGCACAAAGTTTTTTGGATTTTCACCCATGATATATTGAGAAACTTATTTTTTTCTATGCCACTGGTTAACTTAGCCAAGGTCTCAAGTGGTCTACAAAGAAAATGCAATATTTCTCTTGTTTCTTAATGAAATGGAATGAAACAAAAATCCACAAAAACTAGATTTAATCCTCTATAATATAAATTAGGATTTAGACCTTCATTTTTCTGTACAAGAACATTCCATTGAGAGGAACAATAATGAATGCAATAATAATGCATAAAATGAATTGTTTATTGCTCCAAAACCTCCTCCCAACCTTCAACAACAAAAAAAATGGTTGAACCAGGTCTTTTTAACCTTTCCCAACCAATTCCAATAGTTACAAACCAAATTATTTTAATTTGAATTGACTTTGACCCTTCATCTTCCTTTTGTTACATTTTTTCATTTTTACAATATGACAATATTTGCAAAATGACTCAAGAAACCACCTAACCACCTAATAATGGACTCAAACACACCTAAAATTGTCTCATAGACCTTATTAAAAGAAAAAATCATCATACTTAAATAAAAAAGCCAAAGTTTCCTCATGAATGCATGAACTCAAGCAGGTGCTCTTGCACTAGAGAGGTACCTATCTGATAGGGTTTCTAGACAGTTTGGTGGGAGGTAGGATAGGACCGATGATGCATACACCACCATATTTTCTAGGTCAATCAAAAGATAGTGCAGGGACCTAGTATCCCAACCCACGAGGTTGTTGAGGGATTTCGACAGTTATTTCCTAGGCCATGGGCCTACAATCAAGGACAAACAGATGGAAAAACTATGTTCGCTTATGGTGTTTGGTTCACACCACCTTGTCGATTTAAAAAATCCAAAAATCATACCTCCATGAGGGAGATGGAGAGGGAGGGGCACAAATAGAGGTAGAGAGTAGCCTAATGATGGGTAGGGTAGAGGATCGGTCAAAGGACATGATGCCCAGGATGGCCAAGATGGCTAGGATCAATAGGATGGATGGGTCCTGAGGGCCCCACCAGTGCATCAACAACCTCCGATATAGTAGCAACCACCAATACAACAAAAACCACCACAAAAACTACCACTAAGACTAGATCCCCATAATTTACAAATACAACAATTACAACAACAGTTGTAGTTGGTGATAATCAAGAGAGATCAGGGTAGACAATGTTTTTTGGTTATATATGCTGAGAGGGACTAGGCTAGGTAGCAAGTACAGGTTGTCATAGCAGAGAGAGACCAAGAGTAGCAGCTTAGGAAGACCACTGGGATATAGTTAGCACAAGAGGTCAGGTGGTGTCAGTGGCTAGAGACCATGATAGTTGCAGCCCAAGGGTAGATAGTGTCAGCCAAATTGTACCTAAAGGCCATGATTGAGGTGACATATTATCAGATGCACTACCACTAAGATGTCTCATATGCACTTAGACATCTAGATTAATCATATCCTAGGGCTGAGGATCAACCATTAGGGATAGCTTGCTTGTATATACACTTTTGATTATTGCCCAATTCTTTACACATATATACATTCATGGGCTCCTTTTTGATAGCCTCATGGATATTGTATTTTTGATTGATATACATACACTAACTTGGATATTGTACCATGATAGTCAGTTTTTGATATATATGATATGATACAGATTCGATATGATGTGATGTGTTCTTTTATTTCATGCTTATGAATGTATGGATGCACTTTGATATGATGCTATGCTTATATATGTTTATACGATATGCGATGATATGTAATGTAATGCAATGCACTTATTTTTCAGTATCTTTTCATGACATATTATGGGATGGATGATATGATATGCATATGTTATGCTTATGCAAATGATATGAATGCATTTATTTTTGTGTATTTTCCTATGAATTTTTTTACGAGATGATTATGTATGCATATAGATGTATGGATGGATGTATATGTTCATGCTTATGATATGATAATGTGATGTAGGGTTATGATATGTAATCCAATGATTTAAGATGCTCAAAATAACAAATCTATATTATTTGTCCTAACTTAAATGATAATGATGATGCAAGATGTATGTTTTATGATATTCTATGATTATGTAAGATGTATACATGTTGATGATTTGTGGATGCAAGATGGATGCATTGATGATATTTTTGGTGACTGTCATGATACCAGGTTAGCACAGAGAGAAGATAGAAGAAATAAGATGAGTGATCATTGATTTTGATGATTACCTCAAAAGGTCTAAAAAGTCTATGCTCCATTGAGACTTTATTAGAGATGGTGATGAGAAATTTATGGTGATATTAATGATGATGATGATTAATTTAATCATATGTTGGGATTGGGATTTTTTGTTGTTCCTTATTGTTTGATACAACACGTAGACATTATGCATTAAGGTATTGATAACTAGGATGGTGTTGTTCTATTGTAATAGACTTTGAATCTACAAACAAATACGATAGTTCTAATTCACACCTTGACATACACAAACCTCATGGGAATTTACGTTAGAAGCTTAGAATACATTAGAACAAATCATACACAATAGTCAACAATATACTCTAATCAACCTCCCTACGTACAACTAAGCAAGTATGCACCAAGATTATTTTACAAGAATACCCACAAGAACAACAAACAAAAGATAATGATTGATGCTCCATTCCTTTCTCTCTAAATAATTTTGATAGACATCATCGAGAGGTCCTTGGAATGGGTAATTAAGATAAATCTGAAGAAAAGATCAAAGTCAAACAGCTAGTGTTATTTATATCTCTTACCATTTTAAAATGTAGCTAAGGTGATTTCTTATACTGATTCCCATTGTAGGAAGGATACATCCAAGGACATGTTGATCAGATGTTTTGATTTAGGATAATGATGTTTTATGATAAGTCATTGATACAAACTCCACTGAATTGTTTACCTATGATCTAGACTTTATATTATGATATTTAGGTTCTCACTTTACAATTTGTGACACTTGCTTTCTACTTGTTTTGCCAAAGGTTGAAGGGGATGATTGATTTATTATGTATGGAAGTTTACTATGGGTGAAAGTGAAATGGGATGGATGGTTTTGGGTTTCTAGAATATTTCAATGTTTTTGGTATTTTGAAAATGTTTTGAGGCTATTTTTGGTCTTTTTGAAAGTTTATGTGAATGTTTTGGTTTTCGATTATTTGAGGTTGTTTAGATTTTTCCCAAAGATATTTGATGTTGTTTAGGTCTTTTTAATGTTTTATAATGTTTTGGGGTTTTTTGAGATTTTAAATGTTTAAGGATTTTCAAGATATTTGAAAGTTTAGGGATTTTTCGATATTTAAATGTTTAGGGATTTTATGATATTTGAATGTTTAGGGATTTTATGAATTGTGACAAAGAATCTTAAGATATATAAGAACCCAATATGATCCATAAAAAATTCCCCCCAATGTGATGAAATAGATTACCTCAACATAGGTAGGAAAAATTTGCCTTAAGAATATGCCAAGTAGTACTAGAGGGGATACGATACTTCACAACATCAAGCTATGATAAGGATGCAGATAGGTGATGGAATAAATAGGATGAATGAGGTGATGTGTGGATTGGTGATGTAAAGAATACTAGGATAAAGATCCAAAGAATAGGTGGAGGTGCTTTATTTATACAAGGCGCGTGTTTGCCATGTTTTCACCAAGGTACTTGCCCAAAGTGCCACCAAAGTGGTTTTCACTAGAGCACAATTTTTTTCTTTACTTTTTCAATCCTTTTCCTCATTTTTTTGGATTTTGATCATTTTTTGGATTTTTTTATATTTTCAAATTAACACCCTTCAAGACTAGGCATAAATTCTTTTAAGATGCAAGATGTTAGTTGGTTCTTGCAAGGGTTCACCTTTAGGTGTTGACAATTGATATGCTCTTGATCTATAGCTTTCTATGATGATAAAGGGACCCAACCAGTTAGGCTCAAACTTTCCTTTACTATCTTGATATAGAAGATTCTTTTGATTCTGCTTTAGGATAAGATCCCCTACTTGGAAAGACCAACATTTGATCTCCTTGTTATAGCTCCATTTCAATCAGTTTTGATATACTTGTAAGTGATTAGGAGTGTCAAGATGACGCTCATCCAAGAATTCCAACTCAATCAACCGAGATACTTTGTATACTTCATCAGTAATCGGGTTTTGTAGTGACACTCATAGTGATGAGAGCTCAACCTCAATATGCAAGATGTCTTCTGATCCATAAAACAAGGAGAAAGGAGTTACAATTGTAGGCATGAGGATATTGGTTTGATAGGCCCAAAGAGTGGTATTTAACTATAGATTCCAGTCACGAACAACTTCATTGACCATTTTCTTTAGAATTTTGAAAATGGTCTTGTCCATAGCCTTATCTTGACCTTTGCCTGGGGGTAATAAAGGGTAGAGAATTGGTGTTGGATGTTGAATCTTTGACATAGCTCTTTCACATCCTAATGTTTGAAGAGAATTCTGTTGTTTGAGATAAGGGTTTATGGAACACCATAACAAAAGATAAGTTAATTCAATATAAACTTGGAAATTTTCTTTTGCATTATGTAGGTCATAGGAATGACTTCGACCCACTTGGTAAAGTATTCTGTGGCTATTATGATGAACTTATGGCCATTGGATGAGGTTGGAGTGATTTTTACTATGAGGTCAAGCCCCCACTATGAAAAAGGCCAAGGTGTGATCATTGGTTGCAATTCTTGAGATGGAACGTGAATCGGATCTCCATTTTGTTGAGATTGGACACATTTATGCACAACTAATGTGCTTCTCTTTCCATGGTTGGCCAATAGTATCCAGTCCTCAACATTTTTCTTAGCTAAAGTCATACCAATAGAATGGGAACCACATATACCATAGTGTACTTATATTAAAGTGGTCAAGGCTTCCTCTTGATTAAGACATTGTAGTAATGTCTCTTTGATGCTTCGATGGTAAAGGGTATCATCTAAGATCACAAATCGAGATTCCTTTTTGACAAAGGTCTTTTTAAGGTTGGAGGTGATATCGGATGGGAGGGTTCCTCTACTTAGGTAGATGAATATTTCATGGTACTACATGGATCCAAGACCAACAATGACATGCAAATTCAGATTCAAGGATTTCAAAAGCTGGTATGAGAAGTTGTTCTACCAAGAATTCACATTGAAGGATGTTGTTCAACATATCTAACAATGATATAATTGTTGCCATAGCATTTTCTGATCGGTTATTCATGTGAGAAATATGCTCAAAAGTTATATCAATAAAAAGGTCCTTGAGATTTTCTACCATCTTCTTATAAGGAGTAAGCTTTTCATCTTTAGTTTGGTAGTCTTCATTGACTTGATTGATAACTAGCTATGAGTCTCCATAGAATTTCGTCTCTTGTATCTACCATTGAATTTCTATCCTTAGAAATGTGATTAGGGATTCCTACTCAACAATGTTGTTAGTACATGGAAATGATAGTTTGTATGAGTTTGGAATGCAATCACCTTGAGAGGTGATGAAAATAATAGCTAATCCTGATCCATGTTGGGTGAATGATCCATCAAAGTACATTTTCCACTAATTGGTTAGATTGATAAGGAATACTAATTCATCAAGGAATTCAGATATCAATGGGTTCTCTGCATAGATGGGTGCTTTTACCAATTGGTTTACAATTAATTTTCCCTTGATTTCCTTGTGCTCCACATAATCTATGTCAAATTAAGTTAAGATCATCACCCATTTGGCCATTTTCCTAGTGAGAGTGGCATTGGATAACATGCACTTTAATGGGTTGATCTTTGTAATGAGCTTTACTTGATGTGACAACATGTAATGTCTAAAAATTTGTGAAGAAAAACTACTGCTAGGCATGCTTTTTAAATGGGTGAATAGTTCATTTTGTAGCCTACCAAGGTCCCATTGATGTAATAGATAGCCGTATATTTTTCATCTTCATCATGTTGTGCTAGAAGAGCACCTAGTGTTGTTGATGTTGTTGAGATATATAGGATCAATGTTTTGTTCAGTATCGGTGTCATGAGCATTGTAGGTGTCAATAAATAGTCTTTGATCTACTGTAAATATTTATCACACTTCTCATCCCACTTGGAATTTATTCCTTTATGGAGAAGATGCAAAAAAGGGTGGATTTTTTCTGATAGTTGGGCTATGAACCTTTTGATGGACTACAATATTCCTTGTAACCCTCTCATTTTCTTTAGTGTTTGTGGTGGTTCCATGTTGAGGATGGATTTTACTTTTGATAGATAAATTTCTATCCCTCTTTACGAGATGATATAGCCAATAAGTTTCCCCAATGTAACCCTAAAGATACACTTTTTAAGATTTAGTCATACCTTGTACTCTTTGAGTCTATCAAATATGTGTCTTAAGACTTGTATATGATCATTCCTTTTCTTTGATTTTACCAAATATCATCCATATAATCTTTGACTATTTTATGGATCATGCCATGAAAGATGAGGGTCATTTCTCTTTGATAGGTTGCTCCTACATTCTTCAACCCAAATGGCATCGCGTTCCAACAATAGGTTCCCCCATGGATAAGTGAATGTAGTTTTGTGTTGATCCTCCTTGGAAATTATGATTTGATTATAGCTTGAAAAATCATCCATGAGTGATAGAATTTCATGCCTAGCTATTAATTCCATGATGAGGTTGATGTTAGGAAGAGGGAAATCATCCTTTAAGCATGCTTTATTTAAGTCTTTGAAATTAGTGCAGATTTTGATGCCCGCAGTGGGTTTGGAGACTAGTACTAGGTTTGAAACCCACTCAGGATAATCTATTAGTTAGATGAATCCAATGTTAATAAGTTTTTGTAACTCAAGTTTTACCAAAAGTGCTATCTGAGGGTGCATCTTTCTTAATTTTTGCTTCATTGGCTTAGCTTTAGGATAGACTACTAGGTGATGCACAAATACTTTTGGATTGAACCCTGAAATATCAATGTATGACCATCCAAAGTTGGTTCTTCACTCTTTCAGGAACACTACTAGGTTCTTCTATTCTTCATCCAACAAGGATTCAACATAGAAAGTGATCTTGGGTGCTTATGCTATTCCCACATTGATTGGGTTGGCCTTCTCTGCTAGAACTACAAACTTTTCTAGATGAATCACACTAAGGGGGAGATTGAATCCCTCACCCTCAAATATGTCCTTTTGTTTTACTATTTTAGGATCAAAAGGTGCCACCGTGTGTTTTTCACTTAGAGATATACATGTTAGTTGCATTTCATTATTTTTGTGACTGAAAGATTCAATCATCTCCCATAGTATGACCTTGTGTATAAATCTATGTTAAAACCTCCTTTATGATCTACCCATGATAAGTTGTCACAAATTCCCATGAATTATGAGATTAATTCATCATTTTTGAATAAATCTATAATCGGTGGTCCTTGTTGGTCCATGCCAATGAGTTGTTGGTATACTAGGCGTATTTTAGTTGGTTGATTTCTTGGAGCAAAGGATGTTATGGATATCATGAAGAGGGTTTTATTCTCAAATAGATCAGTAAAATCAAGGGGTAAGTCATCTAAGGTGGTATCATGGGATGTTGGTAACAAAGAGGAAGCCTCAACCCTTTTAATGGAAGTACCTTTTCCAATAAGGGTAAATTTACTACTAGTACAACCTAGGCCTAAATTCTTTAGACGTTTCTCAAGAATAATGGGTTCTAGCAAACTGTTATCATTCTGTCCCAGTTTCTCGTTCTTGTTATAGCCACATCCCTTCATTAGCTTTAAGACTTTTTTTTTCATCTTCCATGGGAAAAATAGGGACATGCCATTCATCCTGATAGAGGAGTTTAGAGACATCTTCCTCATTGATATCTTCTTGATTCATATCTCCCCACTTGGTGAAGGTAGTAGCTTCCATCTTGATTGTTTTAGGATTTTTGTTGCTAGATGTGGGTTTCCCATGGGATTGAGGAGAAAGGGGTAGCTTTCCCAAGACAAAGTTATCCTTAATTAGTTTGTAGTTTCCACATCCATCATCTTGGATCATTTCTTTGATGTTAGGAATGTTCTGCACAATGGGTGCTTTTCTCCTGAGGTAGATGCAAGGGATGATGGGTCAATATATGAGGAAGAAGGTGTAGGCCCTTCATCATTCTTGGGTATTTGGGGGATTTTATATAACTTGGCCTCAAGATTATTGCAATAGTAAAAAGGTTTAGGATCTCCATGGATGGTAATTTCTCTACCTTGAAAAGGTAACTTTACACATTGATGATAGGTTAAGGCTACAATGTTTCTACAATGATAGGTCCCACTTGGATGGGTACTGCAAAGATGCCTTGTGATAGCTGCTCTTGGTCATCACCTGCTTTGATGGTGGTACTCTTTTATTTCTTAGTAGTATCCTCTACATAGAACAAGTTCTTGATCAACTGTAGGGTACAAATTTTAAGACCAACACCTCCATCCATCAAGACTCTTTTGACCTTATTATTATGAATGAAAACCTCAAGGTGTAAGGCCCAGTTATGAGATGGCTATGAGGGTAGGTCCTATTCTAAGAAGGTAAGGAGACAAATAAAAATATGCCCTACCATAGCTTGAAAGTGATCTATATCAATATCTTCAGTTATAGATGATTCCAATAAAGATTTCTGTAGGATTTCCCTATACATGGAGGATAGCCTTAATAGTTATAAGATTGAAATTTATGTGGGGGTCTTCTTAAGCTGGTCTAGGAGATTGTACTTTCTGGGATTGGATGTTGGAAAAATAGGTTATCCCTAGATTGAGATGGGACTCCTTAGATGGTAATTTTTCCAATTCATGTGGTGACTCCACACTCTGCACTAGGCCCTTTGATGGTGACAATGATAATGATGCTATCACAGGAAGCAACCACGTTGGAATAGGTATGCTGCATGTTTGTGTAATCCTTAGTTGTTTTGGTATTGTTTTCTTTGTTATGATTTGGTATAGGGTTCTTGTATATCTTAAGATCTTGATTCCTAACTGGTACCTCAATAGATATGGTATCATTTTCTATAAGGTTTTGGATAATGTTTTTGAGACTCATGCAATTTTCCATTTTGTGTCCTTTGATTTTGTGAAAGTCACAAAGATCGTTCTCATTGTACCAAGATGGTTTCTCTTGTGTTTCTTGGTAGTTTTCAAAACTGGGAAGTGTTATCAAGTTTGAATCTACCAATTTCTTCATGATGGTTTCAATAGGTTAAGATAATTGTGTGTACTTGTATTTTAGATAGTTGTTCTTGTTAGGGGTTCATCTTTGTTGCATTTTGGTGTTGTTGATCTGATTATTCTGAGGAGGTTTCATTTGTTGCACAATTGGTTGAATGTTATAAACTTGATTGTTGTTTGGTCTAAGAGAACTTAGGACCACCTTAGCATCTACCACACCATCATTTATTACATTCCTGCTCTTAGCCCAAACATGAGGCTTGTTGTTTAAACTAGTCAATGGGCGATTGTAAGCTCGAGTATTTCCTTATAAGATTAGAAATCTCTCAATGTTAAGGGCTCTAGGGGAAAGCTCATCATATGAGGTTATGCACTACATTTTCAAGTGGAAGGACAGATCTAGATCTAGATTTTTGATGATGATCCCCACTTGTTGTTCATCAAGAAGAGGCCACTTACTCTTACTAGCTCTTTGTCTCCACCATTGCAAGAAATTGGTGAAAGATTCTCCTTTTATTTTTTTTGAGAGTATACAACTCTTCTAGGCTTATGTCAATTTCAAGGTTAATGGAGAAGTGATCAATGAATTTATCAGTGATTTATTGGAAAGTTTTGATACCCAATGGTAGTTGAGAAACTAATCCATTACAAGACTTGTTAAACTTAGAGGGAAGAGATGCATCAAATAAGAATCATTATAGGCCACCTTCATACACGACATTAAAATATTTGATATGGTACACAAGGCTTCCTCTCCCTTTGTATTTATCGAATTTGGTGATTTCAAAGCCGCTAGGGAATGGTACCAATATGATGTCTTGATCAAACACATATGGACATAAGTTCTTTATGGGGTTTCTTTGTCTTTCCCATCTAAAGATCCTACATTTCTTGTGATAATGCCTTGATTTATAATGCTAGATCATCTTATAGGTTTGGTGGAGGAACATACATTGCATATTATGAGATGGTGGATGGATTATATGTGGGATTCTGATATAATAAAGTGTTGTGTGGTGTATATGGAGGTGTTGGATTATGTGAAGGTGATTGAGGTGTTGATGTATATGTTCCTAACACATTTGTATTAATGATGTTTTGTTGAGGATTATAGTAGTAACTTTGTTGTTGTTGTTGTTGGGCATACTGCTGAGCTAGTAAGGCTTGCTATTGTTGTTGAGCCATAAGGGCTTGATATTGGGCTTGTTGTTGTTGTTGTTGTGCCATGAGGGATTGCTATTGTTGTTGCACCATGAGGGCTTGCTGTTGGGCTTGTTGTTGTTGCTGGGATAAGGCTACTTGTTGTGCTGCTAAGGATGCTTACCGTTGTTTCTATTGTTGTTGTACTGCTTGATATTGTTGTTGTTGTTGTGCAACTTGCTATAGCACTAAGGATGCTTGTTGTTGTTGTGCAACTTGCTATAGCACTAAGGATGCTTGTTGTTGTTGTGCAACTTGCTATAGCACTAAGGATGCTTGTTGTTGTTCCTGCTATTGTTGCTACTGTTATTGTGCTATTAGGGCTACTTTCTATTGTTTCTACTATTGGATGACTTGCTAATAAGCCTCTTGTGCTTGTTGTAAAGCTAAGGCATGCACTTGCAATGTAGGTTCAGTTGGTTGTTGGGATCCTTGTGCTGGATTGTGAGTGTTGATGTTTTTAGTGGGTAGTGGATTGGTGATGAGAGGTTGGGGTTCCCTTAGTTTAACATTCTTTGGAAGATGGTGGATTGAGATGGAGGAATGTAAGTTTGAGGTGCCATTTATTTTTCATGGTGAAGGGGATTGTGGGGAAAGATGAGGATAGTGTCATTAGATTTTGTGATGGTAATGACATGCTAGGACCTTAAGTCAATTGACTGAAAAAGGTTGCCTTGTTCAAGGTCTTGAGGATTTCCTTGTGTCAGGGATGTGGTCAAGAGATTACCTAGGTTGATGGGATTCGTGACCAAGGGATTATTTTGATTCAAATTGATGATGGATGGGATGGACATGTTTTGTGAAACCAATGGTAAAAATGAACCAATTGGGGGTTTGAATAAAGATGTCCCTATTTTCATTAAGGGTTGATTTTGAATTATGGTGTTGGCATGCACTTGTGGGTTGATTTGAGACTCTTGGTCCATACTTCCTTGTGGGATGGTGGGAACACTTATGGTACTTTTGGGGATGTATGAAAATGGGTACCCTTAATTTTTGTTGTGGATTCATGAAGTGTAAGTGGTTGATGTTGATGTTGGGGGTGTTCGGGAATCGTAGAAGTGCCAAATGTTGGTGTCCAAGTAGTGGATGGATTGGTGTTGAGAGTACCCACACATGTATTTATTTTGAATGGAAAAGTTAGAACAAAGTCCTTGGAAAGACTAGTTGCAAGAATAGGGGTGGATGTTTGATTTAGCCATAGTGATGGGGTTGTTAAGCCCTATGTCAAAGGTTTCACAACAAAACATTGGGAACTGAAGAAACACTTTCTAAGGCTTGATGTTCTTGTTTGTACTCCATGATTTATTCCTTAGTAAGTTGAAATGGGTTGTTTATAATGTCTTCAATCTCATATGGTGATGATGGAGATGATAGTTGTTGTGATGGGGTAACTTGAATATAAAATTCTAAAGGATTGGGATCACTTGAGGTGAATGCGTGTAGACATGGAAAATGAACAATCTTGGTTCGACACACTTAATCTTGATTATTAACATTTCTTCCCGAATCATACTCTCAACATTTCATCATATTCTATCTCTCAATGTAATGAATCATTATTCATTAAATTAAGTCTTCCTCCTCCAGTGATTAAATTAATCAGTTTAATTTGATTAACCTTATGTTTCTGTTTAATTAAATAAATTATTTTATTTGATTAAAATCTCTAAAGTCCTCTTATTAAATTAAATAAACTAAACCTTATTTGATTTAATCTAACATATTCCTCTTGGGTTAAATAAATCAAAATCATTTATTTAGTTAATCAATTCCTCTCAATTCTGATTTAAATTAATTTATCAATTTAAGTCTAAATTGTCAAATCTCCTAATCTCTCATTATATTGATCAAATCTTGATTAATTTAATCTCAATCACTAAAATCCTCTAGATTCTGAAACTTGCACAATAAATCAATTACTTTGATTTATTAATTCATCTATTTTCCCTCACATGGCATCAAAAGGGAATATTCCCTCAATTTGAATTCAAAAATTCCAAGTGGATTTGTACATCCAACAAGGCATTTACTCCTCTTACATGTCCTTGTGCATTGAGCCAAGTGGCATTTATTTCATTCCTTTTTCACTCTCACATGTCATTTCTCAAATTTGAAATTCCACCTAATTGCATTTATTGGCACTTTGGCCAAAATGTGCACAACCATTAGCCATTCACATCTTGACAAGTGGAACTTGGCCATTGGATGTTGAATGATCCCACATTGCTCTATTTCACTCTCTCTTCCATTTTAGAAATCTATAAAATGGAGGCTTCTCTCCTCATTTGAGGATCCAAAATTCAAGCAAGTATAATATACTTCATTTCATCCACAACTTTGAGTAAATTTACTATACTCAAATTTATCTTCATTCCACATTTTCATGGAAGGTTATTCTCCTCATTTGAGAATTAATATTACTCATAACATCATTCATCTTGTTCAAGGATTGGGAAAGGGCAGCTTACTACACAACAAGGTGGCACCAATCCACTATGAGATAAAGGTTTAATTATGCTTCATATATGCTTCTGTTTAACTTATTTTTCTGCTCATTAGTTGCATATTTGGACATGATTAAGTATTTCATAGGTATGTTAAATTTTTTGATTTAAACTAACTTTCGTGCTAACAACATGAAACTGTTTAAGTCTCTTGCAGATTTTAGCATTCACATTTTGGTGCTAGAAGAAGGGCTTGAAGAATTTTGTTTTATAGTTTTACTTATATCTCTGCTGTAGGAAATTTCAATTCACATAGATGTGTTTAACTGTTCTATTAATAGTAGCTTCTGCTGTTATTTATGGTTAAAAATAAATAAAACCTCTTGCAGATCATTGCATTTCATAAAAAGACAGTTATTTACCTTTCTATTTCTTTATGTTATATTCTGTCTAAGAAATCTTCTATTTCTTTATAGTTTAACGGCTGAGAAATTTTTCATGGATCACAAGTCTTGAATCTTCGTTGATAAAATGCTTAATATTCATGCATCTTGGAGATAAGTAAGCTAAAATGATCAAATCATAATCTGAACAGGTCCTGCTACGAGCTGTTTTCTTGTGTTTTTCCTTACAGTTCTCCGACGTAGTTAATCCAACTTCTCACCGCCTTCCGCATCGTCAATCCTAACTGTTCAGGGTACCGCAGTATCCACCGCTATACCATGACCTACCCTTTCACTGCTTGCGATACTGCGGTATCCACTGCCATACCACGACCTACCCTTCAAGCACCCGCAGTATCACGATATCCATCTCCGCCACTGCTTTCGTTGTCTATCGTCTCTTACCACATTACCACAACCTTCTACCGTACCTGTCATGGTAGAGTAGTGCCCACCGCGTCACCGCCGGATAATGCTCCCTTACTCGTGGTATTGCGGTTTACTGCCATGGACTTCATCGTTGTCCCACGGTCTACTTGCTAACCCCCATAGTAGCACAGTAACCATCCACTGTCCTCACCGCATTACCACGGTCTACCGCCTAACCCTCTACGGTATTGCCGTTAACTGCCACAGTTTTCACCGCTGTCCCACGGTCTACTTGCTAATCCCCCGCGGTATTGCAGTTAACCACATGACTGTCATTGCTAACTACCACCACGTCACTATGGTCTCTTGCCAAACCATGTGCGGTATTGCAGTTGACCGCCTAACTGTCATTGCTAACCGTCATCGCATCACCGCGGTCTTCCATCCTGCCACTCACAGTATTGTGGTAAACCTGACCCACTGTGCAAGTTGTTACCGCGTCATCGTACAGAGTACCTTAACTGACTGCGGTATGGCGGTAGAGGCTAAAAATCTATGAAAAAGGCAGCGATAAATGAAATTTTTGCATTATGAAGGGTTGTAATTTGCAGATTTTTGATTTTTTCTTTTGTTTTAATAAAGGAACTTTCCGAGGTCATAACTTTTGACTTGGATGTGGGTTTTTGCTGAAATTTGATAGGTGTTTTTTTATGAGGTGGCATGTGGATTTCCAACGTGGCCATTTTGACACATTTTTGGGGCTTGAAACTTTCATCTTGGCCCTCAAAATGACATTTTAGTGTTTTTTCCTAGTTTTTTGAAAGTTGTTTTTATTAATAACTCAAAACCCATGTTTCCAATTTCATATGTTACTTGGCAATTCATCATATCTTAGTTTTATGAAATTTTTGACAAAAAAAATAAAACTCTCAAAGTTATGCATGCAAAATTACCAAAAATGGAAAAATCTAACAATTGTTGAAATTTCTTGATCAAAAGTGAAGGAAGGAAAACGAAGCTCAAGAGTTCTTTATGATGTTATCATATTATTATATTAAGTGTTTTTAAACACTTTTGGGAGAAATTATAATCCCTCTCTAAATGATTTGTTTACTTTCACGCTCTTAGGAAACACTAAATTTCATTTGGGTCCTAAAAAGAACAAACAAATTCTCTTTCAAATTTTGCAACAAAGGGCTTAAAAATAACCTTAGAAACAATCTACTAGATTTGGTTTAAGCTCTAACAAATTGAACAAGGAAAATTTCACTTCAAATTTGGTGCTTAAAATGAACTCATCTCTTGCATTGAGGATTAAAATGAACATGTGTGTTCAATGTTTTGTAATATTTTTGACAAAATAATATCATCTAAAAGGCGTATGCGCTTCTCTTGTGCCTCAAGATGATCTTGAGAATCAATTTTTTTTTTGTGATATTAAGTTGTCAAAATAATTGCTTGTAAATTTCATTTGGGTTTTTAAAATTGAACAAACTTGTCTAGTGTGAGAAAAAGGCATTGCGAGTGTTCTCTCTTTGTTCACACAAACAAAGATGATCGAACTATGAATGCACTTACTTGCTATTGTGTACCTTTAGAGGGCCTGCCATGGTGGGAAAAAATACTCACCCCAAGAATGAATCAAGTGATAATGGGCTAAAGCCAAGTTCTTCCAAACTGCTATATAAATTTGTGTTCACGGTGAAAGCCATGGGCAATGGGAAGCGGTGCATGATAGCTCTCCCCAGTATCTTTATGATGCATAAAGACCTTGTTCTAATGGTTGGGAAATCTCTCACAAGGATTTTATCATTGCACCCCTAAACTGGATACCATTACTACAAAATTTTGTTTAGAGGCCAAAAATAGCTTATATTTGTTGGTGCAAGAGGTCATGTCCTCTAAAGCCGCCCCACATATACATGCGGTTTTGTTGTAGAGATGAAAGTATGCCATGGGAGATTCATGGGTATTGATGCTTGGCTAACTCAAGAAGTGTGTGTCATGGAGGGGAGCCAGTGTGGTCAAGCATCTAGTCATCTGCACAAAATATGCACAGCTAGATTTATCCAAGTGGGAACCTGACAAATATTGCCTTTTCCAGCCTAGGGTTGTACATGTGCTTTGAATCAAAACACTTTTCTTAGATCTAAAACAGTGGAAAACAAACATTCAACGGATCATCAAAATTTCAAACCCTTTGGAAGAACAAATACCTTGGAGGTGTCCAAATGTTACTGCTTGTCGCTAGGGGTTCTTATCCCTAGAAGGCTTCTAAACATTCAGACATCTCAATCTGCTTCTCCCAAAGTCAATGCTAGGTAACCTTTGCCTTGATTTCCTTGATTTCCACATAATGCACTGTGTGGGATGAAAGAAAGTTAGGACATTGGACATTCAGTTTGAAAAACATAATCAAGAAAGTGCTTGTGTCAAAAGGAAACCAAATCTAAGCAAGATAACAAACAATTGAACCACACATGTGCTTGTTCTCTTTTGGGTCATATGGTTTTCTTGCAAACATTGGTCTTTTGGTTTGAATTAATCCTAGGGAAAAGTATGTTGTTCATTACCTTGGTGTTGTAAGCAAGTCCTCATAGGGTCATCTAGGATCAAAATCATCACCTCACCCATCCAAACATTTATCAAAATTCCATCTCACCAACAACTTTTGGAACCTTGGAAACATCATTCATGCTAGAATTTTGGAAAATCAACATCACCTACATTTGACTTAATACACTTAGTCCAATTATCAATCCTCTTGAACAAAATTGCCTCTAGGATAACACAACTTCCTGAGGTCTACTAGTTCATGATCACTTTGATTGGCTTAAACACACTTATCCAATTTATTCTCTTGTTCGATTTTTCCCTAGGATAACACAACTTCCTAGGGTTTACAAGTTCACCATCATCTTGTTTGGCTTAACACACCTAGTCAAACTATCAAAATCAAACCGAATAAATTCCTAAAGTCTAGCATCGATCCAAAGTTCTTAACAGTTTAAACACCCATATCATTCACCCCTTTCATTATTCATCTCATCATTGGTCCTAAACACCTTAGAGGTTCACTCTCGCAACAAGGTCAAAACACAAGAAAAATATGGAATTTAAACTTGATTCATCCATCATGAATAATCTGATTCAACCAAACTATCCAAGTCTTACAATGCCATTTGATTTTCAAAACTTGCATTTATACAATCCATACATGACATCATTATCTCCTCTAAACCTCAAAAGTACAATGAATGTGAGTATGCCCAATCCAAAGTTTGGAACACCTTTCCCAATGGTAGATTTAAATCCAAGTCCAAATTTACAAATCTATCAACCAAACGCTCAATGCATGAGTTTTCCAAACAACATTATCCCACCAAATCCATACATGCCAAGTGCAAATTTACCAAACAGGACCATTTCAAATCCATACTTGGAAAATTTTGGGATAGATACGATTGCAAATCAAACCAATGTTGTTCAAAATCCAGGAAATATGTTGACAAACCCACATGTTGACTCATGTCAAGGTAGCACCATGCAAAATAAAATTTACCTAAATCAAGGCAATATGATTCTCAACCACAAAAATGTTCAAGGTCAACCTATAATTCCAAATCAAAACATCATACCAAATTCTCTCATTTTTCCAACAATATCGCAATAACAAATGGCAACCATTCAAGCAACCCCAACAATGAACACCATCCCCAACCCACCGCCACCATTGCCAAAAAACAACATGAAAAATTCATTCTCCATCATGTTGCAAGCCACTGAAGAAGCTTCTCGCAAAAAGGCGCTCCAAAACCAACAAGTTGCACAAGCCCAACAAGCCGCACAAGCGACACAAGCAACCCAACAAGAACAGATTCAATCTCAAGCCCAACACCAAGCTCGAAAGACACAAGCACAATTCCAGGCACTATTGCAAGCAATCCATTAACAAGTCCATGAACAAGTAGCACAAAAAGGAGCCCAACAAAAAGATTTGTTGGCACAACAACAGCTAGCCCAACAAAAAGCTTTGTTGGCATAGTAGCAGTAAAACCAACAACAAGATTTATTGGAACAACAACAACACGACCAAAAACAAGCATTGTTGGCTCAACATCAAACACAAGCATTACTTGGTCAAGAAATATTGCAATAGATTCCCACCATAATTTTTGGAAACAATAATCAAGATCTATCCATCGATGAAAACCTTGTAGATGTTTCCACCTCATCCGATGATAAAATCAATGTACATAAAGAGCCATTTTTTAGTCATGATCAAGACCCCTCCTACAAAGATCTATTTCAAAGAGTGTTGATGTTATTTGATCCTATTAACATAAACCAAGATCTATCCACAAATGATCGTGTTGACAATGTCTCTACATCACCTAATGAGTTAGAGGACATATCTCAAGAATTTATTCCAAAGAATGATCATCATCTTTCACCAAGGTATAGCAATGATCCTTTCCAAAAAATATGGACATCCTTTGACCTCATGACATTTGAGAGAAAATCCTATGCCTAATAAAGATACCCAAGAACCCACTATAAGAAATCCATCCTTTGAAATTGACCCATGTCAAGAAATTGATCCAAAGCATGTTGAAAGCAATTGTGACATTAACCAAGATAAAAAATATGTATCTCCAAGCTACTACAATGATATAATGGACACTCTCCTATCTATACAAAATGATCATATCCACATAACACATACCCCTCCATATACCCATGAGATGCTTTCTTTGAATGGACACGTAGATGATCTTCACTCAAAACAAGAGTCTCATACTCTTGACATCATTACCAAGGAACAAGAGTCTCCTAATCTTAACATTTGTACACATGATCAAGATATAGAGAAATCTAGAGACATGTCAGAAATGGGTCATGAAGAGGACTTCAACATAAATTGTGAATCAGAAACATCATGTGAAAGCATATCAAGAATGAATCATGAGGAAGAATTTTACAAGGACAGTGAGGCATCAACACCTCTTAACAAAGCATTACAATCTGATATCTTACAAGATCAAGCTAAAGATATCAATCAAGAAGTCATCCCATATGCGGAGGATCTTATCACTTATAAACTTGGATCACTCATCTTTGTAAGGGAAAATAATCTTATCAATGAAATAGCTATGACCTTTGAAGACCCGCCATAGAGCAAAGAAGGAGTAGTACCTTGTTCCCAAGGTAAATCATATCCTATGGCAAATAAAATTTTTCAGCAGATGAATTATCAAGGTAGAGGATTAGGTCTGCATGAATAGGGCATCCTAGAACCAGTGCAGATTATTGGAAATCCTAAACATCAAGGCCTGGGTTATTCGACAATCAAGGGATCTCAACGTATCAATGATACTTCTACAAAACTAGGGGCAACTTTGTCACAAAAAAACGTCAACATAGGGAGCACGAAAAATCCTTATGATGAAGCCAATTCCAATACTACAACCCACCACATCACGAATCTCCATCCACCCATCACCCCATCCACGAATTGAGACCAAAATCAAAATAAATATTTGAATCAAAGCATGATAAATGTCATTAAATAAAAAGAAGTAGTGAATCATGAAGGACAAATAAAATACAAATGGATACCAAAGAATACAAAGAAATATTATCCCTATCAAACTCCATTTGTTAGAGAAACTATGGGGAAAAATAAAAAAGGGAAAAGTATCCATAAAAGATGTCCAAAAAAGAGAAAACATGCTTCTCAAGCGACATACAAAGTGTATCAAGCAGTTGGTCCTAATTCCATGCACAATTCCATATCCACCCATCATTGCTCATCTTCCAAAGTTTGGAGAGTCAAAGGTTCCAAAATATCAACCAATCCATATTTTATTCATAAACACACTTTGCCATCCACGCCTCCACGCATGATATCCAATTCTCACATTGAACATGTATTGGCAATGACCCTTCATCATAAGGATTTAGAAGGCACTCTATCGCGATGTGCACACAGAGACAGAGTTAACTCTGGTATCAGTAAAATAGATCAAGGATCTCAAAAGTTGCTTTCAAGTGCACATATCTTGGCAAAGCAGCTTCTTCAAGAAGGATATCGATGGCACATTATGAAAAAAACATCAATATCAGCAGTACCAGGTGATTCAACATCAGCTTAAAATATCTCAAAAAATACACAAATAAAAAAAAAAAATCAAAAAAAGGATTGAAAACAGTAAAGAAAAAAATTGTCCCCCAGTGAAAACCACTACGGTGGCACTTTGGACAGGTAACATGATGAAAACCTGGCAAACAAGCATCATGTGTAGAATCGAGCATCTACGTGCACTAGTTCAGGAGAAAGCATCTTATCACATCCATAATAAAGCCAACATTTCGGCCATATCATTCGTTCATCCATGAATCGTTTATCCAATCCATTACCATCTATCTGTATTATCTTGATAAAATTTTGGTCCACACTTTACACTTGCTTGTGGTAAACATCTTGACATGGGTCATTTTCATTGATCCTGTCCTACCCAATGTTGTTTAAATCTTGAAGCATTATCCGAATGAGAATCCTCTATTTGAAAACCCTTATCTTATCGCTAGATGATCCATATCCATTCATCCATCCATCTATCCAAGAATCTATCCATGGTCATTCAAACATTGCTAGACACTAGGGGCAAATATTTGCATCTTGCTTTGGGAATAAATCTTGATATATATCCTCCTACTTATGTGGTGATCTGAACATTGGCAAACATGAAATCAAATTGGTTAAAACATTTGTGAGCACCAAGTCAAATCACTAGCCCATGGAATATTTTGAAAAGAAGACATTCCTTATCAAACTTTATCTTTTGTCGAACATCAATGCAACAATCCATATCAGTTGCATCTAATGTGTACTTCAGCGTCACATCAAATCATCAATTTTTTTTTGTTCCAAATCAAGCTTCATCAATCTTGATTGATCGAATCCAATCAATTATCACCTTGTTTGACTTAACACACTTAGTCAAATTGTCATCTTGAGAATGAGTTTACTCTATGATAACACAACTTCCTTGGGTTTACGAGTTCGTTATCATCTTGGTTTGGCTTAACATACTTAGCCAAATTATCAAATCAACATCACCTTGTTTGGCTTAACACACCCAACCAAACTATCCTCTTGTGTACGAGTTTACTCTAGGATAACACAACTTCCTAGAGTTTACAAGTGCATTATCACTTTTGTTTGACTTAACACACTTACTCAAACTATCAATCCATTGAGGTGATCAATCAACCTTAAGCTTGGTTTTCAACAAAATCCCAAAACAGAGCACTGATATCATCATGCATATCCACCTCTCAATTGTCAAAATCATGCGAAAAAATAAAAAACATCTAGAAAATCATTCAAAAATCCAAAAACATCCAAATCATCAAAAAATCCAAAAACATGTCAAAACCTTGAAAAATCTTCAAAAAATTCATCATTGAGTCTTTTTAGTCTTTCACCTTTCCGAACTACATCATCTTTGAGCTTGAACATAGGAAAGGTTGATCTTTGATCATCCCTCGAGACATCTTAGGTCAGTCCTTTAGGCATCTGTCGCATTGGAAATCTGTTTGCCCATCTATTTTACATTTTAGGTCAGTCCTTAGGTGTCCATCGCATTGGCATTCCGTTTTCCCATCTATGTTACATTTTAGGTGAGTCCTTTAGGCATCCATTGCATTGACAATCCGTTTGCCCATCTATTTTACATTTTAGGTCAGTCCTTAGGTCTCCGTCACATTGGCAATCCGTTTGCCCATCTATGTCACATTTTAGGTGAGTACTTTAGGTGTCCATCGCATTGACAATCCATTTGCCCATCTATTTTACATTTTAGGTCAATCCTTAGGCGTTCATCACATTGGCAATTTGTTTTCCCATCTATTTCACATTTTAGGTCAGTCCTTAGGCATCTGTCACATTGGCAATCCGTTTTCCCATCTATTTTATAGTTAGGGTCAGTCCTTAGGAATCCTTCACATTGGAAATCCATTTTCCCATCTATTTCACATTTTAGGTCAGTCCTTTAGGCATCTGTCGCATGGGCAATCCATTTTCCCATCTATCTTATCATCAAGTTAGTTCATTGTCAGTCAAAGTATGTGGTCTCTATGTGTATAACGTAGGCAAGGCTAATCTATGGATCAACTCCCAAGACCCCTAGGATAGGTCTTTAAGTTAGTCTCTTCATTATAAATCTCAAAAATACCAAAAAAATTGAAAAATGTGAAAATACCAAAAACATTTGTAAAACATCTCAAAATACCAAAAAACAACCTCAAAATATCTGAAAAACCTAAAATGGTGCATCAATTTCATCTCACTTTCACTCGTAAATTTTATCACTCATAATAAAATCAATCATCGCTTTCAACCTTTGGTGAGTCAGTCAAAAGAAATTTTAGCAGGTTCCAAAGAGAACACTCTAATCGTCAGAGTCTTGAAAGCCTAAGTCAGAAAGAAAGAAAGTTGGTCAACTCAAAATATCAATAGCTTATCACCCAAATCAGTCCCATCAAAACCCTGATCACAACATGTCCTAGGATGAAGCTTTCCTACGATGGACATAGGCGTCAAGTACCCCACAATAGTTTAGCCTTGGCTAGTGGTACAAAGAACATTATCTTGTTTGTTTACTTTATCTTGGTCTTTTTAGACTTATCTTATTTTGTGCTCATTCTGAGGACCTCTCAATGATGCCTAAACAAAACAGGTTTAGAGAGAAAGGAATGGGGCAATAATCATTATCTTTTTATTTGCTGTACTTGTTGGATATTCTTGTAAACTAACTTCATCATGCGTTCTTTGTTTTGTTTGAAGGGAGGATGTTGTAGATATCTTATTGAACACATAAGAAGGCTTGCCTTTTTTATGTTTTGGCCCGAGATGTTTAGAATATCTAAACTACAATCCGAATAAGGTTTCATGTGTCAAGTGTGAACAAGAGTACTCCTATCTGATTGTCAAGTCAAAGTCCATCACACTAGGCGCAACACCATCCTGGTTCTTAATACCTTGATGCATTGTACCTATGTGTGTTATCAAACATAAAGTAATTGGCCCTTTGAAAATCCCAACTCTTGGTAAGCAAATCATCATCATCATCGGTAATAATGTGAACTTGGGTGGATCCTCCTTCCATGCATCTTATTCTTCTTATCCTTCTATCTATACTAACATTTCTATCTAAAATTGGTGTGTTGTATCAAGCTATACACGAGACTGCCCATAGTCGATGACTATCTATGCATTGTCAGATCTGTCTACATCAAAGAATTATCTTTCATCATTTGATCAATAGGACCACTCCTCTCGTATTTTATCATGATCTCGATTGGAAAATCATATATTCCCATTCAATATCTTGAGGGGGTAGTGTACCAACATAATCCTTCTCACTGGGGCAATAGTGGGGCATCTGAAAAAATCAAGAAATTTTGAACTTTGATCATAGTAGTTTATTCTTTGAATCAATGCAACAAGTACATTGCTTCAAAGAGGGGCAAAATGTAGACATGGAAAATGAGCAATCTCGGTTCGACACACTTAATCTTGATTATTAACAACATTTCTTCCCGAATCATACTCTCAACATTTCATCATATTCTGTCTCTTAATGTAATGAATCATTATTCATTAAATTAAGTCCTCCTCCTCTAGTGATTAAATTAATCAGTTTAATTTGATTAACCTTATGTTTCTGTTTAATTAAATAAATCATTTTATTTGATTAAAATCTCTAAAGTTCTCTTATTAAATTAAATAAATTAAACCTTATTTGATTTAATCTAACATATTCCTCTTGGGTTAAATAAATCAAAATCATTTATTTAGTTAATCAATTCCTCTCAATTCTGATTTAAATTAATTTATCAATTTAAGTCTAAATTGTCACATCTCCTAATCTCTCATTAAATTGATCAGATCTTGATTAGTTTAATTTCAATCACTAAAATCCTCTAGATTTTACAACTTGCACAATACATCAATTAGTTTGATTTATTAATTCATCTATTTTCCCTCACATGGCATTAAAAGGGAATATTCCCTCAATTTGAATTCAAAAAGTCCAAGTGTATTTGTACATCCAACAAGGCATTCACTCCTCTTACATGTCCTTGTGCATTGAGCCAAGTGGCATTTATTTCATTCCTTTTTCATTCTCACATGTCATTTCTCAAATTTGAAATTCCACCTAATTGCACTTATTGGCACTTTGGCCAAAATGTGCACAACCATTAGCCATTCACATCTTGACAAGTGGAACTTGGCCATTGGATGTTGAATGATCCCACATTGCTCTATTTCACTCTCTTCCATTTTAGAAATCTATAAAATGGAGGCTTCTCTCCTCATTTGAGGATCCAAAATTCAAGCAAGTATAATATACTTCATTTCATCCACAACTTTGAGTAAATTTACTATACTCAAATTTATCTTCATTCCACATTTTCATGCAAGGTTATTCTCTTCATTTGAGAATTAATATTACTCATAACATCATTCATCTTGTTCAAGGATTGGGAAAGGGCAGCTTACTACACAACAAGGTGGCACCAATCCACTATGAGATAAAGGTTTAATTATGCTTCTTATATGCTTATGTTTAGCTTGTTTTTCTGCTCATTAGTTGCATATTTGGAAATGATTAAGTATTTCATAGGGATGTTAAATTTTTTGATTTAAACTAACTTTCATTCTAACAACATGAAACTGTTTAAGTCTCTCTTGTAGATTTTAGCATTCACAATGTGAATTTGGTTTTTTCCATGATTCTCTTGTGTTTTGATATTGTCTTTACCATAAATTTTGGGTCACCTATGGGAGATTTGTGTTGATATTTGTAATGTTTGAACTCTTCAGTTGACTTAAATCTAGGTAAAAGGGATGCTCTAAGTATTTTTGGAGCAATTATGATAATGCGGGATGAAGAGATGGATGATGTGTAAAGTGAGTTTTGCAAAAAAGATGGGACAACACTTTTGAGTTGAGTTTGATGTTTTGATGTTAGGATGAAGGATGTTTATGAAATTGAAAATATTTAGGGTAAACTCATGACCTTAAAGATAAATTAGTTCAAAGATGATAACTAACTCAACTAAGTCCATGGAAAAGGATATATTTCAGATACAAAGTAGCTAAGTTAGGGGTTGGTTTGATAGATATTTAAGTAAAAAAGTGTTGGTGTATTTCAATTTTTTTACAAATTTTAGTGAAGTGAGGATGAATTTTTATGGAGGGGTGAGTGAAATGTTTTTGACCCAATTTTGACCTAAAGTGAACCCTTATTTGATAAGACCAAGGTAGTGAGAAACATGCTAGACCTCTAAAGTTTTCAAATCCTAAAGACCCAATTTTTTAGATAACTTCATTATCATGAAAAAGACCTAGGTTTTGATTGAAAAAAGAGCATATACAAGTTTGGATTGTTCCTTGAAACATGTTTATAGAAGTTTTATACAATCTTGGTTATGTTTTGGTGATGTTCTGAAAGGTATTATTTGGGAGCTTTTGGAGTAAGATACTTAAGTTTAAAATGATGACCTATAGACCTTCTCCTGGGAATTCTGATTTTGCGTGAGATCATTTAGAGAATTGTAAGTTAAGATCATGAAAAAGAAGATATTTATTTCCATGTAGCTTGTGCTAATATGGGCCTTCCAACCTCAATATCGGTTTGTTCCTCTTCTTCATCTAGTATATTTGTCGTGTTTCTCCACTGAATGGGTGTTTCCTTTATTTTGAAAGTGAAGCTCCTCAAACTACTAATTATATTGGATTGTTCTCCTTCAATGAGTTCAAAGTTTGGTTGAATAATAGAAGGTGGAAGATCAGGTCGTTCAATGGGAGCAATCGGTCTCCAAATGGTTAGTGGGATTCAATTTTTCAAATTTATCTTGCTTAAGTGAGTTTATTTTACAACACTTGTCTTGATTATTTTTTCAAACTAAATGTCTATGTCTAAAACATCATAAATTTCACAATGTCCATTTTGTGAAAAGGATAAACTTCAAGCCATAGTTGCTAATGTTGACTTTGGGAAGTATGGATTGAGATATAAGTAAACATATTTAGAAATCTCTAAGGATAGAAATCCTTAGGACAAACATTAATATCAAGGCTATTTAAAAAGGTATCCGTACTTAGACCAAAGGGTTTGAAAATTTGAAGAGGATTGTGAGGTTCAGAAGGTACTAGAAGATACTACTTGCTGAACCCCCACTTGGATTTCTCCAAACACTAAGAAAATGTGACCAGTTAGAGATTTGGAAACACAATCTCCCCTCCATGACACACACTTCCCAGGACCACCAAATCTCAAAATCTTGAAGATCCAAAGATCTTAAGGATTTTTTTGTTTCAATGAATAGTACAAATGTGGGACAGCTTCAGAACAACCGTTCCTGCACCAACAAGCATGAAGGTTTTTGGTAACTAAAATAGATGGTTCTTAGTAATAGACCAAGAACACCTAGCTGTATACACACCCTCTTTTCCACTTAAATCTCTTACTACCATTCCCTTTCCACTTAAGGCATGGTATTAGGTGTAGTATGTTATACAATCCATGATAGAAGGTACTTTCTCATGATTTCCCAACCTTTAATAAAGCCCGCTGGTAAACATGCTTGCAAGAACTTGCCTATGAGTTTCCTATTATGGGGTGTGTCTCATATTAAGTCCTCTCTTAAGGGTGACGCAAAGCATACAAGTGTGCTTAAGTATTTCTCTTCACCTAAGATCACACGAAGCACGAGGGGAGCAAATATGTACTATAAGTGCACACAAACAACAAAGTACACTTGGAGTATTTTTCTTCACCCAAGATCACACGAAGTGCAAGGGGAGTGGATACATACTACAAGGGTGTCACAAAAAGGAAAACACTCATTCATTTCAACCTCTTAAAGAAATATGAGTTCATTTTATGCACCAAACAAAGTGTTAAGTTGCTTTGTTCAATTTTAAACCCTAAGTAAAATGATGAAGTGAGGTTGTTGGGTCTCAAAAACATAGGTTTGAACCACGAGAGGTTTCCAAGATCTCACAACGCTTTTGGAAAATGTACAAGGCCAATTGATGCAATTGAACCTTTTTCTCTTTAGGTTCTACTAGACCAAGGTGAGTGTACCTATATGAATGATGCAGATTTAAAATGTATTTCCTGGTGAAACAATCTATCCACAATGGCAAAGGGAAGTGAATAGATGAAATCACTACAACTAATCCTACTCCTACTGCACAAATGAAAGGATTTGAATAAGTTGTTTGTTCATGAATTTTATCTTTGGGTTGAGGTAGATGATCAAGGGTCACGACCCTTCATTCTACCTGTTACAACTGTTTGATATTCTGATTACAAAGATTAAAATATTTAATTATGTTGCCTCTCGGAAAATTAAATATTTCATACAATAGTTAGGCCTTTGATTTCTTCCTTTTTTACATTTCTCGCTTCGTACATTTTATTTTATATATTATCGCTTGTTATACTTCATGTCTCCATAGCTTTCTTTATTTCTTTTACTGCTTAACCGCGGGCTTTGAATTTCCCACCAGCGGTATCACGGTGCTTGACCACTAACTGCTTTGGCCTGTTCATTGACTATCCAACGCACTACCGCAGTGACCATACTAATCGCATGCGGTTGCGTGGTAACCGTTCGCCACTTCCCTCCTCACCTACTGCTATACCATGGTCTTTGTATTAAATGTGTGCGGTATAGCGGTAACCGCTAACCGCTTACCACACCGTCGTTGCTAACTATTTCGCTAACTGCTACCTATTCACCGTGGACACCATAGTCTATGGTTTGACCATGCGTGGTACCATAGTAACTGTTACCCACCATCACATTAGCTGCCTACCTCTATCGACTACCAGCTGCTTACCGTGCCGGTTATCTTATCGCCAGTCCCCGTTTGTCGCTTAACCACTGACTGTCACCGCACCACTATAGTTGGTCTGAATACTGTGTGTGGTATAGTGGTGACAGTCATCATGACTACCCTTAACCACCACCATGATACCGCATGCCACTTTGAAAAATGACACATGATAGCGGTAAACGGTGGAAGCCTTTCGGGGCTTAAAGCTAAGGAAACAATATAAATCATTTTTGGCTTTATGAAAGGTGGGAAATGAATTATTTCATGAAAAGCTAGGGAAATATTAGATTCAAATGAGAATAAAACCTTAGGATTTTTATGGAAAATTGTGGAAAAACCTTAGAGTTGTAAATGGAAATTTTTGGTTCTAACAGTGGCTCCTGTTGGGGATGAGTGATTTTGAAAATCACTACAAGAATCTAGAATTCTTTTGGGAGAGCAGACCGAGTAAAGGATGTGAAAAATGAAAGCCATGGTAGATGGAGGGAATGAACAGATGAATGATATGAAAAATGGATCATGGAGAATGGAAAAGCCCTAGACTACTGACATGGAAAATAATTTTTTAAAAGAGGATTTGCTAAGAATTGTCCATGCACTAGCAATCCTTAATCCTCTGTGTTAGCTATGGTTCAAAAATTAAACCATAAAGGATGGCCCTAGGCCACCCCAAAAGAAAGAACCTGCACTTTCCTCTATCATAGACCTTATTCTGGTGCGAGCTCATCAGGTTTCTCTTAAAATTATCCATTCCACCTACCCTACAACATGCACTGTCATTGAAAACATTCAGGAAATCATTGTGTTCAACTTGACTCATATTCATTTCATCACCCTGCATTTCATCATTCTTACTATCATATAAAAAATATTTGTCATCTTCAGCATACAAAGTATACCAAAATTCAACAAAACATTCATAGGCATGCTCACTGTCATATGTTGAAGAATGTGCTTGCAACTGCACCGGGACTTGAAAATTTGAATACTCCTTATGGAAACCAAAAAATTCCATCTCATCAACATCTTTTGAAATAATCAAATCAAAATTATTTTCTATTTCTTTTCTATCACTAGTTGGCATTAAAAAATACCTTTGATCCATACAATCATCCTCATACATACTTGAATCAACAAATGCTGGACATCCATCATCAATAACATGCAAACCAGTATCTCTATATTGCAAGAAAAAATCATTAAAGTCACATACCTCTTCTTGGACACAAATAGATCTTTGATCAGCTTCAAAGAACTCCTCATCACTGTGAGAGATGCACATGGGGTCATATGAATTGTTACACATAATATCTTCATTGTCAAAGCAGATATAAGTTGGAGCCAAAACTCTGGACTCATCTTTATGTGCATACTTATGGTATTCAAGAGTTAACAAATCTGAAACTTGCTTACTGCTGAGTGAACATTTTTTTTCTTCCATATCTTCTACCATGTCTCCAACTTCCTCTTGATCTTCATAAGAACTGAAACAATCACTCTATTGAAGATCAACATCCATAATTTCATCTTCACAATTTGAAACACAATCTATTATGCCAGAGATACTCTCCATATCTTCATTGTTGGACAACATGATATGTTCTTCTATTTCAACTTCTGAAGCACTATTGGTAGTATCCACATACTTTGTCCCAAGCATGGAATCAATAAATTTATTTGCTACATCAAAGGCTTGCCATTTTAATGACTCTGACCAATAAATTGATTTAGGTTCTGATGCTCTAAAAAATTATGCAACAAATGTGAGTCTTGTGGGCCTATAATGAGGAGGTAATTGCATACAAATGTCTACCATCTTGTTGTATAAAAAACCCATAAATTCTCCCTTATATCTTCTTATATCAAAAAAGGCATCCACAAGATTTTTTCCTCTCTTTTCAATTTGAATATACTCATCAAAAGTATTTTGATGTGAATAAAGTACATTACCTTTGTTTCCAGAGTTCTCAGTTGCATTATGGGGCACTTGTGGTGTCCAAGATCTTCTGGAATTTGTGTCTTCATCCTCACTGCATGATGACCTATTTGGTGATGTACTTTGAGCACCTTTGACTCCCAATTGCAACAATTTCTGGTTTTCTTGTAGCATATGTTGTTCTAATTGTAACCTTTGCTGTCTCAATTCCTTCAGCTTTCTTATTGAATGTTGTCTTCTCTCTTCTTCTACCATCTTGACAAAATTTTACTGCTTCACAACACTCATGCATTATTTATCAAATCTGAAACAAAGTCGCCACCTACTTTTCCCAAAATTAGGAAAATGAAAAAAGATTGATATTGTTTTGGTTTTCCCCCAGCGGAATCTCCAAAAATGTAAAACTTTGCTGACTCAATTTTGAAGCTGTATGACTCTATATGGAAAGACTAAAATATTTCTTGATGGGTTATTCCCTAGCAGATTCGCCAAACTATTTGGTCTCAAAAACATAGGTTTGAACCACGAGAGGTTGCCAAGCTGTCACAACGCTTTTGGCCAATGTACAAGGCCAATTGATGCAATTAAACCTTCTTCTCTTTAGGTTCTGCTAGACCAAGGTGAGTGTACCTATATGAATGATGCAGATTTAAAATGTATTTCTTGGTGAAACAATCTATGCACAATGGAAAAGGGAAGTGAATAGATGAAATCACTACAACTAATCCTACTCCTACTGCACAAATGAAAGGATTTGAATAAATTGTTTTTTCATGAATTTTATCTCTAGGTTGAGGCAGATCAATGCCTTCTATCCACATAGGCAACGAAGTCAAATACTATGAATTATGAGTTTTTTACTTCTCTATCTTGATTCTAGTTGTTAGGAACTTTGAAATATGAAACCTAATGACTGGCATATGACTTCATGAATTTATGGCTTGCATAAATAGTGTTGGAATATTTTCTTATCGAGTTCTACTTCAACAATCCAAAAGAAATACTAAATCACTGTGACTTGTTTAAAAGAATTTAACTCTGACTTGTAGACACCAATCAACCAAATCACACAGAGTGAAATTTTCACTTTGATAAATCAAACATATGCTTGATACATTGATTTAAATGATTTAAGACTTCAAGTTGGAGACAACCACATAAGAAATACAAATTATTATATCACAACAACTGAAAATAGAAAAAGTTTCACCAATTCAAAATGATTTGTCCATTGATTTGCTTCGAAAAGGCTCTATCATTGTTTACATTCCAGTCCCTTCTCAAGAAAAATCTAACTACTCTAACTCTCCTGCTTACTATCTCTACCCTCTCCTTCTTTATATTTTTGCAAATATTTATACATTACAGATCAAGGGTCACGACCCTTCATTCTACCCATTACAACTATTTGATATTCTGATTATAGAGATTAAAATATTTAATTATGTTGCCTCTCAGAAAATTAAATATTTCATACAATAGTTATGCCTTTGATTTCTTCCCTTTTTACATTTCCTGATCCGTGCATTTTATTTTATAGATTATCACTTGTTATACTTCATGTCTCTGTGGCTTTCTTTATTTCTTTTATTGCTTAACCGTGGGCTTTGAATTTCCCACCCACAGTATCATGTTGCTTGACCATTGACTGCTCTGACCCATTCAATGACTGTTCACTACACTACTGCGATGACCATACTAACTGCCCATAGTTGCGTGGTAACCGTTCACCACTTCCCTCCTCGCCTACTGCTCTATTGCGGTCTTCGTATTAATTATGTGCGATATAGCGGTAACCACTAACCACTTACCATGCCGTCGCTATTGATTGTTTCGCTAACTACTACCTATTCACTGCGGCCACCACGGTCTATGGTTTGACCGCGCATGGTACCGCGGTAACCGTTACCCACCATCACATTAGCTGCTTGCCTCTGCTGACTACCAGCTGCTTACCGTGCCGGTTATCTCACCGCCAGTCTCTGTTCGTCGCTTAACCACTGACTGTCAACGCACCACCATGGTTGGTCTAAAGACTATGTGCGGTATAGCGGTGATAGTCATCATGACTACCCTTAACTGCCACTATGATATTGTAGGCCACTCTGCAAAAGGCCACGGTATAGAGGTAAACGATAGAAGCCTTTAGGGGCTTAAAGTTAAGGAAACGGTATAAGTCATTTTTGGCTTTATGAAAGGTGGGAAATGAAGTATTTCATGAAAATCTAGGCAAATATTAGATTCAAATGAGAATAAAACCTTAGGATTTTTATGGAAAATTGTGGAAAAACCTTAGGGTTGTAAATGGACATTCTCGGTTCTAACAGAGGGTTCAATTTTAGTCATGTTTGAGCATTCTTTTTAAACCCATTTGAAAATTAGTAAGGTCCTAAAGAATAAAATGAAAAGAATAGAAAATGGGTTATAATTTCCCTGAAAGTGTCAAACACTTGTTACAATTATAAGATTTAAAGATAAAGATGCTTCTTCACTTTATATTTTATCATTCAACCTGCAAAACCCAATTAGCCTAAAAACTAGAACAACACTAGATGCATGTTAGTGATTAAATAAAGTAAATAATTAAGGCACATGCTAAAAATTGATCACCATTTTTCTTACTAGATAAGGGTGTCACTGTTCATGATAGCATTTCTATAAGTCATTTGGCCATCATTTTGGTTAATTTGGGTGTCACTATATGGAAAACCAGTGATGACGATAAATTCATGATCTTGGAAACATCACAATTTGAAAATTTTGATACCTCTAAAAAGTACTAGTGTTGTCGTTAAATAGGCACCGTTATTCTAGATGATGATAACATCACTGTATGGTGACGCCTAACAAAGGCATCACTAAAATTATTTAGGGCATCGTTGTATCTTGCAAAAATCAGAAAAAACAAAATTTGAGATAGAAATTGATTAAATTTGATTAGCTTTTTCGTCCTTCGAGTGCCAAAATGTAATCGACGGATTAGTATGGGCCGATTACACTTGATACATGGAGAATCAAAGCATAATGAAGCCACTAATTCCATTCTCAACATGATCAATCAAATATAAATTAAACTAAAAATTTATCAAATCTAAGCATTCTAAACTACGAAAGCATTAAAATGTCTACTTTAATCCATCTAAAACTTATCCCATTGTGGGAGTGGTGTAGCATTGATGTGGAATGGTGACCCTTTCCCAATCCTATGGATCAATGAGCTTGTTCCAGTCAGTTTTATTGAAGAAAATTGATGGAACGATTGTGAGATGTGTATGAAAACATGATTTTAATCTAAATGAGCATGATGCAAACTAGTTTAACATGGTTTTATGATAAAATGATGAAGATATGCTAATGCTAAGCTAGTTTATATGGAATCTAAACTAAAATATCTAAAACCTAATTAATAAACAAGCTAAATGGATGCATTATGTGATCATGGAAGCTATTAATGGAAGCCTAAAGCTAATTAATGCAATTAAAAATGAACTAAAAGATGCTAAATGTGCTAAATTTGGGTGTAAGTATGAGTAATTTCAACAACATAAGTTTTCTTTTTGAAAGATGGATCCATTTGTCTCCAAATAGTGACCTATTTATAGGAAAGAAAATTAGAAATGTAGGGTTGATATTGAAAAATCTAATCAATGGTCAAAGATGGAAGAAGATGGAGGCATGGATCATGGATTCCCATCAAGGGTTGAAAATGCAAGATGAGATTTAATCAAGAGATTACATTTAATCCAAAAAACACACTTTTAACTTGCACAAGAGGTCACAAGTCAACTTGCACATGAAGTTAAGTTTTTTAGAAAAGGAATATTCCTTAGAATATCCTCATGGGTGAGGAAAATAGATAATTTAGTTATTAAAACCAAATTAAATCATGAAAAAGGGGAAGGAATATTCTATGGGAATTTTTTTTTGGAGGAATGTGCAAAGGAGGAATATTCTCTTGCAAGTGGGGGGATTATATTTAATTAGGATAATTGATAATTAGAAAGTGTTAATTATGAAATTAGGAGAATTTAGAAGAATTAAATGATATTCATTAAATAAATTGATTTAATAAATGGGGGAAAGGTGGAATGAAATTTAATTAAATAACTTAGGGTTATTTAATTAAATAAGAAGATTTAGGGATTTAAATTAAATAGTTGGATTTATTTAGTTTAATGAGATGAAATGTTAGCATGAAAGAGGATGAATTAGCCCAATTAGATTAATTATTTTAATAGATGAAAATGATGCAATTAATTAAATAGATAGAAAATTTTATTCAATTAAGAAAAAAGAGGATGGGTTTCAAGATGAAATGATGTTAGTATACCTGATTCAAGTGCATGATATCATTGCGGATATTTTTCAGTGTCTACAAATAGTATGGATTAGGATTAGTTTCATTGAATGATTTTTTTATTATTAAATGGATGGAAGGATGATAAATGAAATAGATAGGATGATATTTCATGAAGGATACAATGGTTAATAAAGAGGAACAAATAGGAATCAATTTGGAAGTGACCAAGGTTTGGTAGAAGATGGAAGGATGGAGTGACTACTTGGATAGGATATAGAGGGATTAAGTTGATGGATGATGATAGGAGATGGAGGATAGAATGATGGGGCTCCAAGGACTTATTTTTAAAGGTAAGAAAATTCCCCACACTAGATGTAGTACAATTGAGGATGGAAGGATGGTGGTAAAGGATGTGTAAGATGGGAGGATGGTGTGCACAAGTGATATCAATGGTAGATGAAGTAAGATTTGTATTGTCTAAAGAATGGATGAATATTCCCCCGCTAGCATGATCAAGATGAAAGGTGGGAATGTGGGATAGGTTGAATGGGATAGTAGGAAAGAGATGGTATGAGAGATATGGAATGAAGGATATTGGATGATGTGGATAATATGTGGCAGGTAAGATAGCATGTATGAAGGTTGCTCCCAAGTATAGAATTAGAGGATAGGAATAAAAATGATGCATTTTTACTAGGTTTGGATGAAGGATTTGATGGACGACTTAAGATAGTATATTTTGGGACATAGGGGCCCAAATTATATTTGGAGGATGGGATATTTTTAGATGGAATATTAGAGCACTCAAGAGTGGAGGAAGATTTTGGATGATTCAATTTGGATTCCCACTAGGATTGTGCATTAGGATGCATATTTTTGTGATAATTTTGGGAATCCACATTGTCTTTTATTTTTATTTTTTCTTTTGGATTAGATTTTTTTTTTTTTTAATGTCTTATTGAGAGGACAAGTTTATATTTGGATGTATCTCAATTTTATATTTATAAATTTTATGTTTTTCATCCAAATATATTCCCATAGTAATGGTAGGGTGTATGAGGACGAATCATTTAAAGATTTAATGAATGGGGTGATGGAGAGAGCATATTGGAAGGAATTTAAGGATGCGTTCCTTTGCTGATCTTGAGTTGTGATAATAAGAAATGATTTTGAGATAGGGGGTCAATGGAGGTAGTGGATGGAGAGATATAAGGATCCAAGTTGGATGGAAGGTATGAAGGGTTTTGCTCTGGGATATAAGGTCCCAAAATGGATGGAAAAGATGAAGGATTAGGCTTTGGAATATAAGGGTACATGATATATTTGTAAGATGGGGAATGGGTATATATTTTTTTATATGGAGGGATTTGGGATTTAGATGGAGGAATACTAACATCTTGATCTTGGTAGCCAAGGCCATGATAACTTATATTTTCTATAATTTGGAGGGGTTGCAAGATACATTTCTAATGAAGGACTAACCCTTATATCTTAATAGTACATGTTTAAAAAATTCCTTTCTTTGATGGGATAGTTATTGGTTTGGAAGAAATAAACTATTCTATTTTGAGGGGGATATGGGGTGGAAGAAATTATAGGATAATTGTTAAACTAGATTTGATGAACATGCAAGTACCAAGTTGATATTTTTGGGAATCAAGAATATGTTGGATGGGGGTGATGGAATATTGATAAGTATTAGGGTCATGAGGATGATGATGAGGGATCTATGAGTCTTTGGATGAGAGGGGATCATGGTATAGAAAGGATGGGGTACTTTGATCTTGAGATAAAATGGGATTATAGGAAAAAGTGAAAGGATTTATTTGATATTGAAATGGAAGGGGATCATGGGATGGAAGGAATTTTCTATATTTATCTTAATTTAAAGTGAAATTTATGGTAGCATACTTTCAAGTAAGGGATTTTTATATTTGGATATGGTTAGAGGAAATTAGGGAGGATGGGGGTTTGACATGGCTATTAAGGACTACAGGGATGGAACCTAGGAGTGGTACACATGAGAAAATTATTTTGAATATTTGTGGATGAAGGATTTTATGTGTTTGAGGGATTGGAGGAATTTGGTAGATTTGGGAGATGGGGGTAATAGGATGGAGGTGAAGAAGGGACATGAAAAGATTTAACAACTTTTCTTGGACATGGAGATGTAGAGGAATTTGTTATTAGTCCTTGGAGGTATTCATGTATTATCTAACTATTTCCCAAATGATTAAAATTAAATAGGTTTTAATTCATCCAATGAGAAAATACATATATTATTTAAAATAATATTAATTAAATTGTGCAACAATAATAAGTCCTTTAAATATTATGAATATTAATATGATGAAAAAAATTAAAATATTTATAAATAGTCATGAATAAACCAATTTTTTAAATATGAATACCAATAAAAAATGATAGTAAATATCTATAGTTTTCTAGAGAGGCTAAATTATTTGGTATGCAAAGGAAGATCTAGGTTGTTGATGACAAGGAGACATCCCTAGAGGAAACTAGTTCCTGTACATAACCCAACTTGCCTCATATGCCTTAAGCTATAAACAACTTGACTCATAGGCCTAATGGTATAAAAACCTACCTCATAGGCCTTACGATACAAACCTAGCTAGGACACTCCTAGGTGTACATTATACCTCAAGTTGGATAAACACTACGTGTCACTTCTCAAAATGCCTCAATGATGTCAATTTGATTGTCATTGATTTCAAAAGGATATTTGTGTGATATCAAATTAGGATATTGTTGATTGATGTCAAAGGAGAATATCAATGATAGTCTTAATATTATTGATGAAAGTGGATCAGTCTCTTGAAGAATGGTGAATTATGATGGAGAAAAGAGAATGTTTTGCAATTTTCATAAATTTTCTCAAAATTTTGCAATATTGTCATGCAATATTTACATGTTATTGTAGAGACTATTTCTAGAAGTCTATAGAGAAATTGGATGGCATATCTGATGTGGATTTTTTGTGCTCATTCTAGTGGTGTGATCCCCATGATCAGATGTTAAAGATAGAGCTCATAATTAAATTTTATCTTCTCTTTGGTCTGGTTAGGGTTTTGTAGTTAAACCCTAAGGGTTTTAGTCATGACACCCTCATAATTTTTTTATATTTTGTCATTAACTAGGAATTGGTAGTAGAAGGTAGTTTAAGTTATGAATTAAGCATTTTAAATAATGTTGAGATGATTGGAACCTTCTCTTAGTGATTACTAGCTCGATGGGGTATTGAATAAATATTATTATTTCCTAAGACTGATGGTAAATATTTTATCAATGCATGATCAATGATGGAGATATTTGATTGATAATCAGGTGGTTCTCATGTGTCTACATTTCTTCGATGATGACATTAGTGCCAAATCATGGAAGAAAATAAATGTGACAAGTGTCTAGGTAGGACCAAGCCTAAGTATCAAGGCCTAAAGAGACCAATGATCAGTGCTATATCAAATATAGATCAATGACGATTGTAGTATCATAGTTTTGGATGGATTTGACAAGGGTAAAGATGTGCTATAGAAAAAGCTACCAAGTGGTAAAAGCTTATTAAATCACCAAGGTTATTTGCATAATGAATGATAATTGATAAGCACTAAGTAGAATGTGCTAAGCTATTGGGATGGAATGGAGATCTAATGGTGTACAATGAAGGTTGAGATCAAACAATGTTCATTATTTCATGGAAGATATGGTGGGTTCAAGGTTAATAACAATGATGTTGTGGAAATATGACATGTGTCCAAAGTGATAGACAACAATCAGTTATTGCATCACAATTCTCCTTCACATTACACAACTTGTTTTTGAGCCTAAAACATAAGTGTGATAGGCTTATATGAAGCGATATAGACCAACATCAAATATTTAAAGAGAATCTGATATGATGTCCATGTTTTTAAAATTAAGTGATTGCATGAGAATTATTTGATTATGGTGTGAAATAGAAGATCTATGACCAATATTTAAAGTTGGATTATCTCAATGGATAGGTGGTGAAAATAATGAAAAACACACAACCAAGCAGTGTAGCCGATAGTAGGAAAAATTAATTGCTACAAAGCTAGAATTTTAGTGGTGATTGATATATGTGGTTAATAAAAGGCACAAATAATTAGAAAATATCATAATAGATCAATCATGTAAGAATGACACTAAATTTGAATCAAATATAGGGTTTGATATATGCTAAAAATAGAAAATACTGTGAATTAGGTTGATGGTGCATGGATCAAGGAAAAGAAGAATTGATAGTGAAGAAATAGGTTAAAAGCCTAATAGAATAATGAGAATGATTAATGATAATATGTGTATGTTAAGAAGGTAGACCTAGATTGAATATTGAAAACATCATCTAGGGTATGCATTCAATTCCTAGAGTAGAGAGATAGCAAAAAAAGGTAAAGAGAGAAGAGAATAGAGGTATATAAATGCTGATGAAGAATTAAAAAAATAAGGGAAAGATTGAGTAGTTGTAGATTAGGACTATAACATAGAATTAGAGTCATTTGAATCACTTTGTAATTAGGAGTTGTAGCTCCATATCTATATTGTAATTCTGATTGGTTGGTGCCATCAAAACACTTATTTGGTACCCATATTAGGGAGTAGGTGCTTCCTTAGAGTTTGTGCTCTTAAATCAATGGATTGGTATCTCTTTAGGGTTGGTTCCCTAAAAATTTGTAACCAATGAGGTTGTATTGTGAGGCTATATTATGCCACTAGATCCTAGTAGCTATTCTCACTATGGTTTTTCCCATACTAGTTTTTCCACGTATATTTGGTGTTATGAGTATTTGTGTGTATGTGTGATCTCTACATGTTTATCTTCTTGCATATAATTTTATCTTGGTTTAAAAATATTAAAGATCTAGTTTTAATTGATCTAATAATTCACCCCTCTCAATAGATGTTTGTTTTCTAAAAATTGGTATCAGAGCCCTGGTTCCTTTGGATAATCTTAATTAGCTCAGCCAGATCTTGGATAGTGAATATAATATGTCTAGTCATGAAGGATCTTCCTCAAACAAAGCACCCATCTTTGATGGATAAAACTATGCATTTTGGGGTATTATGATGAAATCATATCTATCCTCATTAGGGTTTGATGTCTGAATGTGATTTGTAAATGACCATGTTATTCCTACTACACCTAAAAATTAGGTAGAAAAGAAATCATATGAAAATAATGCTAAGGAAAAGAATGCTATTATTTGTGGGTTATCCAATTCAGAGTTTGTCAAAGTCATACACTATCAAATAACCCATGAGATTTTGGGAGAGTTAAAGATAATTTATGAAGATGATGATAAGATAAAGCAAACCAAGATAAAAAATTACAAAGGTAAGTTTGAAAGTATCAAGATGAGTGAAGAAGAGAAGATTGCAAACTACATCCTCATGGTATATGAAATAGTTAATGCAATCAAAGGTCTTGGAGAAGAAGTGAAAGAGTAAATGATTGTAAAAAAGGTTCTAATATCCTTACCATCCAGATACGACTCAAAAATATCTGTAATAGAAGAAGCAAGAGATCTAGATAAACTCATTGTGTATGAGTTGCATGACATATTTACTACTTATGAGATGGGAATGGGAGATGCTAGGACTACCAAGAGAGAAGCTACATTCAAAGTAGCCAAAAATGAGAAGGTAGAAGCATCTACATCTGGATATGAGGATACTGATGAAGAAGAAGCAAACTTTGTCAAAATATTGAGAAGAGGCTTTGGAAAAAATAGAGGCAAATTATCCTTTAAATGCTTTAACTATGGTAAAATAGGATATTATTTTTCTAAATATCCCTATAATGAAAATGATAGCTCTAAGAAAGAAGAGGATAGTAAAAATAAGAAACACTACCCCAAGAAGAGAAAAATTTTAAAGAAAAAGAAGAGTCTGTACATAAAAGAGGAAAGTGGTTCATCTAATGTTAGTGATAGCTCAAATGATGACCATGATTGTGCCTTTATGGTTGAGGGAAATGATTTTTTATTCATAGAAAAAGACTCTATAGATCAAGAAAATGGAGAAGTTTAAGATTTTGATGAAGAAGAAGAAGGATAAGTTGATCTAGAGGGTGAAATCATTTGTGCTCTAGATGAGATTGATAGCTTAAGAAAGAAGAATAAAAAGAAGAAGCTTGCACAAAAATATATCAAAAAATTATCCAAAAGTCTTTCAAAATTTGATGAGATGGTGGTCAAATTGAAGACTCAAGTTTAAGAAGATAAGATAATAGAAGATGTAGTCAAATATGAACTATAATTTAAGTCTAATGAGTGCATGAAGGTAGAAGATGAGATAGTGGCTTTGAGAAAAGAGACTTAAAAGGCCAGAGAAAAAATAGACAAAGGTTTAAAGCTAAAAGGAGGCTCAAAGATTCTTGAAGAGTTAATTAAATCATAAAATCCTTAAAAAGAGAAATATAGCTTAGGTTTTGAGAAATGAAAGAGTCCTATTAACAATGGATCTACAAATCTATATGATAAATTTAAATTTGAAGAAAATCCTAGTACTAAGAATGAATTTAAAAAAAAAAAATTCCCCTGAGAATGATGTCAACCTCCTACAATGATTTTAATGACTAATCCCTTACAACCATAATTCAAAGATTAGACATCTGACTCGAATAGCCATCTTAACCATCATGAAGATACATTTAAATTTTCAACCCAAGGACGTGAACTTGAAATGGGCCAACACTATATGTGCACTAGGAATTTCAAACTAGTTATCTTCGCTCTATAACTAAGAAAGACTCAATACTGAAAGTAAATTGCATGAAAGGAAACAAAGAAAATGTTGAATATCACTTAATAAAATTTAAACTGGTTTTTCATAATAGGAAGGAAAACTGTGCATCAAACGAAAAACTACTCTGCCCACTTTGGCTACAGGAACAAACATAATGGAATTCTAGTGGCTATAGGAATAGTCAATGCCAGAATCCTAACTAAGTAGTGAACATGAACTAAAACTAATCCAACTAAACTAAAGGAACATATTACTCACCAAGTGAGCCCCCTTGGATGAGTATCCTCTAAACTAATGCAAAATTAGATACTCAACTCAAAATCTTATTTCATTCATCAAAAAATGAAATTACAAAAGTATGGTTGATTATCAGCTTGTACAAGAACTTGGAAATCAACTCACTAACTCGCTAGCTCTAGGAAGGAGGATTCAAGCCTTATTTATCAACTAAATAGGGCCATCAACTCCCACTAATTGAGAGGATGCCATTTAGGGAAAATAAGAAGAAAGCGGAAAGGGTGGTTACACATGCAAGGGAATCCACTCAGACATGCATGCCCAAGCGTGGAATTGACCACTACAGTAACACTTGCAATGATCAATACCATTAAATATTGGTACAAGGCGACTACATGTGGGTGACACGAGAATCTTTTGCCATCATCCTCAATTGACCTTCGCACAACTCCTCAACTTGACCAGCTAGGGGCTCCATTTATCAACTTAGCATTTCAATCATGTTCGCAGAGTAATGCCAGTATACATAATTATTGCATAATAATAACCACCTTAAAGAACATTCATCAATCACATGCAAGATAAATATAGATGGTCCACATAATAGGTAAATTTCATTAAAACTAGTAGAAATGAAATTAGTCCCAAATGTCTTATGACTGAGAGAAACTATATAAAAGTGCCAACATATAATATCAAAGTCTATGGTAACTTTAGTAAATAATAAGAGATTCTAACCCCCTAACTAGGCCAAAATCTAGGCTCATCACTCCCCCCAACTTAATGTTATTTTGGTCTTCTAGCAGGAGAAGAGCTATGCTTCTGCTTTGTTAAGGACCTGAAGTTTGTGACTAATATCTGTACGATGTCGATGTCTACCATGGGTGAATCAAGATTCCAATAAAATCCTCCCAACTTATCAAATCTCCTCCATCTCTGTTGTTCCTCTGCAATGTCATACCCGTAGAATATGAAATTAGGTACATGCCATAGGAGGGTAGGCAAATTAAAATTCAAGGGAAGCCATTCTTGCCCCTTGGTTCTCCCAAGCTGGATGTATCTTTCAATTCTCTTTAGTGCAACAAAATAGTTTTGGATAGAATGTGGCTCAACCTATTTTATCTCATCAGTCAATAGATTCCATCTTTGGGATAGATATCCCCTCATATTATCTTCTCTTGTTGCAGTGTTTACCATATACTCACTATAAACAACTTCAATCTAAGGAATAATTCTATTACCATAATTTGTGCTAAAGAGAAATCTATTCCAATCTGTATAAATGTCTTTGGGGTGCTTTGATTTAGCCCTGATGGCTAGGGGAATACTGGATTCCTTCTTCTTGTAAGAATTGTATTGCTCACCCCAACTGATATCATTTTGTACCTAGGACATAAATTGTCTCAATTTTATGTCTCCAACATAAGGCAATGGGTTCCAGTCTTGGTCTTTTGGGAAAACAAAGTTGTGTAAATAAGATTCACATAAAAAAAATTTCATTTTAGGGGAAGCAATCCTGTAAGCATTGAAAAATTCGACAGGAGTTTCAATGGAGGGGTTCAAACCTGAGATGATTCTTGAAATTCTAAAGGAAAGGTATTTCTCCTTCAAGTGCAAAGCATAAACCCTTGGAGGGGTTCTGTATTCCAAGATTTTTGGCACCGGAGTCGCAATCCCACTTATCCTTTCCTTTAGAAATACAATTTCCTTATTCTTTTCTTTGATCATCTCATCCCTCTTGGATTTCTTGTTTCAACCATTTCTTCTCCTCCTTCCATTCCTCCTCTCTTCTCTATATTTATTCCCATAAATTTAGAATAGTTGTATGTACTGAAATATCAGGAGGGTTATGGATTCCTACCAAGATTTTCTTAGATGGTTGCTTCCCATAGAGAACTATCTACATAGATTCAACATTTTCCATCGATTAAGGCTATAGAAGTATGATTCCTATTTCCTCGTTCTACTGCAGGAACTCCTGATGTATTTCTTGACTTTTCTACAAGAAATCCCACTATTGGTCTTACTATAGGAACTCCTAACTTTCTTCCTGTTCTTGAGTCTCAACTTCTTCTACAATGGCAACAAGATCTGCTAGGGTATTTTTTGCTGCCTCTTCAAATATATCTACTTCTCGTACATTCTCTTTCTCCATTGGAGAATCTGTATTGTCACACGATGTCCCTCCAAGTTCAGGATTGGCCGATTTTGATTTCTTAGGGATTTTTCATTTCCCTTTGGCTGTAGGATGAATAGTGCTAGCCTTCCTTTTCCTAGGGCTTGGTGCCTCTTTTTGTGTAGATTACGTTGATCTTTTCCTTGCTTTTGCCTCCATCTTTTGTGCTCTTATTTTTATTATAGTTTTTAGTGGAACATCATCATCATCAAAATCTGATGAAGAATTTTCTTTTTCATTCTTATTATCAGAGGAACTAACATTTATAGTCTTTTTTTCAATGGGGGAATCCACACCAACACCAGAGGTCAAAGCACCAGGGGTGCCTTTAGTTGTGCTCAATTTTCTATTAGACCTACGTGTATGAGGTGAAACCCTAGGCTGAGATGGCTTAGTTCTATACTGCTCAGCGCTCACAAAATCATCCCAGGCCATTTTAGGGGTTATATGATGCAGAGATCTTATAACCAACAATTTAATGAGACAATGGTGGGATACAAAGTTTTCCCTACCTTTTTGAGTTTCTTTTGCCATAATGGAGAGAAGGTTGTACAATACATTGGACACGCTCATCTTCCTCTCATGCCTCATATGACTCGATAATTTGAAGTGCACTAAATGCAAGTTCAAAAGTCGACCTTCGTAGGTGATATATCTGATGATGTGTACGACTGCCTACTTCCATGGCTTAGGTAGGGAGAGTATTTTAGCACCCTATTTTTCAATTGTGAGTGAAGGGTAACCATGCATTGTGAATATGGCCTTGGCTATCTTGGCATCCTTAGAAATAGGGTAGGGTTCACCATCAGTTGGCAACCTTGAAACTTCTGTGATTCATTCTTCAGTCACTATGACCTCCAGTCCTTTCACTATGGCCTTCCCATCTGAAAATGTTTGAGAAAAATCCAATGCAATGCCCTCATCAAAACCATCCAACTTCAGAAAATAATCTAACCAACCACAATTCTGAAATTTGATTAAGCACGTTACGTGCTATAAGAAAGCATCATGAGTTGAGGGCTCATTTTGAATGAGTCCGCCTCCCATTGTCTATACTCAACTTGTCACTTTGCAAAATTACCTATGTAATCCTCTAATTCTTTCCTATTTTCTTGTTGGGTGATTGTCGACATAATTTCCTTCACTCTATTTTTAACAATTACCACTTGCATTTCAAAATCATGACAAACTTAATAATAGCAAGAAATGGTAATAAAAGGGAATCATAATAAGAGGAAATGGAAACAAGAGTTTAGTGTCACATCACACATGTGAGCCGTACGTCATTTTAAATTTTGAATTAGCTCAACAAGATTTGTTGACGCAAACAATCATGTATCAGCATGTGGCAATATTTCTACATCTTTCTTACTGCTCCCCCCAACCTAAATTTGGACATGTGTCCACACATACGAGATGGAAATATTGATTTGACAGGGGATTATAGAAAATTATGTGAATGTCCATATTATTGTACAATGATTAAATGAAATGCTCTAAAATATAATTAAGAATAAAATTAATTTGCACATACTTGTGTGTGTACAAAAATGTGTAGAGAATTGATTGCAATGATTAGGGAGAAAGTACCACTTGCATTGTTGAGAAAGACTTGAGCAATTAATGATGATGAGGTGGAATGGTGTGAGATGAAATGAAATGATTGAAGAGAGAGAAAGGTGGTACAAATGGGTGGATGGGTGAAGAATTGGATCTCTACAAAAGTAGAAATCTTTATTATGACAAGTACGTACCTCATTTAGTTGGAAGGAGGGACACTAGGTCCACTTCCTTCAGCTGCAGGAACTCCTTGGCTACAGGAGTTGTGCTCGAGTGCTATGTGTTGGATAAACTACTACAGGAAGTCTTCTTTTGAAGTTGGCCTGCGATATAATATGAGACGGTGCTCATTCACCAATAATTTCAATTTGACAGGGTCAATGGTCATGAGCTACATAACTCCATTGGGAAATACCTCAAAAAATTCATATGGCCCTAGCCACCTCATCTGCAATTTACCTACATTATCCTTGTACCGTGAATCATAAAGTAATTCCGAGTCACCAGGCTGAAATTTCTTCTTTTTGATAAATCTGTCATGCCATTTGACTCTTTGAATTTGCACAAGTTTAGTATGGTGTAATGCAGATTTCCTCATCTCATCCAATTCATTCAACTACATAATACGTTCTTTTCGTGCCTTGGAAATTTCCATCCCCAATTCCACAACAGTTTTGAGAATCTTGTGCTCAAATTCTATAGGCATCATGATTGTTTTCTTATATAGCAGCTCAAATGGGGTAAAGCCTATAGTTGTCTTCGAGGTGTCCTATAAGCCCAAACCGCTTCTGATAATCTATTCACCCAATCCTTTTTGTGAATTTGTACTGTATTGGTGAGAATGGCCTCAGTCTCATTGTTTGTCACCTCAACTTGTCCATTTGCTTGAGGATGATAAGGAGTGGATTTCTTGTGCCTGATGTTATATTCTCTAAATAATTCTATAACAAGGGCTGATGTAAACTTAGTGCCTTCATCAGTTACTATTTCTCTTGGTACTCCATGTGAAAATTTCTTCAAGAAATTATGCAACCTTTTTGTCTTGTGCATGCTTCATGGCTTTGACTTCTACCCACTTTGTTACATAATTAGTGCACACTAGAATATAGGAATTACCATTGGATGGAGGATCAATGGGTCCCACAAAGTCCAAACCTCACTTGTCAAATGGAGTGACTACCACTTCTAGATAGAGTGGCATCTCATCTGACTTTGTTGGCCCACCCATACCTTGGCATCTATCACATCTCCTTGTATATATTCCTACATCTTTGTGTAATGTAGGCCAATAGTATCCTATGTTCAATATTTTCGTTATTTTCCTTTTAGCTGCAAAGTGGCCTCGACATGGTTCATCATGGTATGCATGTAGAATGTCATAGGTCTCATCTTCCCTCACACACCTTCTCATAATGTGATCTGGTCCAGCATAAAATAGGCATCCAACTATCCATGAAAAAGGGAATTATTTTTCAATCAACACTCTTCTCTCTTTTGGGGAGAAGTGAGGAGGAACTCTCCCTATCACAAGGTAATTGGCTATGTCAGAATACCAAGGCGTCTACACACTAATGGAGAAAATATGCTCATCAAGAAAGGAGTCATCTATGGCTTGACTATCATCTGATGTGGTCAGCCTTTAAAGGAAATATGCAACCACGTTTTCCTTCCCTAGTTTGTCTACAATTGTTATGTCAAATTCTTGCATTAATAAAAACCATCTGACTATTCTTCCTAAGATTAGAGGTTTTTTCATGAGTTATCTAATGGCTGTATGATAAATGTGCACAAAAAATTGATAACCTGTTATATAGTGCCTGGATTTACTCAAGGCATAGATTATTGCCAACATTTATTTCTTTGTGACTATGTAATTGAATTCAAATCCCTGCAAGTTTTTACTAACAAAATAAGTGCCATTTTCAATATCTTCTAATTTTTATCCTAGGATTGCTCCTATTGCATAATATGAGGCATCAATATGGATGTGGAAAGGGATATCTCAATTTGGTACTTTAAGTACAAGAGCATGAGTTAGAGCTGTCTTTAAATCAAAAAATGTTGTATCATAAATTTCTATCCATTTGAACTCAACATCTTTAGTTAGAAGACTATAAAGTGGGGCTGCTATATTTTCAAAATCCTTGATGAAATGTCTACAGTAGCTTGCATGTCCTAAGAAACTCCTAACATCCTTTTGTTTTGTAGGTATAGGCAATTTTTTTATTACCTTAATTTTTGCAGGATCAAATTGAATGCCAAGGTGAGAAATGTAGTGGCCAAGAACTACACCTTCCTGCATCATCATAAAACAATTTTCACTATTTAATTGCATGTTTTTGTCTTCACATCTTTGTAGAACTTTTTTCAAAATTTCCAATGCTTCATTATAGGTTGCACCATAGTTAGTAAAATCATCCATATAGATCTCCATGCAGTCAAGGGAGATATATGAGAATATGCTAATGAGTGCTCTCTGAAAAGTGGTAGGTGCATTGCATAACCCAAAGGAAAGTACAAAATAGGCATATGTCCCCTAAGGAAATGTAAATGTAGCATTCTCTTGGTCTTCTAGTGAAATTTGAATATGATTGTATCCACTGAATCCATCAAGAAAAGATAAGTATTGTTTTCCTACAAGAGAGTCTAGGACTTGATCTACAAAAGGCAGGGGCAAATGATCCTTCTTAGTGGCAACATTGAGTTCCCTATAGTCAACAAAAACTCACCATTTCCCTCCCTTTTTGGGCACAATCACCAATGGAGACACCCAATGGCTATCTAAAATAGGGTAGATAAATCCTGCATCTAGTAGCTTTTGCAGTTCTATTTTGACAATTTCTCTGAAGGTAGGGTTGATTGTTCGTTGTGGCTGTTTGATAGGTGTACACTCATATTTGATATATATTCTATGAGTGAAGAGTTTTGGATCTAATACCTTCATTTCATGATAATCTCAAGAAAATTATTTTTGATGAGCTTTCAGTAAGTTTTCCAATGTCAACTATTGTCCCTCATTCAATTTATTGTTGATGTTTAGATATCATCCTTCAAACACGTTTACTTGTATGAATAACTCTATCATAGCTGCTTCATTAATATAAGGTATCTTAAGTTCAGGTGACAATATTGTGTGAAACATACTTGTTGCTGCATGAATTTTGTCTATTGGAAGAGTGGCTGCAAGAAGTCTATCTGTAGAGATGGTGGCTATAGGAAGTCTATCTGCCATAAGAGTTGCTGCAGAAATTTCATGCAGGACTGATATAAGTGTTTGTTTGATGTCCACGGAACTAGAAATATGAGTGGGTGATGTTTCCTCTATTTGAAATTGGTTTTGAATGATAATAGATAACAATTCATATTCATCTTGAAGTTGTAGAAAAGGACTTCTTCTGAGAATCATGAGCCATGCCACAAAGTTGACATCTTCGGCCTCTTCACCAATATGTGGCCATACTGATTTTTCTTCATTGTGGTATGGATGAGTAGGAGGATATAAAACAATATTTTAGTGTTCGTGCCATCTGAAATGGTCATGTCACCTGACCGATATCCAATATAAGCATCTGTAGTTGCTAACCATGGCTGATCAAGGATAAGTGGCTACCCTCCTAGTGTGGCTTTAGGGAAAAGAAACATGAAGTTAGCCGGATACTCCCAGGAGTCTAGGATCACAACAAGGTCTTCTACTATACCATCAGGCTTAACAGTGGAACTATCAATAAGCTATAGGATTGTAGGAGTGGATCTCATGTTTGCAATATTCAGTTGCTATAGGATATCTTTAGTCATCACATTGATTTCTGCACCCAATTAAATCAAAGCATTCTTTATATTCATCCCATTTATAAATACTTCAACTACAGGGCTACTTGGATCACTATTCTTGGGGATAGTTACTTTTCCAAGCATGACGTCAGCAAGCTGCCCTACTACATGGACTATAGTGAGGTCCTTTTTCTTGCCCTATTTATTGAGGCATGCTTCCTTGATTTATTTTCCATAGATAGGGATGTCTTTAATTGCCTAGAACAATGGTATTTGGACACATCTATGATTTAGCTTGTCTAGGATATCAAAACTAGTTTCCTCCTTGTCTTCTTTTTGCTTGGTAGCTTCTTATATCTGAGGGAATGGTGGTTCTTATGTTTTCTGCTTTGCTGGAGCTGGTTCAAGAGTTTTAGTTGCACAAGGTTGAATGAGATACGTCAAAGATAATTCTTGCTCTTCCATAGGGAGCTCAGTGATAATGGGGGTGGAAGGAGTTGATAAAATTGTTCACGAACTTAGATGTATGACAATTAAATTCATAGCATATGCATTTGGATCAAAAAAATATACAAGCTATTGCTATGATTTATTATTTGGGTTGGGTGTGGGTTGGGTTGGGTGTGGGTAGGTTTGGGTACATTTGCAGTTGGATTAGTAGGAGGGGGCATTATAGCAGGTTGTTGGGGTTGAGAAGATGGTTGCATATAGCTGGAGGTTTGGTTTGGCCATTGCTGGCCACCTCTTCATTGAGATGTATTGCTACCAGTTTCCTAGAGGTGGTTTCCAAGGTCCTTGAAACTATTGCCGATTCCCTTGAGGTTGCTTCCACTGAGATGAGGAATTTTGATAACTGGACCAAGCATTGGGTGGGTTATACCAAGACTAGGGTGGGTATCCTCCATAGTTGGATGGACAGGGTGGCTTCCATTGGTTACCAGATGGATAAGAATTAAAGTATGGTCCAACAAAAGATAATGGATCTTGTGGCATACATTGTCTTGAAGCCCATGGCCTTTTCTATGCAACAAATTAGACTTGATCTTCCTCAGTTTGGATTGGTTTGAACTCAAGTAGAATATGTTTACTATCAATCTTGGCTATCATGTTACATCTACAGTCTTTCTTATTCTGTCTACAATGAGGGCAATATTCTATTAGTATTTCCTCTACCTCCTCATGTTTCTTCTTAGCTTGAAGTGTATCCAACTGAGTAGCTATATTGTTGATTATATCTTGCTTGAAACCTGCCAAAAATTTAGTAATCTCCATCCTTGAGACTCCACTAGTAGATGACTTACCCATAGAGGATTGGTAGGCTCTTCCTTTATTTGAAGTGTCCCTTGAATAATTATGACATATCTTCTTGGTATCATCCCAAGGGACTTGAGTGATATCTCCTCCTACCATTAGGTCCAAGGCATCAGTTCAACTTTCATTAATTCCTCTCAGGAAAAGTAACTTTTTCAAGTCTTTATTAAGTGTATGATGTGGAGATTTCTGAAAAAAAAAACATAAACCTTGAAATGAAATCTTCCAAGCTCTCATCTTCCTTTTGCTGCATTATGAAAATGTCACCTCCTCTCATGTCACTACCTTCTGCAATATTCTTTGTATTTCTCAAGAAATTTTGTCTTCATATCTTCCCAAGTTCTCACAGTATTTTTGCTAAGGCTCATAAACCATCTTAATGCAACTTATTTCAAAGTAGTAGGAAATAGCTTGAGTTTATGGGCATCGGTGGTATAGTCATAGATTCTGTAGAGTATATCAAAATCAAACAAGAAGGTATCAGGATCTTCTATGACAAGCTCATAGAATTTAGGAAGGATTGAAGAAATAATATTTTTGAGGTTATCTACTTCATTCTGTTCAGCAATGGGAAAAGGGAAATCTGGTCGGTTCTTCCTGTTAGGCCTATCTCCATTTGCATCAACCATTCCTACTTGATGAAATTCTAGAATAAAGGGTTCTTCAACAGGATTTTGAACTTCAAGGGAAACTTTAGAACTGGTCAAGTCAGGGAATATGTCAGCAATGGGTTGTGGCTCTTCTTCTTCATCTCTGGATAGATTTGGAAGCTTTGCTAGCTGAAATGGCTTAAGATTATTAGGAAGGAATCTCCCATAAGCATATCTTCTTATTCTATGCATGTGGTATCAACTCAGTATCAACCAACTCACACAAAGAATGAGTGGGAAAAAATAGTGGATCATAACTTCTAACACTAAGAGAAAATTCCCAAAATACTACAATAGAAAAATTATCAATGACTCCAAAGGACTTCCTAGTTTGACACCATCCCCGACAAGGGCACCAAAAATGTTGGCCTTCTACAATTATTTTAATGACTAAGCCCTTACAACCATGATTTAGATATTGGACATCTGAGCCGTATAGCCATCTTAACCATCATGAAGGTACATTTAAATTGTCAACCTAGGGACATGAACTTGAAATGGGTTAGCACAATATGTGCACTAGGAATTTCAAACCAGTCATCTTCGCTCTATAACTAAGAAATAATCAATATTGAAAGTTAATTGCATGAAAGGAAACAAAGAAAATGTTGAATATTACTTAATCAAATCTAAACTAATTATGGATAACAGGAAGGAAAACTATGCATCAAACATAAAACTACTCTGCCCGCTTTGGCTGCAGGAACAATCAATGCTAGAATCTTAACTAAGTACTGAAAAAAAACTAACACTAATATAACTAAACTAAAGGGATGGATTACTCTCCAAGTGGTCCCCCTTGGATGAGTATCATATAAACTAATGCAAACTTAGATACTCAGCTTAGAATCTTATTTCATTCATCATAAAATACAATTACAAAAGTATGGCTGATTATCAACTTGTACAATAATTTGGTGATCAACTCACTAACTCGCTAAATGCAAGAAGGAGGATTCGAGCCTTATTTATCAACCACATAGGGCTATAAAATACCACTAACTAAGAGGATTCCATTTAGGGAAAGCAAGAAGAAAGCGAAAAGAGTGGTTATGCATGTAGGGGAATCCGCTCAGACATGCATGCCCAAACATGGAATCGACCACTACAATAACACTTGCAATGCTTAATGCCATTAAATATTGGTACAAGCCAGTTACATGCAACTGACATGAGAATGTTCTTCCATCGTCCTCATTTGACCTTCACATGACTCGTCAACCTGACCGGCTGGCGGCTGCATTTCTCAGCTTAACATATCAATCATGTTTGCAGAGTAATGTCAGTACACATACTAATTACATGATCATAACCACCTTAAAGAACACTCATTAATCACATGCAAGATAAATATAGATGGTCCACATAATAGGTAAATGTCATTAAAACCAACAAAAATGAAATTAGTCCCAAATGTCTTATGACTGAGAGAAACTATATAAAAGTGCCAACATATAATATCAAAGTCTGTGGTAACTTTAGTTAATAACAAGAGATTCTACCCCCCTAACTAGGAAGAAATACAGGCTCATCAAATGAAAAATATAACAAAAACACTACTGAGATGAAAGATGATGGAGAAAACAAGTCTATCCCTAAAAACTTGGAGAAGAATAAAAACACAAAGGGAGCTGATACATATGGTTTCACTAGGGGTGAGATATTTGAATAAGTGAAAAAAAAGAAGTTATCCTCATCCTACATAAAGAAATTACATGATCTAGTATTTCTCATACTTCTTTGGTTATTTCTATAGTTGTAATCAGTTTGGTCATAGGGCTAGTGAATGTAGAGTTGTACCTACAAGGAGAAAAAACTTTGTGAGTAGAAATTCATTTTCTCCTTTGATATATACAAATGTAATATGATATAAATGTAATAATTTAGGTCACATAGCTAGGAAATAAATTTTTTTTTTTGTAAGACCAAAAGTACAAAGTCAAAAGAAAAGCATGCCTCCTAGTGTGAAAAAAAGATCACACCCCTGAAAAGAAGGAAGATAAGGTAGGTAAGAGACCCAAGAAAGTGCAAAAAGAGAAAGAGAAGAAGGCAATATAATTTATGATTTCCCAAATTGTAATTCATTCCAAAAAGTAGAATTTGTGGGTGACAGATAGTGGTTGTTCAAAGAAAATGAAATGTGATAAGAGAAAGTTCATCAAACTAAGAAAATGCAAAGGATTAGTGAGTTTGGGAAATAACACTACTATAAATATCTTTGGTAAAGGAACTCTTAGCATATATGGAAGATTTCCCACATGTGATGTCCTTTATGTTGAATGGTTGAAGCATAATTTGATAAGTTTTAGTCAAATGTTTAATAGTGGATACAAAGATTCATCAATGTAGAAGGATGCAAGATAAGGAAATTAGGAAGACTAGGTGCTAAAGGGAAAAGAACTCAAAGTAACCTTCATAATCTCAGTGAAGTGAATGGTCAAATCTATCTAATAAGACAAGTTGATGAGAGTTGGTTGTGGCATAGGAGAATGGGCTATACAAATTTTGATAATTTGGTTAAAAAAACTCAAAAGGACTTGTAAGGCACATGCCTAAGATAACAAAACCAGAAAACACTACTTGCAAGGAGTGTCAACAACGAAAGAAAAAAAGGGTTAGATTTCATATTGTGTGAGGGGGAAAAAGGATGTTATATTCAAATTCAAGATGAACATGAATGCAATTTGACGAAGGAATCTAATCTATAGTCAAATGCACAAATCTAGAATCTAAAACTCCTACACATACAAGATTAAGCTATACTATTGAAAACATAATAAGGAACCTACTGATTATCAAATGAAATGAAAGAAAAATATAGCTTCACCATCGTGTAGCGGAGTGTATTCGCTTGATATTGGATTGCTCTTATCATAGCGAAGCCTCCAAAGTTTATGTGAAAAGTGTGATGAATGATTGTTTTGGTTGGTTGATCGAAGAAAAGGTGAAGCTCTATCAATGGTGTTCTTGAAAACACTTCATTGCTCAATGTATGTTGATTCTAAAATCCTTATTTGTGAGGAAAGGGGTTTGTTATATAGATAATAAGATTTGAAATGGACGATCAAGATCATTTTGAAGAATATATAGATCAACGGTCAGAGTGTGTTGAGAGGAATTAGACATGAGAAAATTGCGCAAAGTTGATTGCAAAATTTGGGTGATTGAGAAATAGATTGGCTAGTCATGGATGTGATTCATTAGTTAAAAAATTTAGATTGATCAGTCAGGATTGTGATGGCTTAGTTAGGAATTTGATGGCTTAGTTAGTTATGTGATGGCTTAGTTAGGAATTGTGATTGATCAGTTAACAAGATAGATTATTCAATTGACAATTTTGGATTGATTAGTTAAAAAATTAGATTGGTTAGTTAGTAATCATAATTTTCTCAATTATAAAGTGGGTGAGGAATATGAATTAATTGATTTAATTAATCCATTTTTGGAGTTGAATGTGCAAATCAAATTTGACTTTTTCAAACAAAGTTGCATTAGTTTGATTTGATTTTTGATAATTGATTTGAATAGTTTGATTTAATTATTCAAATTCTTGGAGGAAAAGTGTTGTATTTAAATTATTATTTAATAATTTAATCAATTTAGAGGAATACGGTGATTTAGTGATGTAATTAAATAATTGGAATTATTTAATTAATCAAGATGAACTAAGTTGAGATTAGGACTTTATTAAATAAATGTGATTTATTTAATTGGTCAAAATGATGAAATGTGAATTAATCAAATGTTTTATTTAATCAATAGAGGAATTAGGGGTTTTGATGTCGTTTTGATGTGGTGCAATGTGGGGATATTTTGAGATGAATCTGAGATGATCTGGGACATTACACGATGATTTCGAGCCATTTCAAGATGTTCCGAGATATTATGGGATGATTTCGAGCTATTTTAAAATGATTTCAAGATGTTCTAAGATATTACAAGATGATTATGAGATATTATGAGATGTTACAAGATGATTCCAAGTCATTCTAAGATGTTACAAGATGATTTTGAGTCATTTTGAGATGTTACAAGATGATTCCGAGATGTTACGAGACAATTCTGAGTCATTCTAAGATGTTATAGGATGATTTCGAGTCATTCTAGGGTGTTATAGGATGTTTCTAAAACATTTCAAGATGTTACAAGATGATTCTAAGTCATTCTGAAATGTTACGAGATGATTTCGAGTCATTCTGAGACGTTACAGGATGATTCCAAGTTGTTTCAGGGTTTTATGGGATGATCAGAGACAATGTCCCATATTGTTTGATGCTATTTTGAGGCTGTTTGATGCTCTTCGATGTTGTTAAGTTCTATTCGATGTTGTTTGAGGTGTGTGATAGGTGTCAAGTCAATTTTACATGTCTACATTTTGACCCTCTTTGATACAATGTAATGGTTGCTTCGTTTTAAAGATTATGTTTTTTAAAGATTAAGTTTTTGAAAAAGAATTATGTCCCACTATACCCTAGCATTTAGTGGGATGATGGAAAGATTCTGTGCTACCCCCTCAAGAGGTTGACTAAAAAATTTCAAGCTTTGAGGTTAGGCTCTTGACACTATTGTACTATCATTTTGATGTTTTCAGATGAAATGTTATATGATATGTGCATTGGTTCTCATTCTAATGTTTTCTAGAGCTTCTAATTTGAAAGTAGGAAGATTCCTAAGTGTAATTAGGGTTTTCTTGAGGTGTTATATAGGCAATTTGTCTTCAAATTGGGTCATTTGTGCTTTATTCCTCTTGCTAATTCTTGTCTCTAGATTCCACATTCTATCAGTTTTTGAGGGAGAATGCCAAGAGTTAAGGTTTCCCCACATCATTCTGAGCTCATTCGGGAGTGTAGACGACCTTCAGGCATCGGTGGCACGGTATGTACCTTCTCGCCTTTAATTTTTTGTCATGTTTTCATTCTCATTTTGCATGTACGAAGTCCTGTTAGAAAATAAAGATGGTTTTGAGATTCCTATGCAGTTGCATCAGTTTTGGAACTTTTATAAGGTAAAAACCCTATTTTTTTTGATATTTGTGCTTTTGTTATAAATTGGTGCTTTTGTCTCATGTAGTTCTCCTGAAACTTTGCAGTTGTCTGAAAATTGCGCCTTTGTTCTAAAATTGTGCCTTTGTCCTGAACTTGCGCTTTTGTTTTTGTGTAATTGTCTTGAAATTGCACTTTTATCTGGCAACTATAACCTTATTTGTTGCTTTTGACCTAAAACTGTGCTGTTGTCCCAAATATGCACTTTTGTCTAGTTTCTATTGAGCATTTGTCCCAAAACCTAGCAATTGACTCTCCTTCTGTTGTTTTCCTTTTATATTTGTTCTAAACCTTAGCATGTGTCTGTTTATCATCATAAATATCATTTTTCATCATGCTCATGTCAGTTTGTGTTGCTTTGCATTTTTAAAGTGAAACCCTAACATCCTGGTTTAAAATGATTGTAGGTGAGTATCTGACCACTTATGACAAGAGAGAGATATCCTTGTCAATTGTTTGATCCGATTGCCCAGTTCGATGCATTGGAGCGGGACTTTCTTGATGTAGTGGGATTACATTATATCTGTTACATGCCTCTGATTAGGATCTATACAAATATGTTGACCACTCTTGTGGAGAGGTGGCACTCTGAGATGTCCTCTTTTTATTTGCCTATAGGGGAGACAACTATTACTCTTGAGGATGTGTGGACGAATCTTCATCTTTGTATTCATGGTGAGTTTGTTATGTACTTGATTTGATGAGGTTCCTGTGCTATGCAAATTTTTTTAGGTGTGACACATGTGTATGTTCATGATACAAAGATTGATTTATCTGATTATTTGGATAATGCAAACCCTATCGTTCTTGTCCTCTATGGCTTGGTATGAGGATTAATTGTTCCTAATAGATGAGGTTGACAATTTGTAGTGGGCTAGGGTACATGTATTGAGCTAATACTAGAGCATGGTACAAGATATGTCTGGGGTTCCTTTTTTCTTTCCCATCTTTATCGAGATATGCACAAGGTGGTGTATCAAGGCGGGAGGTCATTATCTGTAGGTGTATCACTTTTTCATGTTTGGGAATGAGAGCATATTGCAGTGACTTGTCCAAATGGGATTCAAGATTATTCTTTGAATGATCCATAATCTTATCATTATGGGGACTTTATGCACTAAACCTTGCCTAGGAACTTGTATTATTGGTGCCGTGTTTTTGATGAGATAGTTGATTTTGTATGGAGACCTTATATGAGCTGCAAGGTTTGGCTAGAGGATGCATACCAACTTGTGTACTACTGATATACCTGTTGGTTGCTTGGTTGTCCGTAATTTGTGATAGAGCATTATCTACCAGACTGAGTCTGTTGCTAGTTTGGAGAGAGACGCGAGTAGGTTCTTGATGAATATGAGGCTCAATTTGGTTGAAGTTGTTCAGAGGTCTGTGTATGGGGTATCCAGGTAGATGCAAATACTTTTATTACCAAGTTTGGAGCACTTGCCCTAACTAGTTGGAGTTGGTCAGTTGGAGTAGCAGATCTAGGTACTACTCATGATTATGAGGAGTGTAGGGCATGGCATAGGCCTTTGAGGCTTATTGATCCTAGAGGTGATCCCATTTTGGGTAGAGAAAGAATGAAAAGTCATCGCGAGGAGCGACAACATGTTGAGGTTCTTATAGAGTAGTTGGATCAAGCTCGATGTGATGAGGCACAAGATATTCAAGATGAGTGGGTGCCTCCTACAAAGGGTTAGAGATAGGTTCCAGATCCTCCTCCACCAACTAGGGATGTTGATTTATTGCTAGATCAGATGAATTTGGATAGAGATACAAAGATTGCGTGGTGACAGGCTGTAGAGGCTTTGGTAGATACTCTAAGGGTTGAGTGAGATAGTGCGATTGGTAGACTACATGTTGTAGAGGCTCAAGTAGTATTACGGATAGTAGAGAGAGATAAAATTTGGGAAAATTGAGAGAGTGATATTGGTAGATGACATGATGCAGAGGCTCAAGTACTATTACAAACAATAGAGAGAGATACTCTCAGAGTAGAGCGTGATAGTATGTGCGTTGAACGAGATTGATATCTACATGCATCCACCTATAATTAGACCTTATATCATGCTACACTTCCTAGGGCCTCTCGATTTCCATGGTTTGGGGAGTTGATGCAGAGGCTAGGTGGAGATCACTCACAAAAAAAAAACTTCAACTCTCTACCAAGAACCCAACTCCAATCTCATGGACATCAACTCACCCTCAAGGATCTTAATCCCCCAAGTTTGCAAAACACTCAAGACCTCCACCCAAAATTTACAAGACCTCTCAACATGAATACAATGGAAATTTGACCATTCAACCTTAATCTCAATGACTTATCACTCCAAAGTCACCATTCAACAACTCTCACAATGGTTACCCCTTGTAGTACTCAAAAACCAGTTTAGGCTAATTTATCCACAACCTTCCCAAAGCACTTGGAATTTAAATAATGTATTGAGATACCCTTTTTAGAGTTAGACAACATATAGAAAGATCAGGGTTCACTCTTTTGGACTGACATGGACTTTCAGTACACACACCTGGGTTCTAGGCCTCACAATTAGCCCTCTTTTTCAAAGGAACCCCTCTACAAACTGACTTCCAACCCAAGTTAACTTGAAAAAGTCTTAGGAAAGGTATTCAAACTCCTGATTCTCCAAGTTCTAAGACCCTAAAGGCTCATCTTCTTCGCCAATGCCAAAAACCTCTCTAAAAGCCTATAAACATAAGGTTTTAGGGACCCCTTATTGAAAATACATTCTCCAAACTATCCCAGGCCACATCAAATTCTCAAAAACATTTATTTTGACCCCATCAAGATTTTCAAAGCATAATACTGACCACTTCTATCTTCACTTGACCATATGCACGACTGTCCTCACCAAATCACACATCCTTCCAATGGTTTCCACCCTACAAACACCCCACAACTGGAACAGTTATCTTCCCTGTACAAATAAAGGTACTAAAATATCTAATGAGCCTATCTAAGCCTTTCCATTGAGTCACAGGTCTTCATAGTAGGTGGAGGGCTTAGTTCATCATTTTGACTTCTCTCAAACCCTTGGTTCAGGGAAAATAGGCAGTTTCAGAAAAATAATGATTTCTCCCTCAATATGAATGTTCAAACCCTCAAATAAAATGAATTTGAAAGATAACTCATATATCTACACATTCAAAATTATTTTAGAACCAAAATATACCGTACGGATCTGTACCAAGCCTGCAAATTTCAGGAAAACAGGGAAAACATGGGGTTTGAGACCACCCGGTAGTAAAACAGGGATATCTCACTCAATTCTCAATGAAATCACACCATTCAAATTCCAAAAGAAAGGTTATTAAATTATCTATCAAACCATTATATTCTTGTAGTGTGGAACAATACGTACAGGTCGTACAGTGCATGGGATCAGCAATTTCTTAATGAAAACCCAAAAAAACAGCAAACTTCTTCTTAGAAACCCATTCCAAACTTGTTCAATCCCCTTATCATGAGGAATTACATTGTTTTGTAAGGTTTAAACATCCAAATACCTCCTACAACCGACCAAGTACTTTAACCAACTTTAGTTAGACTCTAAAATGGTAATTTTGCCACTTTTGCTCCCAAACACCATCCCTTTTACAATGTGAGTTTATAAATCCCTCTTAACTAATCCTCACAACTTTTAAATACAATATAAAATGGTCATTGAGACCTTATTTAACATAAATGAACTCAAGAGAAACTTATACCAACTTAGACTCCACGAGGTGTAGGTGCCCTTGCACCATACACCCCCCCATAAAAAGGACTCTTGCCCCAAGAGTGGAAACTTGTTATGTGCCTCCTCATTGCTGCTTCAAGCATCTTCAAACTTTGCACTGATCTCTTTAGTCTTGGATCAAAATTTGGTGTTGTTCTAGGCCTTAGACCTGTAGAAAAACAAAAATTAGTATCACATAAACCTGCTCACTTCCTTGCTCCACCTTTACATGGATAGCCCATTACAATTTCTTGCACATTCTACCTTATTAGCTTTGTGATCAGACTTGTATACCTCTGCTTGATGTGTTCTTTTTGTACTGCTCCCAGACCTTTCATGACACCATTCTCTTGTACCCCTGCATTAACAACCTTATCCTCCCTTATACTACCAAGATTCACTTCAGCAATCCTCCTAGTGATAGGACACATCATGGTACCAACAACAATTTCACCCTGTCCTTCATACTCCTTTGCACACTTAGCATTTGCCTTGATCAAATCAGACTTAGGCATAAGTTCCTTCCCTGCCTCTTGCAAAAACAAACTTCCTACTTCCTTAACACCATTTGTAGGTGTTCTCCTTGCTGTCATAACTCCACCAACCTGCTCTATGTCTGCAATCACATCAGACCTGTTGTCCTCAGGCCTCAAAGGCTCCTTATAGCCAAACAATACTACCTTAGCCTTCCCTTTATCCCTTATATTTGTCTTCAAAGGAAGCAACTTAAAGGTTTTGTCCCCCTTCTTGATGGTGTATGTGTTCTCCCAGCCATCATACATAGACCTCCTATCAAATTGCCAAGGCCTCCCCAAGAGCACATGGCAACAATCCATTGGAAAAATATCACATAGGACCCTATCATTATACTCCCCAATCTGAAAATCAACATATGCTTGCTCTTTTACCACCAAGGTTTGATTATCATTAACCCAAGAGACTCTATATGGTGCCTCATGAGGTAATTTATCTAGACCCAACCTGTCCACCATTTCCCTAGACACTAGATTATCTTGAGAACCAGAATCAATGACAACTTGACACACTTTACCTTTGCTTTTGCATGTAGTTCTGAATAGGCTCCTTCTTTGGCTTGAATCCTCCTCTTTGGATGCTTGCAACACAGTTCTCCTTATCATGAGTGCCTCTCCTTCTTTTGATGTAAGGTTCACTATAGGTGTAGTCACACTTTCTTCATCCTCATGCACTAATTGATTCCTCCTTTCTCCACCATGAGAGCTTGAGCCTTGTTTCTCAAGGAACTTAAAGGCTGGATGTCCAGGCTGGTTGCAATTGTAGCATCTTCCTGAGAACTAATATGATCCTCTTCCTCCACTAAATCTTCCTCTTGAACCTCTCCATCCACCTCTTGAATCAGATTGCTGTTGATCCTTTTTGTCATCTCCTTGGCCTTCATTGTTTGTCCTTGAATTGGGATTGAATCCCCTTCCCCTAGAAGTGTTACCTCTTCCTCTTGCTGCCTTCTCTTGTCTCCTCTTTAGCTTTTCTTCTGCCCTCATTGCCATTTGAAAGCATTACTCTACTGATTTTGGTGCCATCATGCTGATTTCATCCTGAATGTTGAACCTCAACCCATTCAAGTACCTTGCAGTCATCTCTTCCTCATCTTCATCATGTTTAGCCCTTATGCTTAGCCTATAAAACTCTTCAGTATATGCTTGTACCTCTAACTTTTTCTATCTAAGATTCTGCAACTTCTTAAGCAATTGAATATTGTAATCAAAAGGAAGAAATTTACGTTTTATCTTTTCTTTCATCTTCTCCCAAGAAATGATCTTTCTTTTTCCCTTTCTCTCCCTATCTTCTTGCACAAAATTCCACCACACCAAAGCATGTCCTTTTAGTTTTGTTTTTGCTCTCTTCACTTTATGTCCTTCATCAACATCTTCACTACCAAAGTAGTTCTCCAAAGCCCCTATCCAATCCAAGAGCTCTTCATTATCAAGTTTGCCTCCATACATAGGCACATCCATCTTGCCATGTCCATCCTTCTTCACAGCCTTCAAAAGCTTCATTGTTCTAACATCATCTGGATCCATTTGCTCTTCTTCACCAGAGGTCTCTTCCTCTTCAGACTCACTTTCTTCCAGAAGGGTCTTTCCCTTAGCTTTCATTGCAGCCATCTCCCTTTTCAGTATATCTATATCCTTCTCATGAGTATCAAGTTTTCTTGCCACAACATTGTTTTTAGGAGGCATTTTGCTCCCTCCAACTATCTTCTTCTTCCTGCACACAAACTTCAATCCTGATCTTCATAAAGACCTACTCCCTTGCTCTGATACCACTATGATGCAGAGGCTAGGTGGAGATCACTCACAAAACAAAAACTTCAACTCTCTACCAAGAACCCAACTCCAATCTCATGGACATCAACTCACCCTCAAGGATCTTAATCCCCCAACTTTGCAAAACACTCAAGACCTCCACCTAGACTCTACAAGACCTCTCAACATGAATACAATGGCAATTTGACCATTCAACCTTAATCTGAATGACTTATCATTCCAAAGTCACCATTCAGCAACTCTCACAATGGTTACCCCTTGTGGTACTCAAAAACCAGTTTAGGCTAATTTATCCACAACCTTCCCAAAGCACTTGGAATTTAAATAATGTATTGAGATACCCTTTTCAGAGTTAGACAACATATAGAAAGATCAAGGGTCACTCTTTTGGACTGACATGGACTTTCAATACACACACTCGGGTTCTAGGCCTCACAATTAGCCCTTTTTTTTAAAGGAACCCCTCTACAAGCTAACTTGAAACAGTCTTAGGAAAGGTATTCAAACTCCTGATTCTCCAAGTTCTAAGACCCTAAAGGCTCATCTTCTTCGCCAATGCCAAAAACCTCTCTAAAAGCCTATAAACATAAGGTTTTAGGGACCCCTTATTGAAAATAAATTCTCCAAACTATCTCAGGCCACATCAAATGCTCAAACACATTTATTTTGACCCCATCAAGATTTTCAAAGCACAATACTTACCACTTCTATCTTCACTTGACCATATGCACGACTGTCCTCAGCAAATCACACATCCTTCCAATGGTTTCCACCCTACAAACACCCCACAACTAGAATAGTCATCTTCCCTGTACAAATAAAGGTACTAACATATCTAATGAGCCTATCTAAGCCTTTCCACTGAGTCATAGGTCTTCACAATAGGTGGATGGCTTAGTTCATCATTTTGACTTCTCTCAAACCCTTGGTTCAGGGAAAACAGGCAGTTTCAGAAAAATAATGATTTCTCCCTCAATATGAACGTTCAAACCCTCAAATAAAATGAATTTGAAAGATAAATCATATATCTACACATTCAAAATTATTTTAGAACCAAATTATACCGTATGGATCCGTACCAAGCCTACAAAGTTCAGGAAAATAGGGAAAACATGGGGTTTGAGACCACCCGGTAGTAAAACAGGGATATCTCACTCAATTCCCAATGAAATCAAACCATTCCAATGCCAAAAGAAAGTTTATTCAATTTTCTATCCAACCATTATATTCTTGTAGTGTGGAACAATACGTATAGGTTGTACAATGCATGGGATCAGCAATTTCTTAATGAAAACCCAAAAAAACAGCAAACTTCTTCTTAGAAACCCATTCCAAACTTGTTCAACCCCCTTATCATGAGGAATTACATTGTTTTGTAAGGTTTAAACATCAAACTACCTCCTACAACCGACCAAGTACTTTAACCAACTTTAGTTAGACTCTAAAATGGTAATTTTGCCACTTTTGCTCCCAAACACCATCCCTTTTACAATGTGAGTTTATAAATCCCTCTTAACTAATCCTCATAGCTTTTAAATACAATATAAAATTGTCATTGAGACCTTATTTAACATAAATTAACTCAAGAGACACTTATACCAACTTAGACTCCACGAGGTGTAGGTGCCCTTGCACCAGGAGTTGAGTGTTGTGAGTGATGGTGGTGGTAGTTTTGGTGTAGGTGATCATTCTGTGAGACAACCATATCATTTTGGTTTTTAGTAGTGTTTTTTCTATCTTGTTGGGGTCTTAATATTTTTGGTACTTGATCTTCATGCTATTTCATGATGCAAAGATTTTGTAGAAATGTGTTTATATATATTCATTGGTCTAATCGAGACCTCATACATATGTTATGATTTTGTATTTTCCTATCACACTTGTTTCACTGTGAATGATGTATTTATGACATATTCTTTTTTTACGATGATATATATGAGATATACCTTCTTTGATTCAACCTTGTTTTATGTTTTTGTGATGGTGATATATGATGATGTACTTTATATGTTTTTTTTTTGATCTATGAATTTGATGTGGATAAATGAATCATACTTTATCTTATTTTATGATGTGATTTATGTTGATAAATGAATGCCCCATACATGATACATGATGTTTTTTAATTGGTTTATTATCATCATGATATGTACTGATAACATTTGTGGATGCATTATGGATATGGTATTGATGATGTTCTATGCAGGATGAATGTTAATTAGAAGAAATATGATGGTAGATAGAGGTATGATGCTAATTAGAAGAAATATGATGATGTATGTTTGTAGAAACATGATGATGGATAGAAATTTGATGTTAATTAGGAGAAATATGATAATGGATAGTGATTTATGTTGGAGTTGAGAAGATACAACACCACAGAAGCCCAAAAGATCTTTGCAAGCAAATAACCTGTTACAAGGAGAAACAAAGAGAAGCAACAAAGGAAATGCTCAAGAATGTGGAGCCATGAATTCACACAAAATGTAAAATGAATTAATGATACAAAAGATAGTTTTCAACTACATATAGATGAAAAACCTAAAAAGAAAAACCCCAGGCTTGCACAATAATAATTAATAAAGTAATTAATTATTATGTACCTAATGTTAGCTTAAGTGAAAAGAGGTAAAAAGGAACTTTAAGTAATTAAACAAATATTGTTTAATTAATAAAGTAAATACCCAATTACTCTAACACCCCCCCTTAAGATAGACATAGGGAGAAGCTAAAACCTAGAAGAAGCTACTGAAAGCAAAAGCAATGGGTCCCGGCAACAAGGCCAGATCAAGTACCCATGTACAAAATCAATGCAAACTAAATGAAATGGGGTAAAGGAGAAAACCCAGTGGGAACAAAACTCCTCCCCAAAATAGAATGCAAGGAAGAAATGCAATGCACTAATGAAAGAAGGATAGGAGGTGGATAACATAATACCCCCCATAGACAACTTCTATCATATAAGTACATGTACAATGATCTCCATAAGAGATATAGAAAGAAAGAAGAAGGCCCCCCTACAATGAAAAAACTCCTGTCACAATGGTAGATGCCTAATGTATAATCCAAAAGGAGATCCTGAAGTGGCAAATGATATTCCTCCCCTTGGGAAGAAACGGATCCATGGACCTGTATCGAAGAAACCCTGTGAAGAAGGAAGAACCAATCTGTCTCAAGATGTGTGCCATGATAGGATGCTGAAGAGTCTCACTATCTGAATGGAAACAAATAATGTCAAATCCAATCTGATGTGGAGAATACTGAAATGCAACCTTTGAATGCACAAATAATGGTGGGTGAACAGTGATAACCTAACTGTCAAGGTAGAGGAGATGAATGTCCTTAAAATAATCCTCCAAATCTGCAATATAGGACTCAACAAACAAGAAAGATATGTTTGCAACATAAGAGTCCAAAGTAGCTATGTCTGGAAGATGTATGATGCCCTGCTGTATTGAATCAAGAACAACAAGAGATGCTGATGAAGTCTCAGTCTGAAGAGTAGGAACTGTGAGACAAACCTCTGATCCATCAGAATATGTAAGGGTGTCTAAATACTCAAGCTCCTCTAAAGTATCATGATCAAATGGTGTATTCTCTCACCAAGCAATGGGTATGAGACAATTTGAAGCAGGATCCTCTGGGAATGGAGATAGAATAGGGTCTCCATAGATCTCCCAAAGACGTGTCCAAAGTGGGTGAGGACAATCAATGTCCGATATAACCAACACAGTGTCATGATCAACACTAGACAATATAACTCCTGCAATGTGATTTCTAATAATATCCCATGCTAATCTGCCCTTTGAAGTTGCTGGTTCAGGTATGAGATCATACAAATAAGGCAGGATATTAAGCCACCTACAATGTGTAAGTATACCCTTTGCCCATGACTCATAATTACCCCGTTCCAGAAGAACAACTGAAGGGTGAGTAGAAAAACCCATGATAACTGTTCAAATGAAAAACAAACTAAGAAATCTGACCTTACAACATTTAGATCAAGTGAATATAACCCATCCCACACAAATAAAACTGATGTAGGAGCCAGAAGGACCAAGTAATTGAGCAAAGTATAAAAACACACAAAGCTGAATAAAAAATACCTAGTAAACGAACTGGTAAAATAGACTGTAAATTTGGAAAGAGCACTGTAACACCTTTCCAATGCCTATTTGTTTGTGCAAAACGGAGTTCGTACGCAAAAGATACGCCCCTTGGAGTGAAAAAACCAAGTTCTGAATTTGACTGGCAAAAAACACATCAAAACTGCAAAATCAGGAAAAATTACCAGTACCACTGGAACGGTGCCGGAACCAGCTTTCCGACGATATCTCATTTGCAAAAAATGGAGAAAAAAATACCCATTCTACGCCCGATTTAGCGCAAGCTGCTTCAATGTGCAAAAAAAAAAAATATTTGCAGCCCTCAAGAGCTAAAGTCTTTGGCCCCTGGTCATGTGGACGACCAGGGGGCTGGTGGCTGGGGGCTGGGCCGAAACCCTCGGTCACCCATAAGACTGGCGGCTGGGGTTTAAATGCCGCAGGGGCTGTCATGGGTGTCGGCGAAGTCGACGTGCTCGGAGGAGCCGAGTTGGGAGCTCGGCCAGAGTCGGCTGGGCGAGTCGAGAGCTCGGCGGTGTCGGCTGGGCTGGGCGCAGGGAGCCGGGGAGCTCGGTGGAGCTCAGCAGGGAACTCGGCAGCCGGAGTGGCCGATGGATGGAGGAGCCAGGCGGAGCGGCCGGTGGTGGAGGCTGAGCGGTGGCCGCCCGTGCACCGCCGGGCGGTGCCCGCAATTTACACTGGCCGCACAAAAAAAACCGTCGAAAAAATGATTTTTTTTAAAAATTTTTTGCAATTTTTTTGCATTTTTTTTGTCAGATTTTTGCTCCGTACGACCCTAGGGCAAAAAAAAATTTTGCCTTCCAAATTGACTGTAACCAAAATCAATGATTTGACAGTCGTTTTAGGGGTTTTTGGGCGCTGCGAATCCAATGGAACCATCCATTTGAGCCCAAAGTGAACCCAAAAAATGGAGTATGCTGAATCCACCCAAAAAAACTTAAATCCCTAGATTTGCTTCCAATGCAAATTTCTCAAAACAAGAACAAGCAGTTGCAAATCTGAAGCTCTGATACCATGTTGGAGTTGAGAAGATACAACACCACAGAAGCCCAAAAGATCTTTGCAAGCAAATAACCTATTACAAGGAGAAACAAAGAGAAGCAACAAAGGAAATGCTCAAGAATGTGGAGCCATGAATTCACACAAAATGTAAAATGAATTAATGATACAAAAGATAGTTTTCAACTACATATAGATGAAAACCCTAAAAGGGAAAACCCTAGGCTTGCACAATAATAATTAATAAAGTAATTAATTATTATGTACCTAATGTTAGCTTAAGTGAAAAGAGGTAAAAAGGAACTTTAAGTAATTAAACAAATATTGTTTAATTAATAAAGTAAATACCCAATTACTCTAACAATTTATGAGTTGATTTTTCTTCACTTTAGAGACTTCATAGTTTGAAAAACCTTGTTTGATGTAGAAAACATATATGATGCATCAGGGTATGAATTGCCAAGGTGAATTTGTATCTATTGTATGGACTTTGACTCTACAAAAAATGAGTATATTTGTTCATACTATACATAAAAAAAATTTGTTTAAAGTATAGGAGGGGTTGTGTGAAAAATGTTTCAGACCAGTCACACAGAGAGGTATAGAACACCTAACATGTAACTACTTCACAATTTTTTTTAATACAAATTCCATACTCAATAAGGCAAGTATTCGCCATGGTAATATTACAAAAATATCTTACAAACAAAAAATCAAAATGATGTTCAATTGCCTCCATTCATTCTTCTCTAAATCCTTATGGACATTCTTGAGAGATCTTAGGAATGAGTCAATAAGATAAATCACAAAAGATAAAAAAAAAGTTTAAGTATCACTTGTCATATCTATTTAGGGTGGGGCTATTATCCGTTGTTGATCATTTCTATTGTAAGAACAAATTCATTAAGGAATATCTTAGGATGTTTTTGGGACTTGTTTAAAAAGATAGGAAGTTGATACTTTGGCATTGTTTTTCATCTGTTTATAGTCAACTCTTATGTGATTATTTTTTCTTGAAATTTTTAGTTATTGATGTTTACTTTGTTTGGTTGTTTGTTTTGTTAAAGGGTGATTAGGATGGTTTGTTTATTATGGTTGAAACATTTATTGTGGATGTTGATGATGGGATGGGCATTTTTTTGATTTTCTAAGTTTTATGATGTTATTTTTTCTTTTTTTCTTCTTCAGGGGACTAACCTAGGGCCTTGGGGGCTCAACAAAGATAAGCCTTGCCTACATTGTAAACATAGAGGATTATAGTTTTCTTGGTTAAATTTTTCTGTTTTGTGAATGTTTTCGGATTTTGTATATTGTATATGTTTTTCGGATTTTGTATTTATTGATTAATTTGAAATAGAGCATGTTGGAGACCTAAGGGGACTGACCTAGGGTCTTGGGGGCTAAAATCCTTGCCTACGTTGTACACACAAATACCACATAGTTTGACCGTTTGACTCAAAGAATAAATTATTTTTGGGTAAACAAAATTGATAGCTTGGATTGATATCCTGTTTTAGTGTCTAGAGGATATGTTGTTGGAATTTCAATTAAAATAGCCATGAGGTTCAAGTGAATTTTGATATCTTAGACTATTTGAGTGAAGGAATAACCCAACAATGTTTTTTAGTTTTTGATATTCAATTTTTGTTTTTTGTTGTTTTCTAGTGTTTTTGACTTTTGTTATTTTTTGACCATGATTAAATTGCACAAGATTGAATTCATGAATAAATTCAAGAAGTTTCCCTCAATAAAATGACTTATCTTAATTAGTGACAAGCCATGGTTGGATAGATGATTCATGAAATGGATGGGTTGATGCTATGAAAAAGTACTGATAGATAATGATGCATGTTCTATTCATACATAGCACCTGTTTACCAGGTTTTCACTATGGTACATGTTCTAGGAGCACCACAAAGTGGTTTTCACTCAAATAATGTTTTATTTCTTTCCTATTTTTCTTTCTTTTTGACTTTTTTGTATTTTTTTTGGATATTTACCCTTTTTCCCAGGGTGTAAGATGTTGAAAACTTGGATTGATACTTCACTTCATTTTTCTAGAGGATATGTTGTAGAAAATATTAATTGAACTAGCTATAGGGTTCAAGTAACTATTGTTATCTTATAATTTTTGAGTGAAGGAATAATCCATGTTGTCATCATCTTTGATGGTTACCTTGTTAGTGCATTGGCAATACACCTTGTTGTAGGGATGAACTATTTTCAAGGTTACCCTGATAGTGCATTGGTGGTATACCTTGTTTGTTGGTGGATTTTAACCCTCTTTCTTGGGGTGTAAGATATTGAAAACTTGGATTGATACCTCACTTTGTTTTTGTAGAGGATATGTTGTGGAAAAGCTTACTTGAACTAGCTATGGGGTTCAAGTAACTATTGATATCCTAGAATTTTTGAGTGAAGGAATAATCCATGTTGTCGTCATCTTTGAAGGTTACTTTGGAAGTGAATTGGTAATAAACCTTGTTGTTGGGATGAATTGGGAAGGGAAACATGTGGCACACCTTGTTGTTTGGACAATGCCTAGATCACAATGTGAGCTAGAAGAGAGATCAAGATTTATTCTGAAGCAAGATGTAAGGAATTGCCCCAATGTCAGCAATTATAGGTGATGAATTACCTTGTGATAGAATAATATGTTTTGGATAGATTATTCCTCATGGATTAGCTAATGCTAGGTAAGATAGGATCAATGATAGTGACCCATGTCAAGATGTTTTCCATAAGCAAGTGTAAAATGTATATAGAACTTTTGTCAAGATCAAGATGAGTTGGATTTTGGAAAACATGGCTTAGGTTCATTATGGATAGGATGAGATGCTTCCACCTGAAATGGTGCACAAAGATGTTTGATTCTACACATGACATTTGTTTGCCAAGTTTTCACCATGGTACTTGTCCAAAGTGCCACCATAGTGTTTTTCACTAGAGGATGATTTTTCTCTTGACTATTTTTCTTGATTTTCTTTTCTTGATTTTTTATTGATTTTTGATGTCACACAAGACACGTTTTTACCAGGTTTTCATCATGGTGATCAATTTTTTGCTCATGTTGAACCACCTAGTGGTGCTGATGTAGATGCTGCTAGTGCTGATATGGTCATTGTTACTGTCATGACATGCCAATGATATCCTGCTTGGAGGAGCTATTGTTATTGGATACGAGCACTTTAATGTAACCCTTGTAACTTCTTATCTTCCTTGTTGATACTAGAGTTAACCTTACCCTGATGCACACATCGCGATAGAGTGCCCTTAAATTCATTAAGATAAAGAGTTCATGTCAACACATGGTCAATGTGAGATTTGGATATCATGGATGGAAAAATGCGTTGAGGGATACAATATCTAGATGGATTGGTCAAAAATTTGGAACCTTTTATTCTTCAAACTTGGGATGATGAGCAATGATGGGTGGATGTGGAGATTCGACTGGAACCAACGTCTTGATATAACTTGTAAGTCACTCTTGAAGCTTTCTTTTGCATTGTTGGAAATTTTTGATGGATGAAATTCCCTTTTTGATATTTCCCCATAGTTTCTTTGACTAATGGAGTTTGATAGGGATTATTTTCTTGCACTTTCTTTGTATCCATTTGAACTTTTCTTGTCCATTTTGTCTTGCTAATTCTTTTGATTCAAGAACTTGTTTCATTCTTGGATATAGCTTTTTCTTTTGTTGTTGGTCCCAGCCAGAGGGTGGAAATATGTGTGGATGATGATTCATGTTATGGATAGTTGTAGCATTGGTAGGAGTTTCATCATAAGGACCCTTCTTGCTCCCCATGTTGGTGCTTGCATTAGATAAAGTTTCCCCCAATATTATGGAGGTATCACTAATATGTTTAGATTCCTTTGAATAACCAAGACCTTGATGTTTAGGATTTCCAATAATCTGCACTAATTGTAGGATACCCTATTCATGTAGGCCTAATCCTTTTTCTTGATACTAAATCTATTGAAAAGTTTTATTTGTAATAGAACCTGTCTTACCTTGGAAACAAGGTTATAATACTTCTATGATCTACTATGGATCTTCAATGGTGATATCTTCTTCATTGGTAGAATCCTTCAAATGTGGGATACCTTCCTAATTGATATCTTTGGCCTGATCTTGTGAAAGCTTAGATTTTAATTCTTCTTCAAGAGGTGTTTATGATTTACTACCCATGTAAAATTCTTCCTCATGATTCATTTTTGATGTCTTCATAGGATGTTTCTAATTCACAACTTATATATAAGTCTTCTTTATGATCCATTTTGATATATCTCCACAAGATGTTTCCGATTCACAACTTATATATAAATCTTGTTCATGATCCCTCTCTGATATGTCTCTAGCTTTTTCTATGTCTTGATATTTTGGAAAGATATTAAGAGTAAGAGAATCTTGTTCCTTGGTAATGATTTCAAGAGTTCAAGAATCTTAGGAGTAAGCATCTCATGGGTAGATGTATGTGTGCTTGGTATATGGATGTGTTCTTTTGGAAAATCTAGGATGTGTTGGAAGATATCTGCCAAGTCATTATAATACTTTGATGATAGGGATTATTGATCTTGAATTTGTGTAGTATCATCTTTTATATGCTTTGGATCACATTATTGACATGGATCAATTTCAAATAAAGGACTGCCTGTGAAGGATCCTGGTCTTTCCTCAGAATGTGGGCATATGGGTAATAACTCCTGGCTTATATTTTTTGCATTGGGTATAAGTATTGGATCAAGAGTCTTTTGATCATCAATATGTATTTCCATGAGGTTGGATGATGTCAATATATATTGGACTGAATCATTTTCAGACTTGGGTGATTGACTTTGATCATGCTTGGGAATGACTTCTTGATGTATGTCCTCCTACTCACTAGATGATGTAGAGATATTGTCAATGTGATCAATAACAGAGAGCTCTTGATTTTTTTTTTCAACTTTTGAATTTGATAAATTATTATTTTTGTCTTTGGTAGATGATCCTTGAATGTCTATTTCTCCCTGATCAATGAGGTATTGGATGAGGTTTTTGAGTGTAGCACATGTGTTCATTGGGTGACCCTTGATTTTGTGAAACTCACATCATTTGTACTGGTTATACCAAGGGAGCTTAAAGCTTGGTTGACCTTAATCTGGACTATCATTTATTTTGATAATTTCCTATTGTACTAGTTCATGCATGATTACCTCTAAAGTTTCTCCCAAATGGGTGAATTTCCTTATTGGTTGGTAATATTTCCTTTGTGGATTTTATTGATTGTTTTGCTCTTGATTTTGTGGAACTCCTTGATACTATGTTTGAGGTACATTTTGATATTGTACTTGAGGTACACCTTGGTGTTATATAACTTCTAGATATTGTGATTGAGGTACATTTTGATATTACATTTGAGGTACACCTTGGTGTTGTAGAAATTCTTGATATTGTTGATATTGGAAGTGTTGTTGATGTGGATATTGAGGTGTTTATGGAAAGATTTCCATTTTTTGCGGATGTGTAATATTTGAAATTTTCACATGGCATCAATGATAAATTGGATTTGGATTTCATTTAAGTTCCTCAAGATCTCTCTCCATTTTATCTAGGGAAATTTGATGTTCTGGATTTATTCCTTGATGGGGGTTTTGAAACCCTTGATGTTGTTGCCCTACTTGATGTTGTGACTCTTGATAAGAGTGATTTGGATAATAGGTCGACATGTTTTAGGGATGTTTTGATACTCAATATACCCTATCATAAGGTCACTTGGTTTATATCCTCATGGGATACTCTCATTGTTCATGGCATTTGTCGGTGGTATATTAATGGTATTTTTGTTGTATTCCATATTTTTCTTATGTTGTGATCTTGTGGTTGTCATAAACAACTTGGTTCTCCTATGAGAAAATGGTGTACTCTCTAGGTGACTTGAATCCTAAAGACCCAATATTGTCCTAAGTGAGAGGATGGATGTGGGTATGTAAATTTGGTTCTTTCCTCTATAGAATTTTAGTATCATAAAAAAAGACCAAGGTTTTGACAAAGAAATAACATATATAACTCTAGATTGTTCTTGGAAGAATGTCTAAAATTTTTTTCTACCAATTTGTTTATGTTTTTATGTAGTACTAATAGGTGTTTCTTGAGAGCTTTTGGACTCAGATGCCTAAGTATGAAATGACAACCTATGTACTTTACCTTAGGGATCTTGACCTTGCATGAGATCATGAAGGGGATAATTATTGCCATGTGGGTGGTGGTAATATGAGCTTCTCTATTGCTATGCCAAATTTCTCTTCCTCTTTGTAAAGGACAATTGATGCGGTGAGAAATTGGCGGGGTGTTTTGTTCTTCTGAAAAATGAAGGTTCTCAAGATTCTTATGATGTCATTTTGTTCACCTTAGATATATGTGAGAATAGGTTAAAGGATCAGTGCTACAAGATTTGGTTGTTGAACTGGGGCAGTTGGTCACCAGATGGTCATAAATTTTGACGTTGTTATGGGATGGCTGCTATGAAGCTCAAGAACTTAGGATTTGACTGTTGGTTTGAATTGATACTACTTGGAGATCAAAATGTTGAAGAACTAAGGTCTATACTCCACTTCCTTGTTCAGAGGATATGTTGCAGGAAAGTTTACTTGTACTATTTGCGAGTCCCAAGTAACTATTGATATAATGGATATCTGAGTGGAGGAATGACCTTAATGGTTTGTTTGATTTTGATTTAAAATAGGTAGGATGGAAATAATGGATGTAGGACTATCTGAACTTCTATCTTTCCAATTATTTTGGTTCGAACAATGATCCTATAAATAACTCTCTCAACTTTTTCTTCGTGTTTTGAAGTATGGTAAGTGATAAGAAAACACTTGGATTGACTCAGAAAGCATGGAATTATGTGACCTTCATTTCTATAACTTAGGGTGTGAAATCAAAACACCCAAGCCATAGTTCCCAAATGTTTACTTTGATTAATGTACCCTGAAATTAAAGCTAGAAATTTTCGGAAACCTTTAAGGAAAGATCCTTTCAAAGGGATGCAAACATAAGGCTTTTCCCACAAGTAAGCCTTAAACCAAAGGGTTTGTGGTTCAACCTTATTGTTCAATATTTGTTTTGAATGTGTTCTTTTTCTTTAAATCAAAAATAGAATTTGATGTTAATTTTTTTTGAATGGAATGGGCCAAGTTTAACATAAACCAATAATTACAACCCCAAGGGATAGACACCATTCTCTTAGGTAGGCCTGTCTCATGCTCCAAAGAGATGAGTTTACATGCAACTTATGGTGTTGGCCTATAGTCAAACATGGCAAGTAACTTCTTAGAAGTAAGTTTTGATGCACCAATTTCAGAGAATGTTTTTGGATAATAGGGTGGCCTCTAAAAATAGTTTGGTTCTTAGTGGTAACTGTGAATGCAAAAATATGACACTTCAGGATCTTTAACCGTTCTCATTCCACTTAAGGTATGTGATTAGGTGCAGTCTATTTTTAGCATGACTTGAAGCTACTTTCTTATGGTTTCAAAACCTTTAATATAGCTTTCCAGTAAATGTGATTTGAGACCTTGCAATGAGTTCTCTAGCATGAGATGTATCTCAAGGCAAGCCCCCTCTTTAAGGTAAAATTTGGAAAATAAAATGCAAAGCTCAAAAATGTTTTTTTTGCACCCAAGATTACCAAAAAGTGCAAGGGGAGAAGATAAAACACTTTATCTTTTAAAATCAATGAATGCATAGTGAACAATCCATAGAAAATTGATTCATTTTAAAAAACTCAAGTGATGTTATCCCCAAAAAATTATGAGTAAAGAAAATAAAATTTCTTTTTAACTTGCACCAATATGAAGTGTTCAGGACATCAAGCAATTAAGATATAAATGGTGAAAAATCATGAAGAAACATGTGTTCATTTTTATGAGCTCCAATAGAAGTGTTTCTAAGAAAAGCAGTCCTGGTCCTATCTTGGTTAACAAATGTAAAACGTGCGTGCGTCAACAAAATGGAAAACATTTTTTTCTCTTTTTATGCACCAAAATTTAAAGGTTCCTAATTTTATGAAAACATGAAATGTCTTCATTTTTTAGAGCCCAAAATTGAAGTTTCTTTGTTATTTTTATGAGCACCAAACTAAAGTTCCTAACTTAGAAAGATTAAAATTGGTTTATTTTAACAGAACCAAAATCAAATGTGAGTTTGTTGTTGTTCTTTTTTAGTGCACTAAATGAAAGTTCCTAACTTAGAAAACCTTAAAATTTTGTTTAATTTTTAATAGCACCAAAACTAAATATGAGTTTTTTGTTTGTTCATTTTAGAGCATCAAATGAAATTTCCTAAGTTAATTAAAAAATGTTTTGTGGATCAAAAAATCTTGGACCGATCATCTTCCCTGTAACAAATATGTGAAAGTTAATGGAATCTTGCATTAGATCTATTAATTCCTTCTTACACATAAAAAAAAAAAATAGTTAGTGAAAAGCCCTATTACAATAGTGCAAGATCTGTGCACTTATCCGTCAGAACAAATACTCAGAAAAAAATACAAATGCATAGAGAAATACAAATGCATAGAGAATGACAACTGTTTAGTTCCAAAAATAATTTCTAAAACCAGACAACAAAAGCTAACTTTTTGAAAACACAAGCACACAGGTTTTAGACAAAAGCACCATTCCCATGACAATAGCATAGTTCTTGAACAATAGCGTAGTTTTCTTGATAGACAAGCGTTCAGGTTTTCTAGACATGTGCTCAAGTTTTCTAGAAAACCGCTCAAGTTTTCTAGACATGCACATGAAAGATCTATCAGACATGTTTCCAAGACTTGTAGATTCAAAAGTGACTCAAACACACATTAGAGGAGGGGAAAAGGGTCCCACTAGGCGTCCCAAAATGTGTGAGGGGGAAAAGGACGTTAGATTTAGATTGAAGATGAACATGAATGAAATTTGACAAAGGAATCTAATCTATAGCCATATGCACAAATATAAAATTTAAAACTCCACATATGAGATTAAGCTATACTATTGCAAACATAATAAGGAACCTACTGATTGTCAAATGCAATGAAAGAAAAGGACAATTTTACCATCCCGTAGCACAGTGTATTTAGTTGATGTTGGATTTCTCTTATATCAACAAAGCCTCCAAATTTTGTGTGCAAAGTGTGGATGAATTCTTGGTTGATCAAAGGAAGGAATGAAGCTCTCTCAAGGATGATCTTGAAAACACTTCGTTGCTCAATGTATGTTGATTCTTCCATCCTTATTTGTGAGGAAAGGGGGTTGTTATATAGAAGATGTGATTTAAAATGGATGATCAAGATCGCTTTGAAGAATATCTAGATCAATGATCGAAATGTGTTGAGAGGAATTAGACATGTGAAAATTATGCAAAGTTGATTGCACAATTTGGGTGATTGAGAAATAGATTGGCTAGTTAGGGATGTGATTGATCAGTTAAAAAATTTAGATTAATTAGTCAAGATTGTGATGACTTAGTTAGGAATTTGATGGCTTAGTTAGGAATGTGATGGCTTAGTTAGGAATTGTGATTGATCAGTTAATAGGATAGATTGTTGAGTTAACAATTTTACATCGATTGGTTAACAAATTAGATTGCTCAGTCAACAATCTTAATTTTCTCAATCAAAAAGTGGGCGAGGAATATGAATTAAATTGATTTAATTAATTCCTTTTTAGAGTTGAGTATGCAAATAAGGTTTAACTTTTGTAAACAAAGTTACATTAGTTTTATTTGATTTTTGATAATTGATTTAAATAGTTTGATTTAATTATTCAAAATTTTGGAGGAAAAAAGTTGTATTTAAATTATTATTTAATAATTTAATCAACTTAGAGGAATAAGGTGATTTAGTGACGTAATTAAATAATTGGCGCTATTTAATTAATCAGGACAAAATAAGTTCAGATTAGGACTTTATTAAATAAATGTGATTTATTTAATTGTTCGAAATGATGAAATGTGAATTAATCAAATATTGTTGTGTTATTTAATCAATAGAGGAATTAGGGTTTTTGATGTCATTTTAATGTGGTGCGATGTGGGGATGTTGAAAGATTATTCTGAGATGATTTGAGATGATTTGAGACATTACGAGATGATTTCAAGCCGTTTCGGGGTGATTCCAAGATGTTTCAAGACATTATAGGATGATTCTCAGTTGTTTCAGGGTGATTTCAAGATGTTTTGAGATATTACGAGATGATTCTGAGTTATTATGAGATGTTACAAGATGATTTTGAGTCATTCTGAGATGTTATGGGATGATTCTGAGTCATTCTGAGTCATTCTGAGATGTTATGAGATGATTCCAAGTGATTTTGAGATGTTACATGATGATTTCAATTCATTATGAGATGTTATGGGACAATTTTGAGTCATTTCAGGGTGTTACAAGATGATTTTAAGTCATTTCAAGATATTATAGGATGATTTCAAGTCATTATGAGATGTTAAAAGATGATTTTGAGCTGTTTCAGGGTGTTACAGGATGATCAAAGACGATGTTCCATACCATTTGATGGTGTTTTGAGGCTGTTCGAGGTGTGTGATAGGTGTTAAGTCAATTTTACATGTCTACACATATAAAAGAGTATGCAACTACAAAGCCTTTGGAGTTGGTTCATAGTCATCTTTATGGCCCATTGAAAGGAGAAAGGTATTTCATGTTTCTGATTGATGAGTACTCAAGAATGACATGGGCGACATTTTTGAAGGACAAGTCTCAAGTGTTTTAAAAGGTTAAAAATATTTAGAGAAATGGTTGAGAAGAAGATTGGAAGAAGGATCAAATTCTTAAGATCTGATAGAGGTGGAGAATTTACATCAAATGAGTTTATTGAATATTGTGAGAAGCATGGAATCAAAGGGAAATAGTTTGCAACAAGGACTCGATTGAAAAATGGAGTAGTTGAAAGAAAGAACAAGAAAATCAATGAGATGACCAGAAAAATTATAAATAAGGCCAAGTTACCTAATGTATACTAGAGAGAAGTAGTACATACAACAATAGATACCCTAAATAAGGTTCAACTGAGACCTAACAGTGAAAAGACCCCCTATGAATATTGGTATGGAAAGCTTGCATTTGTTAAGTACTTCAAAGTATTTGGTAGAAAGTGCTACATTAGGAGAGAAGAAGATAACTTGGGAAGATTTGACTCAAGATGTGATGAAGGAATATTTCTTGGATATTCCACCCAAAGAAAAGCCAATAAAGTCTACAACAAAATGCCACACAAAATTATAGTATCAATGTCAAGGTTGATGAAGATTTGAAACATGTTAAACCTGACAAAGATGTCTATGAAGAATAATTAGAGTCTAAAGTGGAATTTGATGATGATGAGTATGAATAAGTAAATGAAAAGGCACCTAAAAAATATGTTCAAAAGGATCATCCTACAAAATAAATTATTAGAAATATAGATGAAGGAGTTTAGACAAGGAGAAGAGCTGAAAAGAATAAAGAGAAAGTAATTTTTTATCTCATGTCTAAAATAGAGCCCAAGAGCTATGTTGAAGCCAACAAAGATGAGATTTGGAAAAAAAGCTATGGAAGAAGAACTAAGCCAAATTGAAAAAAAAAACTTGGGAATTAGTTTGAAGACCCCTAAATAAGAATGCCATAGGTACAAAATGGGTTTTTAGAAATAAGCTCAATGAAGATGGATTTTTTGTAAGAAATAATGCAAGATTGGTGTGCAAAGGGTATGCACAAGTTAAGGGGATATATTTTGAGGAAAAATTTGCACTGGTTTCTAGATTGGAATCCATAAGAATGTTTCTAGCATTCTTTATTTATAAAGGATTCAAAGTCTATCAAATGGATGTTAAGTCCGCTTTCTTAAATGGCAACCTAGAAGAAGAAGTTTGAAAAGAAAAACGTAAAGGTTTTCAGCTATTAGAAGAAGATGATAATGTTTGAAAATTAAATAAAGCTTTATATGTCTAAAAAAAGCACCTAGAGCATGGTATTTAGGACTAGACTAGTACCTACGATAATAAGGATTAAAGAAAGGATGCGCAAACAAACATTTGTACTTCAAATCAGAAGGTGATAATAAATTAATTGTTGTTGTATATGTGATGGCATCGTTTTTGGTGGTAGCAATGATAGAATGTGAAAGTAGTTTTCTACTCAAATGAAAAATGATTTTGAGATGTAATTTCTAGTGGTAGCAATGATAGAATGTGAAATTATGCTAAGGAAATGCTCAAGAAGTTTGGGATGTAATAAAACAAGCCAATTAGTACCCCCATTATAAATAAATACAAGTTGAGCAAGGAAGATGAATCCCCAGATGGAAATTAGATCATGTATAGATAATTGATAGGTAGCTTATTTTACCTAAAAACATCAAGACATTATATCATGCAAGTAGTGTGTATGGCTATGATATTCCAAGCTGCTCCTAAAGAGTCTCATGTCAATACAGTGAAAATAATATTTAGATATATCAAGAGTACTATTGACTATGGAACATGGTATCCAAAAGGTGAAGATTTCACTTTGAAAAATATATACAAATATTGATTGGGTAGGAAGTGTAGATGATAGAAAAAGCACTAGTGGTGGTACATTCTTTCTTGGAAACAAGCTTTTTTCACGGATAAGAAAGAAGCAAGAGTCAGTTACTCTTTCAACAATTGAAGTAGAGTATGTCACATCAGTGGAATGTTGTACTCAAGTGTTGTGGATGAAGCAAAAACTCAAAGACTTCAAGGTAGAGTACAAGAAAACCATATCTATTCTTTGTGAAAATTAAAGTGCTATAAATATATCAAAGAATCTAGTGATGCACTCTAGGACTAAGCATATCTCAATAAATTATCACTTTTGAGAGAAAAAGGCAACAAATCAAGAAGTTGTATGGAATATGTGCTAATGAAGGATAATGTTGTTGACATATTCACCAAACCTCTTCCCAAAGAGTAATTTGAATATTTGAGATAGAAGTTGGGAGTGGTTGCTCCTACCTCACATCACTGCTTCTTAGTGATAGGGAATAATTCTAGGGGGAGCTTCATAAGAGGATTTATACATCCCTAGAAGAGAAGAAGAAAACAAGTCAAGTATACATGGTTTTAAAAATTTCTAATGAATTTATGGTTGTAGTTTGGAAATATTCTTTCTCTTTGCATAGTATTATGTAAGGGGGAAATTAAGTGTGCAATAAGATAAAAAATGAATGAGTTTAAGCTAATCTAACTCAAAAAAAAGATCACGATTCATGCCCATTACTCATGAAATAAAACTATGAGAATAATGAGTTTAAGAAAACAATTGAAAAATAATAATATAAAATTAATTCAAAAACTATAGCGTTACCATCCCATGTTGAAGTGTATTCCCAATGATGTTGGATCATTTTTTGTATCAATGTGAAGCCTCCATTTGTGTGTAGAAAAAGATTCAAAGTTGTGTGTGTGTGTTGATTGAAGATGTGTGTAAAGCTTGTCAATAGATTGATTATGATTTAAACATTACTTCATTGTGTAAAATATGTTGATTCTCTGATAGTTTTTGAGAAGAAAGATTTTTGTTATATAGAATTTTCATTTTGAAATGAACACACAAGATCACATAGTAGAATATCTTGATCAATGGTTCAAAACCATTGAGAGGAATTAGATGGGGAGAATCAATGGATTTTTATTGCATAATCAGTGTGATTGAAGAAATCATATTGAGTGTTTAGTGGAATTGACGAAATAGACGAAGCCGTTAGTGGGATTTAAGAAATCATGTTGAGCCTTTAGTGGGATTGAAGAATAAATGAATAAGTCAAGAATAGATGGATCAGTCAACCAATAAGAGTGAGCAATCAAGGATCGTAATTTTCTCAATCATGAAAGTGGGTGAGGGTAATTAATTAATTGATTTAATTAATTAATCCTTTTGAGTTGAATGTGAAAATAATGTTTGACTTTTACAAAAAAATTTATATTTGTTTGTTGATGATTTTTGAATGATGTTTGAATAATTTATTCAATTATTCATGTTTAGGGGAAAGTGAGTTAATTAAAATATTAAGTATTAATAATTTAATTGACTCAAGGGAATAGGGTAAATTAGTGACATAATTAAATAATTGAAATTATTTGATTAATGAGGAGGAATAAAGTTAGATTAGGACTTCATAAAACAAATGAATTTTATTTAATTAGTTTAAAATGATGAAAAAGTGAATTAATTAAATAATGTAATATTATTCAATTAATAGATGAAATTAGGGTTTTTGATGTAATCTATATGAAATGTAGTGATATTAGGTGATAATGATGCTGATGATAAGAAAATGTCATTTAAGGTGTGCGATATGTGTTAGGTCATTTTTACATGTCTACATTTTGCCCCTCTTTGAGACAAAGTACTAGTTGCTTTGTTCCAAATATTTTGATTTTAAGATCAAGATTTGGAAAAAATTATATGCCCCATTATGCCTCAATGATCAACAAAAATATGGTAGGATTTGGGGCTACTCCCTTGAGAGGTTGACCGAAAATATTAATTTTTGGGTCGAGCTCATGACAATGTTCTATTTCAGTTCAGATGTGTAGAGGATGAAAATTTAAGCTTATATGACTCTTGTTGATAGTGGATGGGGAGCCATACAATCAATAGTGAACAATCCAACCTGGGGCCATCCAGCCACTAGCAAGCCCTTTTAGAATGTTAGGCAACCCGTTAGGCCAGTCCAACTCATTAGATAGCATTGCTGCCCCTTCCTCTTCGAAATTTCTCGAGATAGTTGAACTCAAAGAAAGGATGGGGATGGGAGGCAAGAAAGATTAATAGATCTTAGAGGACCTTACGGTGTTAACTTCTCTCTAGCTTTCGATTAAACTAACATCGATTAGAAATGAGTTGTTTCTGGTTGAACAATTATAGGAGATGGGTTTCTTCCGAAAGCATGCTCCTGATGTTCTCAAGAGCCCTTAATTTCAACCTAGGAATTTTTCCTAGGTAAAAAATTAGGGTTTTGAGGGTTAAAATAGGTAATTAGGGCTTAATTCTCCTCATTTGCATCCCGAGGCTATACAAATTTCTTGCCTCTATATTTTGTGAGTTGTCAATTATTGAGGAGCTATGGTGAGGATTTGAGGAGCCCCACATCGTGCTGATGTAGTTTGTGAGATCAGATGACCTGCATGCATCAGTGCCTTGGTATGTGCCCTTTCCTTTCATGTTTTTAAATTTTTGTTTTGAGTAATTAATACATGAAGTCATTTTAGGCGTAAGTGATAGAATTATGTTTTTTTCGCTTTTTCTATTTATAACTGAACCACACTTGAGTTTTATGCTCACACATGACATATTTGTTTTCTATTGACATAGTTGTTAGCTTTTGATTTTTTTTTTTGTTTTTCCACCCTTGTGAGAAAAGTTTTCTTTTGAGAAATATATGCACTTTTGAAAATTTTCACTTTTAGTTTTCTTTGCGTCTTTTAAAAAAATAGTAACCGCTTTCGACTGTTTTTAATGATTTTTCCAAAAATTTTACCGCTTTTGACTAAAAGTTTTTTCTTTTTCTATTTCTAAAATTTTAAGCTAGTTCATTCATTATCATAGGTTTATTTCATGTTTTTACAACAAATTGTTAATGCCATGGGTTGAATGGTTGCAGGAAGTTCTCAAATTGCTTATGTCGAGGGAGTGATGACTGCATGCATTGTTCAATTTAATCACTAGTTTTCATGAGTTGGAGTGAGATGTGCTAGATTTTGTGGGGCTCTGACACATATGTTACATGCCCATGATTAGATTCCATGGAGCGATGATGAATTATCTTGTGGAGATGTGGCACTTAAAGAACTCATCCTTTCATTTACCTATTTGTAAGGCAACCATCACCCTAGAGGATGTGTGGAGGATCCTCTGTGTACTTATTCATGGAGAGATTTTGAATTATTCCATACAATGAGGTACACATGCCATGCATCAAGTACTTGGTGTTAGGTATCTTGAGGTTCATGAAGAAGAGATAGACTTATCTAATTTTGTTGGCAAAATAGGTCCAATTTCATTGGTTCTATGTGGTTTAGTCATAGGGCTCATCATTCCTAATCGACAGGGTAAGCAATTTCTCATTGGTGGAGGTGTATGTATCAAGAAAATGTTCAAGCATGGTACTAGATATGAATGGGGCCCATTTATCCTTTATCACCTATATTGAGATATGCATGAGGTCACCTACCATGGATGTACTTCTATTTCTATAGGCATGTCATTACTTCATGTATAGGCATTGAAGCATATCCTAGTTACCAAGCTTGATGGAATTTTGGATCGAGATCTAGAGGATCTTTATTCGTATAAGTATGGTGACTTTCTACATTACACTTGGCTTGGACAAATTACTTACTAGTGTCGTGTTATAGATGATATGCTTGGTTTCTTGTGGAGGCAATATTTTGATTATGAGGCATGGCATGATGATCAAGAGTGGGTACCATATTGTAGACAAACTCGCTGGCTTATTGATCACGTTCATTCCTTATTAGAGAGATATCTTCTTGATCACATTTGTCAATAGTTCAATGAGAGACAAGGTGAGTTTGTGGATTCCTATGAGGCTCATTTCAGTAGGACCATTGGAGAGGTCTAGGTATGGGGGATATAGGAAAATTGAGATGTAGCCATCATAGAGTTAAAAGCACTTTCCCTATTTGAGTGGGGGTGGCTAGTTGGATAGGTGCATCCAGTGACTACCCCAGATTTTGATCAATGGTGGGCTTGTTGGGTGCCTCTAAGGTTTAAAAATATTCCTTGTGTGGTGGTTGTTGGGAGAGTAGGGACTACTGGTCATCATGGTGAGCGAAAGTGCATCCAAATTGTTGTGTAGCAGTTGGATAGAGCCAAAAAAGACATAAAACATGATGGTCATGATGATCATATGCAGTAGGATCAGGGATAGGTTCTAGGTCTTTCTCCACCACCTAGAGATGGAGAAGTGTAGTTAGCACAGATGAAAACTGATAGAGATGTAGAGGTAGTGTGGTGATAGGTCATGGAGGCTCAGGTTGTTACTATAGAAATGAAGAGGGATACTACAAGGTAGGAGCGAGATGGTTTTAGGCAACAACAAGATACAAAGACTAGGAATCATCTTGTTACAGAGGCATAGGTATAGGTGATTACAACTAAGAGGGATATCCTTAGAGTAGATCATGATGATCTTAGATTAGAGAAATATTAGTACATGAGAGAGGCTACTTACTATCAAAAACTACATGAAGCTATTATTCCTATAGTACAAAGATGCCCTAGGTTTGGTGAGACTAGCACAACCATTGTTAAAGGTGATTTTGGTGATCAGTCAGTTAGGATGCCAAATCAACCGCTAGTTATGCCACAACCCTCTTTATACCAGATCCATGACCATAAAATATCTTCACCTTTGACTAGGAAATAGTTATTTATAATTGATATTTATTTTTTTTATTGTTCACAGACTTACATTTTAGACATAATTTGTTATATACATTCATAGGCCCAACTGAGACCTCGTATATATGTATGTTTTGTATTATGATATCACACATGCTTATATGATTATGTACCTAAAATTATCATTTTTGATGATGATATATATAAGATATACATGTTTTGATTTGGCTCCATTATGTTTTATGTAATGATTATTGATGACAATGTATGATTATACATGTTTTTGTACATTTCCGATGTATGTATATGATGTGGATGGATGGATGAACAATATATCTATATGATATATGATGTTTTATTATGTGTATGATCGATGTTGACATATGGTGGACATTGAATATACATGATGCATGATGTTTTTATTACTTTATTATCATCATGATATCTATTGACAACATTCTGGATGCAGGATGTATGCTAGTTAGAAGAAATGTTGGATGATGGATATAAATTTGATGTTGTTAGTTATTGATGAGTTATTTTTCTTTCCATAGAGGCCTCCTATTTTTAACAATCATTTTTGATGTAGAAAACAAATACGATGCACCAGGGTATTGATAACCAAGATGGCTTTATATCCATTACATAGAATTTGACTCAACATACAAAGAATTTTTTTTCTCATACTAGACATATGAAAACCTTGTTAGGATATATGGTTGAGTTGTGTTAAAACTTTTTGGAATATTTACATAGAGAGGTATGAAATACATAACATGCAACTGCTACACGAATTGTTGCAAAACAAATTCCATACACCAAATACAACAAGTATTCATCATGATAGTATCACAAGAAAATCTTACAAATAAATTGAATCATAAATTGATAGTTAATACTACCATTCATTATTTTCTAAACCCTTATGGACATCCTGAAGAGATCTTGGGAATGTGTTATTATGAAAAATTAAAAAACATAAGACTATAAAAGATAAGCAATGTTGTAGTATCACTTGCTATATCTATTTTGAGGTTTTAGTCTATTATCTAGTGCTGACGTCTTGTAGGAATAAATCCATTAAGGCATATCTCAGAATGTTGTAGGTGAATTGTCAATAGATAGGTAGTTAACACTTTGTCATTGTTTTAGTTAATAGTTTTTCTAATATTTTTGATCTCCTCTTTGATATTTTTGATTTTGATGCTTGTTTTGTTTGTTGTTTGCATTGTCAAAGGGTGAGTGTGATGATTTGTTTATTATGGATGAAAATTTTATTGCATTTGGTGATGATGGAGGTAGGACCTTTTTTCTAATTTAATTTTTATATGATGTTGTTTTTGTTGTTTTCAGGGGACTAACCTAGGGTTTTAGGGGCTCATCAAAGAGAATCCTTGCCTATGTTGTAAACAAAGAGGCTTGTAGTTTTCTTGGTTTGATAAGAACATGCTTTTGATCTTTTCTATTTTGTGAATGTTTTTGAATTTTGAATTTTTTGAATGTTTTTAGATTTAGATTTTTTCATTTTTTTTGGATTTTGGATGTTTTGAATAGTATTGAAAGAAAGAATGATATAAACATAAGGGGAATGACCTATGACCTTAGGGGCTGATAAGAATTTCCTACGTTGTACACACATAGACCATGAAGTTTGATTGGTTTGTCTCAAAGCATAAGATGTTTTTGGGATTTTCTATTTTTCAAATGTTTTTGGCTTTTGAATTTTTTGACCATGATGGGATGCACAAGGATCTAATCCAATACCTATTTTGAGAAGTTTACCCTCATTCGAGACATGACTACCTTCTCTAGGGGAGGCTGAAATTTATGGTGCAACAAGGTTCAATACTGAATCAATCATCAAGCCATGGTTGGACACATGTTTTATTATGGTACGAATGGGTGGATGCTTTAGATAACACTGATAGATAATGATGCAAGTCTTATTCAAACGTAGTGCCTATTTTCTAGGTTTTCACTACATTACCTATTCTAGAAGTGCCACAAAGTGATTTTCACTTAAATAACATTTTATTCCTCTTTATTATTTTTCATGCTTTTGATTTTTTTGATTTTTTAACTTTTTTATTTTTTTGGATTTTTTACCCTTTTTCTTGGGGTATTCTGACATGAATCAAGTATAGAAATTATTAAGGTGGCTGCTATTTAGTGGTTTGGCTAAAGGTTCTCCTTCAAGAGTAGCTAATTGATAAGTTACAAAGCTATAGCTTGTTGTGATGATGAACAAACCTAACCAGTTGGGTTCAAATTTACCTTTTCCATCTTGATTCAACTATACCTTCTAATTCTCTTAGAGTAACATGTCAACAATCTGAAAGTTTCTATTTTTGATCCTTTTATTGTAGCTTTATTTGAGTTGATTCTGATAAAACTAAAGATGGTTTAACACACTAAAATGCCTTCAATCTAGGAGCTCCAACTCATTCAATCTTGATAGTCGATACTCTTCATTGTTGATCATGCCTTTTAGTGATATTCACAGTGAGGGGATTTCAACTTCTATAGGTAAGCCAACTTCAAATCCATAGACCAAGGAAAATGGTGTGGCACCTGTAGGTGTACGAATACTAGTTTGGTAAGACTATAGGGTTGGGTTTAGTTGTAGATGCCAAGCATGATTGACATCATTAATAATATTTTTTAGTATCTTTATGATGGTTTTGTTAGATGCTTTAGCTTGAATATTTCCTTGGAGATATTAGGGCATGGATAATCTATGTTGGATAAAGAACTTGGAACAAAGATCTTTGACATCTTGGTTTTTGAATGGGGTCCCATTGTCCATTATGATGGTTTGGGGAATTTCATATCGACATATCAGATATTTCAAGATGAACTTTGATATCTATTTACCAGTGATGTAGTTTAATGGGATTGATTCTATCCACTTCATGAAGTATTCAGTTGTGGTAGTAATAAACTTATGTCCATTTAAGGAAGTGAGAGAGATCTTACCTACCGAGTCTAATCCCCATTGTGAAATAGGCCATGGTGTCATGATAGGTCTTAGATCCTATGATGGTGCATGAATGAGGTCACTATGCTACTGACAATTGTGATATTTTCTAGTGTAGGCGATAATTTCTCGCTCCATAGAGGGCCAATAGTATCATGTTCTTAGTAAATTTTGTGCTAGGTTAGGTCCACTAGAGTGGGACCCACAAACTCCTTCATGTACCTCTTATAGGAAGGTTTGTGATTCTTTTGTGTCAAGACATAGGAGTAAAGCGCCCTGTAAAATTTGGCGATATAAGGTATCTCCTAGGATTGTGAATCAGGAAGTGCTATGGGAAAAAGGTTCTCTTTTGGGTGGTTGTTAAATGATGGGGTATGATACCATGTTGGATATAGTCAAATGTGTTATGGTACCATGGCGAGTTGGGACCAACAATAAAACACACTAGTTCTGGTTCTGAGATATCAAATGTTAGTATGAGTAGTTGCCCCACAAGGAATTCATACTTAGAAATGTTGTGTAATATTAAGAAGCAAACCTATCATTTCCATTACTTTGGATACTTTGTTGTTGATCTGGGGAACCTGTTCAAAGGTGATAGTAACAAAATATTTCTTGAAACTATCCACAATCCTTTTGTATGGCATCAAATTGTCATATTTTGTTTGATACTCATTGTTTACTTTCCTAATTACTAGTTACAAATCTCCATAAACCCGTAATTATTTTATATTCCATTCTATTGCGATTTTTAGTCTTGTGATTAGTGATTCATACTCTAAGATGTTATTTATACATGGGAAAGAAATTTTATAAGCCTCAGGTATTCTATCTCCTTGTGGTGTGAGAAATAATTTACCCTCTCCTAAGATGCATTGAGTGTGGGACTCATTAAAATACAAGGTCCAACATCTTGTTTGTTATGTTAGCAATATGCTTTCATTTGGGAAGTCTATTATGAGAGGTTGGTGGTCTTCCATTGGTGCTTCTACTAGTTTATCTACTATGATTTTTCCTTTGATATCTCTTCTTTCTACATACTCTATGTCAAATGTTCTCAAAATCATCACCCATTTAGCAATCCTGCCTGTTAGAGTTGCTTTTTCTAATAGGTACTTTAGTGGATCCACTTTTGAGATTAGCTTTAATTTTCTATTCAAGATATAGTGTCTCAAATTCAGTGCCACAAAGACAATATAAAGACATTCTCTTTCTATGGGTGAATAGTTCAATTCGTAGCCCACCAGTGTTCGGCTAATGTAGTAGACTGCTCTCTCATTGTTGTTATCATCTAGTTGTGCTAAGAGAGATCCTAATGTTGGTTATGTTGTAGATACATAGAATATCATTTCTTTATTTGGAATTGGTGGCATTAGTACTAGAGGAGTGAGTACATACTCCTTGACTTGCTAGAATGCTTGATCACATCTACCATCCCACTTGAATGTGATGTCTTTGTGTAGTATATGGGTAAAAGGGTGACACTTTTCTGCCAATTGTGTGATGAATCACTTGATGAATTATAGATTACCCTACGTAATTATGTGTTGCTTTAATATCCTGGGAAGGGGCATCTCTTGTATATATTTTACTTTTATAGGATCTACTTTGATGTCTCTTCTTGATACTATGTACACTAGTTGCTTTCTAGATGTTACTATGAATACACACTTTTTCAGATTGATCCTCAAGTTATACTATTTGAGCTTGTCAAACATTTTTTAAAGGTTGGTCAAGTGGTCTTCTCTTTTGATGGACTTCACTAGTATGTCATAGACATAGTCTTCCATAGTTCCATGCAACATATTATGAAATATTGTAGTCATTTCACGTTGATAGGTTTCCCCTACACTCTTTAGACCAAAAAAAATGATATTCCAGTAGAAGGTGCCCCATGCACAAGTAAATGTTGTTTTATGTTGATCATCAAGAGATATTTTTAATTGATTATAACCTAAAAATTCATCCATTAGTGACAAAATTTAATGCCGTACTATTAGATCTATAATCATATCAATGCTTGGGTGAGGGAAGTGATATTTTAGAAAAGATTTGGTTATATCTCAAAAATCAATGCAGATTCAGATGCCCCTAGTAGGATTTGATACTGATACTAGGTTTGATATCCATTCTAGATAATCAATTAGTCTGATGAAGCCTACATCTAGCAATTTCTTCAGTTATACCTTTACCAAAAGTGCTATTTGGGGATGCATCTTTTGTAGCTTCTGCTTGATGGGTTTAGCTCTAGGAAATACAACTAGGTGGTGTATGACCAATGCTGGATCTAGCCCTAACATGTCTACATATTTCCATGCAAAGTTTATCTTCCTTTCATTGATGAGCATTGATAAGTTCACTTTCTCTTCAAGATCAAGTGATGTTACAAGGTATGTGATCTTAGGTGTTTCTGTTGTGCCCACATTTATAGGTTCCGCATCTTCAACTAGGAGTGTCAACTTCTCTTGATATTAAAAAATAGGGATATTTGATCCCCCATCTTCAAGTACCTCGGGGAGGTTCTCACCTTTAGATTCATCCTTTATTTTTCTCTTTTCAAGATTCGATAGAGCCACACCATGGTTTTCCCTATGGGATCTCATTTTAATTTTTACATTTTATTTTTCAATTTTGCGACTAGAGGACACAATCTCCCCTCTGAAATATGCTTGTTGTTCAAGTTCCATGATAAAACTTGCTTTATGATCTCTTGACAATATATTGGTTCAAAGCTCCATAAACTTTGCAATAGCTTCATCATTTTGGAATTGATCCAAAACAAGCATATGGTTTTATTCATCCCAATCTAAAAGCTATTGGTAGCAAAGGGGGAGGCTGTCATCATTATCTGTAAATCTTATGGAAGTTGTGGAAATGGTCAATATGATTCTAGCATCATTCTTCCATTGGGTATCTAGGTCATCGTTGCTATAGGTGAAAAAATAAGGAGAATCCCATTCATACTTGTTAGAGTCTATTTCATAAGTACAATATTTGAATGTAGGTTTTCTATTTTGTATAGGGAATATACCTATGCTAAAGCTTTTAAATAAGTCTTCAGTGGGTAAATTGATGTCTATAAGATGGTATATATATGATGTCTTAACGTTAATAGAAGGAGCTCATTTCTTATAATAGGTACATCTAGTGTTTAGAGTCAGCATGTCTATCAAATCATAGCCTAGTCCCATGTTCTTATTTCTTTGTTCCATTAGAATAGGTTCCCATATACCTTGCTTGCATCACTCAAGGCCACCTATTTCAGTGTATCCCTTTTTTTTATCCATTTGATACCCTTTACTATTAGGATCAATGAGAAGGGGTTGTATCTTTTCTGGTTCTTTTTGTTCTTCCTTATAGATCATTGATAAAAGGTCCTCTTTGAATATCTCCTCATCCTTCATATCTCCCCACTTGGTAAAGATCATGGGTTTAACTACCATTTTTAATACTTGAACATGTTTGATCTCCTTAGGCCCTCCATAAACCTTTGGTGTTGGGGGAAGCATTCCAATGCAAAAGGCTTGATTGAAATGATAGTTCCCATTACCTTTCTCAAGTACTTGAATATTGGACTTAGATTTTGGTTTTTTACTTGATATAGGTTTCACCAAGGTTGATGGTAGTGTTTATGGTTTGACATATGAGGAGTGAAATGATATATCATTACTAGGAATACACTAGATTTTTTTATATTTATTTTCCAGTTTTGCATAGTAGTGGAAGGGTTCAGGATTGACATATAATGTAACCTCCTTTCCTTCATGAGGAAATTTTACACTGGTGGAATTTCAAAGGAACTACTTGTAGTACATGAATCCATGGGTATCCTAGAAGAAGGTTATATGGTAACTCAAGGTTCAGTACTTGACATGTGCTTTCTATTGTTGTTGGTCCTATCTATACAAGTAGCCTAATTGTCCCTTCTAAAATTTTTTCTAGGTCATTATAATCCCTTATACTAATGATTTTTCCCTCGTCAATTACATCATCCGAATACCTCAACTATTTATCAAATTTTAAGATACATATGTTTAAACCTTTATTGTTGTCTGTCAATACTCTTTTAACCATATGTTTGTGGACACCAACCTCTATATAGAGGGCTTGGTTGTGGAAAGACTTCTGCATAAGGTCTTTCTTGAAAAATACTAAATGATGATTGGTTGTGTGTTGAATAAGAAAATTGAGAAGGGGGGTGAATTAGTTGTCACAGATTATAACCTTCAATTCAATTATCAAAACTAATACATAAAATTCTTAAATGATTAATCATCAAACACCAATACAAAAACTCAAATCCAATGCACAAAGACAATAACACTAGATTTATGTGGAAAACCCAATGAGGGAAAAAACATGGTGAGGATTAACTCACACTATAGAGAATATAAAAACCAATTACAAAAAGGTTCATTGCCTAAGATAAGTCTCACTGCTTAGAATAAGGACTCACTATCCAATAGGGATACAAACTAGAGGGATCACTACCACAAAGATACAAGGAAGACAAATAAGACTTGCTACAGAGAGACAACAATCCCAATGCAACAAAGGATTCCATCACACTCACTAATCAACTTGCATGAATGTTAGAGCTTACCTTCTACTCATTGCATCAAAAAATCAGCATTAAGCTTCACAATGGTCTACCACACACATAAATCACACATGCTTTCTGAATAGCATAAAAGTCACATATTCTCTTTCACTTATCTTCCTTCTTTTATCTTGTACATTTTTCATTGCTAGCTCATCTTTTATTTATACTATCTCCAACCTTCAAAAGATACAAAGTCAACCATCCAACTTCAAATTCAAATTAGATCAGTGCCAAAACATCCTAGGGTGGAATTAGAATGATGGTGACCCAAACACATGCTTCATCAACTTCAAAGATAGTTCTTAACACACGGTTGACCAAACCAGTGTAAAAAACATAGAACAATTAAGCTCAAAACTTCTAGAAACCAAAAATATATTCAATACAATCAAAACATCTTATCTCTAGAACTGCAATTCAAAATACTTCATCAAAGAGAAATCCAAACCAGCAATATTTCTCTCGAACCTTAGCCAAAACACAAAAAAAAATAGTTAACAATTGGTGAACAAAACTCGAACTTCACAAAGAACCAATAACCAAGAATCTAGATATAACAACCTTCAAAATCATGAGTAACATATTTGAACCACATAACCATAGGGACAAGTACTGAATCATCATCCTGAGCAAAAAATGAATACCTGTAATCTTCCTTTAATACAATTTTCTCAATATCTTCAACATATATAGCCAACATTAACTAGTAGACCAATTGACATAAATGAAAATAATTTCATTCCTTTTTCCATTCTTGCAAAAATCTCCCCCTTTGTCATTGATGCCAACACATGATGTCAAAAACCATCAAAGACACCATACTAGTTCTAAATATACTTCTCAAGATTTTTCTTTTTTCTTATCCCCCTCAGGAGATCATCTTCCTCATTACTTTATTTCTCTCATCAGATTTCTCTCCTTTTCACATGCTTTATCTCTCCCTTTGACATAAATGACAAAGGAAAAAATATATGTTCACTGAATTTTCCTTTGACATGAAAACATAATACTCATAATGAAAAAAACTTGAAACTACTTTCTCCCCCTGAGAGGTAGCCACCAAAACTTCAGTCCAAAAATATAGAACCATGAATCCACCAGAGTGATGCATCTCCAAATTCATATTGGTTTATGAAAGGAGGGAAAATAACCCCTAAATTCTCTTGAAGATACTCAAAAGTATCTTTAGGAAGCGCCTTTGTAAACATATCTATAATATGATCCCTTTTTCAGAAAATACTCAAGCTTGATCTCATTCTCCATGAAATTCTCTCTCAAGAAATGATATCTGATAGATATATGCTTCATTCTCGAGTGCATCACATGATTATTTGAAATGTTAGTTTAACTTTTATTATCATAGAATATAGAAATGGTATCATCATATAGCATTGTGATATCTTTCAATGTTTGTTTCATCCATAGAACTTGTGTACAACAAGATGTAGTAACAATATAATCAGCTTCAATAGTATAAAAAGAGAATTAATCTTTATTATTACTTAGCCATGCCACCAACCTGCATCCAAGAAAGAATGCATCACCACTTGTACTCTTTCTGTCATCTATACTTCCAGCCCAATCTACATCTATATAAGCACTAAGTGTAAAGTCAGTATCTTTATGATACCATAATCCATAATCTTGAGTGCCATTTAAATATTTGAATATTTTTTTAACTGTAGTAACATGTGTTTCCTTCATATCTTCTCGAAATCTAGCTACAAGACAAAGCACATGCATAATATCTGGTCTAGTAGCAATCAAATATAATAGTCCACCAATCATAGATCTATACTTGCTCTGATCAACCTTAGGTGAATCATCATATTTACCCAACTTGCAAAAAATCACCCTAGGAGTACTTACCTATTTGGAACCATCCATCCCAAACTTCTTCAACATCTCTCTCACATAGTTATTTTATGAAATGAAAATTCCTTTCTCTGTTTGATTAATCTGTAGCCCAAGAAATAAATTCATCTCCCCAAACATAAACATTTCAAATTATTTTTGCATCTCTTCCACAAAAATCTTGCACACATTTTCATTTCCTCCAAAGATAATGTCATCAACATATACAACTATAATCAAGATTTTGTCATTTTCAATCTTAAAGTATAAATTATTGTCTGTCGTACCTTTGTTAAATCCTTTTTGAATCAAATACTTGTCTAACCTTGCATACCAAGCTCTAGGAGGTTGCTTCAATCCATATAAAGCTTTCCTCAATTTTCACACCATATCTAGTTGATCTATTAACTAAAATCCTTCCAGTTGTTCTATGTAGACTTCTTCTTCTAGCTCACCATTCAAGAATATTGACTTGACATCCATTTGTTAGACCTTGAAATATTTACAAGTAGATAGTACCAAGAACATCCTTATAGATTCCATTCTTTCTGCTAGGGAAAAACTCTCCTAAAAATCTATGCCTTCTACTTGTGATTAGCCTTTACACACAAGCCTTGCCTTGTTTTTGAAAACTTCTCCATTCTAATTCAACTTGTTTCATAATACCCATTTCGATCCAATGATATTTTTGTTTGCCGCTCTTGGGACCAATTCTTAAGTTCAATTATTCTCAATCTAAAAAAGTTCTTCTTTTATTGCTTCTTTCCAATGTTCATCTTTACAGGCTTCACTTACTATCTTTGACTCAATCTTAGTGAATTAAAACTAGTTTACTTCAGTAACAACTTTTCTTCTCATTAAGACACCTTTTTTCTTGCTTCCAATAATATGATTTTCTAAATGATTCATCTATACATATTTCAGTATCCTAGGGGCCATTACTAGAGCATCTTCTTCTCTTTCATTATGTTCATTCTAATTTTCCTGCTCATCGTTATCTTTTCCTTCCATAATTTCTTCTATTCTTTCACAATCATGTTCATCATACACATATCCATCAATATCAATAGAATTCTTCACTATTTCATCAACCTTCACATTTGAGCTCTCTACAGTCTTTCTCAGTATTCTATTGAAACATCTATATGCCTTGATTTTAATAGAGTATCCAAGAAATATTCCTTCATCACTTCTTGCATCAAACTTTCCCAAATTTTTTTCATCTCTTCTAATATATAATTTGCTTCCAAATACCTTGAAATATTTAAATATAGGAATTCTTCCATGCCATAGCTCATAGGGATTCTTTGTACTATTTTCTCTTGCTTGAACTTGATTGAATACATATACATTAGTATGAATAGATTATTTCCAGTATTTTTTTTGTAATCCGTCTTCAATGATCATTGACCTAGCAACCTCTTGAACTATTCTATTTTTCCTTTCAAAGACTCCATTGTTCTAAGGAGTTCTCAGAGCAGATAACTATCTCTTTATTCCATGCACTTCACAAAAATATTTAACTCATGGGAGGTGAATTATCCACCTTTGTCATATCTTAAGCATTTTATCTTCAAATTCACTTCATTTTCAACCATAGCCCTGAATTCCTTGAATCTATCTAATGCATCTAATTTCTCTCTAAGAAATGTAACCCGTGTATATCTAGAATAATAATCAATTAAAATAATAAATTACCTTTCACCAAATAGACTTAATACTCTCATAGGACCAAAAAGATCTATATGAACCAAATCCAGTAATCCAGTAGTAGATTGTTAGATCTTGATTTGTAATGAATTCTTGCTTGCTTCCCAAACTGACAATTTTTGTAAATAACATTGTCAGAATTTGTAATTATTGATAGATCTCTCATGACCTGAACAAAACTAATCCTTTCCAAGTTATCAAAATTAATTTGAAACTTTCTCCTATGCCATAACCAACTCTCATTTATCCAATTCATAAAGCATTGTCCATCAACACCCTTAAGTTGATAAATATTCCCTTCATATTTGTTTCTTGTAGCAATCGATGTTCTAGATCCTTTTCAGATCTCCCATTTCTCGTCCTTAAACACAAGATCATATCCTTTTTCTGCACATCTAACCAACACTCAATAGATTATTCCTTAAGCCCTTAACATATTAAACATCATCAGTATGATGCTTGCCATCAAAACTTACTGAACCTATCCCACATATTTTAGCACTAGTATCATCTCCAAACATAACCAGACCTCCATCATATTTCTCAAGCTTTAAAAAATTACTCTTATCACCATTCATGTGATGTGAGAAACCACTATCAACTACCCAAAAGTTGTTTTCTTATTTAGCATGTAGGGTAGAGATAACTGTACCTTCATTTTTCTTCTTCTCCTTCTCCGGAGGACTTTCCTTTACCTATTTTTTTGAATTAGTAGAAGTAGGTCCATCCTTAATTGCTAAGAAAAAGCATTCATTATCATCTGGATCTTCATATTTTGAATCTTCATCTGAAATAATTGCATTCTCATTAACATAGTAGGCTCTATTAATCTTCTTTTCTTTCTCATATCTTTGTTTATTCCTTTTAGCTCTTTTCAGACACTTTGTAGCATAGTGACCTATTTCTCCACAAATAAAGTACTTAAAGGGAAACTTACCTTCATACTTACTGGAACCTTTTTCCCATTCTTCTTAAAACGTTAGCTTCTATTTCATCAAATCTTTCTTCATCTAGATCTTCAATTTTGGTAGCTTTAAAAACAATCTCTATTTTGCCTCCATTTCTTAGACCCGTCTTCCTCATTTCATAAGATGTTAAAAATCCTAATAGCATATCCTTAGTACAAGTCCTATAATCTATAGTCTTCTCAATAAAATTCACCTTTTCACTATAAGCATCATGAAGAGTTCCAAGAATCTTCTTTACAATCCTGGTTTCATCTACAGTAGAACCAAGATATCACATTCCAGCTACTACCTCATCTAATCTCTATACATAAGCTTTGAAATTTTTATCTTCGGACATATGTATAAGATGAAACCGTGTTTCCAAATTCTATAATTTTTCCTCTTTAACACTTTCATCACCATCATGTGCTCTTTCTAAAGAATCATATACTTCCTTAGCTATCTTTAAATTTTAAACCTTAATCAACTCAGAATGTACCAGACTATTCTTCAAGATGAACTTCGCCTTATTGTTCACTTCACTTCATGTAATTTTATTTCTTCAGGTGTACTCAGACCATTAGCGGGAAGAGTATAAATATTCTTGTAAGCTTTCTCCACATCATATCCATAATACTCCATATATTCATTGATCAAAACTTTCTAGGTACCATAATTAGTTCCATCAAACCTTGAATAATCAAAGATCATTTTTCTAGCCATCACAAACCTTCCTCAAGTGGTTAAGATCTTCACTAAGGACCCAAGATATGATACCAATTATTGAATAGGAAAAATAAGAGGGGGTGTGAATCAGTTGTCATATATTATAACCTTCATTTTAGTTACTGGAACTAGTGCATAAACTAATTAAATTATTAATCATTAAATACCAATAAAAAAACTAAAATCCAATGCACAAACACAATAACACTAGATTTACGTGGAAAACCCAATGAGGGAAAAACCATGGTGAGGATTAACTCACACTATAGAGAATATCAAAACTTATTACAAAAGGCTCATTTCCTAAGATAAGGCTCACTACCTACAATAAGGACTCACTATCCAACATGGCTACAACCTAGAGGGCTCACTACCACAAAGATACAAAAAAGACAAATAAGAATTTCTATAGAGATATTACAATCCCAATGCAACAAAGGATTCCACCACACTCACTAATCAACTTTCATGAATGATAGAGTTCACCTTTTGCTCGCAACATTCAAAAAATCATCATTAAGCTTCACACTAATCTACCACACACATAAATCACACACACTTTCTGAATAACATCAAAGTCACATTTTCTCTTTCACTTATCTTCCTTCTTTTCTCTTGTAAATTTTTCATTGCTAGCTCATCCTCTATTTATACTATCTCCAACCTTGAAAAGATACAAAGTCATCCATCCAACGTCAAATTTAAATTAGGGCAGTGTCAAAACATCCTAGGGTGGAATTAGAATGAGGGAAACCCCACACTTCACTGAGATTGATAATAGATCCAACAAGCTTCATCAACTTTGAAGATAGTGCTTAACACATGATCGACCAAACATGTATAAAACACATAGAAAAATTAAGCTCGAAACATCCAAAAACCAAAAATATCTTCAATGCAATTAGGAAATCTTATCTCTAGAACCACAAGTCAAAAGACTTCATAAAAGAGGAATATGGACCAACAAAATTTCTCTTGGACCTCATCTAGAACCAAAAAAACACATTTCACAATTGTTGAAAACACTTGAGCTTCACAAAGAACTAATAGCTAAGAATCTAGATGTAGCAACCTTCAAAAACCATGAATAACATATCTTAACCACACAACCATAGGGAAAAGTACCAGATCATCATCCTGAGAAACAACTGAATACCTGTAATTTTCCTTTCATACAGTTTTCTTAATATCCTCAACTTATATAGCTAACAACAACTAATAGATAACCAATTGACCAGTTGACATCAATGGCAACAATTTCATTCCATTTTCCATTCTTTCAACATTGTGATCTTGCCAACCATGGCTTGAAAATAATTAGGATTGAGGTAATTAGGGATATGTATTTCTAAAGCTTTCTCTAGTATTTCTCTATATGCCGGTGATAATTTAAACAACTCTACGATGGAGATGAAAGTGAGAGTCTTCTTCAGTTGTTCCACAATACTATAATCATTGGATGAATTAAGTGGGTTTAAGTGGGGCTCCTTGTATTGTGACTTTCCCTCTATGGGTAGTTACATTACATTCACGGTACCTACCTTGTATAGTGTTGGGTCTCAAAAATGCTGGTTTCAATGAATGATGAGACGTTACCAAACTCTCACTACGTTGTTGGTCAACTGACAAGGCAAACCGGTATGGTTGGGCCCTCTACTCTTAAGGCTCTGCTAGACCTAGGTAGGTACACCTATATGAGTAACACAGATTTTGAATTTATGCTTCCTACTTGATCTAACTATCCACAAATGGAAATTTAATAATGGAAAGATATGATCCTAATTTGGTATAACTTGTATATGCAATATTAAGGTGTGAATTAATATGTTTAATTAAGAGATGTCAAATGAAATGAATAGAACTAATGTAATCTAAATAGGGGAGATCAATGCCTTGTTGGGTAAAATAGAGTCAAATGAAAGCTTTAAATGAATGGTTTCTATCTGGTAGGGATTCTAATTATTTGGCATATGATATTTAGTCTATAACTTGTATAAACATGTAGGGATGTAATTATCAAAATCTTCTTAATGATCCAAATGATAATTTCCAAATTACTGTGAATGACTTGAAGGAATTAATCTTTGCTTGGAAGAACCAAACATTCAAATCACACAAATACAACAAATGTGTACTGATAAACTAAGAATATACTTGATATGTCAATTTAAATAACAAAGAAACATCAACCTTGGAGAAAACTTGATAATATTTCAATTAACATCAACCGATAATTGATACTAGAATAGTGCCACAACATTAAATTCCATTCATTTGATCCTTCAAAATTTATACACGCATCATAGTCTCCTTGAATATCATTCTAAAAATACTTATAGTGATTTTCCTATTTTTAAAATCTATCTCCTACCTTCTACCTCTTCTAATTATCCAATAACGGATATTTATACATCAGTTTGTGAAAGGACGTGCCTTTTCAAAAGTCTAAAGCATAGAAAGTTTTAATGAATTCTCCATTTAACTAATTCTTGTTAAGCCACAAATGGACTGCAGACATATGCTCCATATAATCCTAGCACTCATGAGTGTCAGCATCCCCAAATGCATCGTGGATCACAATCTCCATCATTATCATTTTCTCATTCTGCTCACACGCTTCATCCAATGTTACGTCCTCCATAGTGGCTGCTTTAAACATCTCTTGGAGTATTGTTTCACACTCACTTTTCCACATAGTTACTTCTTTCATTTTTCATTCATTATCATAAACTTGGTCAATTTATCTTTGGCAACTTCTATCAATCCCTACATATCTCCTTGCAACTCTTCATAGCAATCCCTGTGTCTGTCCATGATACAGTTGGCATTCTCAATCTCTTCATTACTAGGAGTTTCCTTTTGCTCCCATTCCTAAATTTTTTTCCTGAATTCTACTATCCACTCTCCTGTGTTCCTTTATGGCATCCACAAATTGTGAATGTTTTCCCTAGAGCTTATTCAGCCAAGTAATTAGGATGACCTGTCTTCTTTTGATTATTGGAGCAAGTGCATTTGTTTTCCCTTGAGAATATGCAGTTGATCCTTCCCAATGATCACTTTTCTGTGAACTCTCACCTTGGGTGAGCATCCTTGTTGGCTTTGGTACAACACCTACCAAGTCTTTTAAGCATTAATTTTCTCTCAACATCCTTTCATTACCAGTTTTATACATCTCCCTTTCCCTTATCAATGCTTGGATTTGAGCTTTATTTAACTTGGCTATGTTTATCCCAATATCAGTAGTTACTACAGGGTCAACTTCCTCAGCCTTCAGGGTCATGACATGTCCAAATGCCTTTTTAGTATAAATAATAATTGACCTTTTGTGAGGAGGATATAATGCCCAAATCATCAATTTCTCATCATCAGGGTTGTATCTTGATCCTTTGTATACCTTTGTCACCTTTTCTATACTTAGCTTGTGGATGTCATTGCTATCTTTCAAGAAACTATCAAAAACTAAAGCAGAGTTCATATCCAAACTTGGAAAAATCATGACACCTGCCCTTTCTAGCAACTCCCTTCCCTTTTCAGGGGTCATGTTAATCATTTCCTTATCTACTTCATCTTTTAAGCTTTTGAACAGTTGATCCTCATTTCCTCGAGTAACATTGTCAACCTGCCCTCTTATCTCTTTTCCTTTTTGCTTATATAAAAATTTCTTAAACTCTGAGGTCCTTATAAATTCATCATCTAATATGAAAGACCTATAGTCTTCATGTCTTGTATCTACATCCATGGTTTCACCAACATCATTTTCCCTGGTGGCATATGTGTAGTCCCGAGTCCTCATTCTGGAAACTTTCTCAGATGAGCTTTGTGGCCTGTCTATTTCTGTTATCCCTTTAATGGAGGATAACAATTCAACATCCATCAGCTCCCGATTATGTTTTTCAATCACAATTTATGCCTCCTCTGCCTCTAGGTTTCTGATTATATCATCAGATTTATAGGGCACATGATGGTATGCTCCGAAATTTATTTTTTGTTTGGCAGAGTGAATATACCCTTCAGGATCAAAGTTCTTTCTAACTGGTGCTCTTCTCATGTTATAGTGCAACAATTTATCCAAAATCAAATCATAACCTTCTTTGGCTAATACAGTGAAATCACTAAAACACAATGTGCTGGGCATAAAGGCTTGTTTCCAATATGAACTTAAATTCATAACACTGGAATAATCCATTTGCCTAACAATTTCTAGGTAGGCAATTCTATCGTGGACAATTGTAGGCAGAATGAAAGGCGCGTCTTCAAAGCCATAAACCCTAATCATTGTGGCATTCTCTAAACAGTACCAATCTGCCCAAATATGGTTGATTGGTCGATTGTAATCTCTAGGCCTAAGAAACCTTTTCACTTCTTCGGATAAAGAAAAATCACAAGGATGGTTGAAAAATCTATACAAGGGTTTCACAAAAAATTCTTGAAAATGTAAGAAATTTGAATTGGCAAACCTGCTATCCCAAACAACAGTCCATAATTGAACAGGAAATGGCCTACCTTCCTTGTCAAATTGTGAAATCCTCAGCTCCTGCGGCCACTAACCCAACTCTTGTCCAAAGTACAACACTAAATGAAGTAGTAGTGAATAATTTTTGAGATGGAGAACATAAGCGCCATCTTTTATCACCATTAAACCTATATCCAACTCTATAAAAATGTGTGCAACATAGTCAAATGATCTTGAATTATGATACTGAGTGTCTGCAACAATTACCATGGGCTGAACTGCCATATGCTCAGGTACCTCCATCCTCAATACCTGTCTCACTGAGTAGTAACTGTATTTGAGGTAAGGTTTGAAAAGATCGACATGATAGGGTGGCCCCTCATTGTCTTCCATTGGAATAGGCTTTTCGTGACACCTAGTTCTGTGCAGAGGTAACCTCCACCCTTTATAGATGGTGTCCATCCTTTTGAACTCATTGTCGAGCTCTTCGCTCACTATTTTCTCACTACATATTCCTTCCATGCTGAAAACCTCAGCAATTGCGTTCTCAGATATATGTATCAATGGGTTCCCTGACAAATCACATATAGCTCTGCCTTTCGGGTTATAATGTCCAACTAGCATCTTTATCAGTTCAAAATCAACAAAAATGTTAGGGCACACCAATTTCCCTAATTTAAGCCTCCATGGATTGCATATCGGCTCAAAGCGATTTCTCCTGTGATAGTGGAAAATGAATAACTCATAGCCCCTAATCAGAGTCCAAACATCCCTTATAAATTTGCATTTGTCATCCAATTTGTTAGCTTCCACTTGGAGCTTTGCAAAACCCCTAGCTCTAGGTCTAGAACCAGGTAACTGATCTATGAGTCCCTGATTAAGCTTCCTTTTAGTACCTTATGTTTGTAATTCATTCTTCTACTTTTTGGCTTTTCATTGGCCACCCTCCCTGGGTTTTCTTCCGTTCAATTTTCTTGAAACAATGCCTTCCATAATTCAAAATTTTACGAGTTCTGAAGAAAAACTTACTGTAACCCTTTCTGTAGACTCAAGCTAGGTAAATGCCTTAATTGCTCTACTGGTTCCTTTTCTTTCTTTCGCCTTTAATTCTACAAGGCAATGATTTCAATTGATCATACCCTGATATGCAAAATTTCCTACGCTTCGTGGCACCATTAATTATCTTCACTGGGATATGAATGCTGCAAGTTTTTTCAAAATTCTTGCTGTCACATCAGGGCTCATATCGGCGAGATATTTCAAATCTTTGGCCAATCTGCTTGTTCAACGTTCACTCATCTGCCAAGATGTCTTGCAGTTCCCCCAATAGTTTCTTTTCTTTCACTCTTTATATCACTAGTACTTTCACTAAAACAACTATTGCTAAGACTCAATGAATCGGGCCAACAGTTCTTTCTCTTACTCTGAAAATACTTTGTCTCACCGAGATGTTTTCTTTATTTACTTATGTCGCTGAGACTAAGCAATTTGTCCTACTGACCAAATAATATTGGCTGTGATGTCTCTTAGATCTCCCCACAATGAAATGTCTCTCCGATACGCCTCTCTTTAGTAAGACAATGTGCATCATCTCCCTGACATATTTTATCTTGGTAAGCTTCGGTTTTTGTCAGTGTAACCCGAGGGGTTGGTAAGACCTTCTGAACTCTCCCCGACATCATTTGTCTCACCAAGATGTTCTTATTTTGCTTTATCAGCAAGACCAATAGCACTTCGGGTAGTGTTTCAAAATCTCTCTCCGATGACCAAAGTGTCCCCGATAGGCTTCACTTTCCTCCAATCGGCCCAAGGTAACTTAGCTCGATATGATCTTTCACCATCATACCGATACCTTTTGTCTTGCCGATAAGTACTATAGACCCACATTCTCCTAGTGAAGAATTTTATTGGTATGACCTGCCTGATGTCTTGTCGATATATTGAAGATATGTACATTATCATCAATGAGACCTGTATCAACTTATGCCGATATTTCTATATGTCAATGTTTCAATGCCAAATGAATTTTATGGTGTTTTATGAAAAAATTTAAATTGGATTTTGTAAAAGGATGTTATGTGAGGATTTTTCTATTTGTATTATGAATTTTTTTGGGAGGCTAATAATCATGAAGGGATAATAAAATGGCCAAAATTTCATAGTTCCAACAGTGGCTCTGTCTGGGGATAAATGATTGTGAGATCATTACAAGGATCCAAATTTCAGGGTGAGTAGACGAAACATTATGGATAAGAGCTAGTGGGGAAGAAAGACAATCCTAAACTACTGTACATGGAAAAAATCAAACAAGGATTTACAGGATTATCCATGTACTAGCAATTTCCTGTATCCTTTACTTCCTATACTACTATGGATGGAAAGTTTTATGAGAAAATTTTCAAAATTTGTCTATGCATTGGCAACCTCTGATCCTCTGTGACTTTTATGAGATTTTTTTTTTTAGAAATTGCCCATGTACAGGCAACTCCTGTTCCTCACACTCATATTTTGTAAATAGTATGAATCCTCTCCTTGCTTGCCAATAATGACAAAAGGTCCTAACCATAGTGCCTCAAATTTTTGATGTTTTCCCTTCTCTTGGCACCTGGCATTCCACATCAATACCAAATCATCTTTCTCAAATTTTCTATTTTTTTCTTTTTTGTAGAACAAATATTTCATTTGTGCTTGCAGTTTCATGTTCTGGTTTTGAGCTATTCCCCTTATTTCATCAAGTTCTGCAAGCTGTTCCATTCTCTCCTCCATTGGTTCAGGAATATCTATATCCTCTTCAAGGATAAATTTGTATACTGGCAATAAATTTTGTAGAGGCATCCTAGCTTGTGTTCCATAGAATAATTCATATGGGGACTTCCCAATTGCCTTTTTGATGGTAATTCTATCTGCCCATACAACCAATCTTAACTTTGAATCCCAAGATTTTTTGTTGATACCAAGCATCCTTTTTATAATTTTTAAAAGCATTTTGTTGCTAGATTCTGCCTGACCATTAGCTTGTGGATGATATGGGGTAGAGTAAGAAATATTGATACCATATGTCTTGCAAAAATATTTGAACTCATCAGACCTGAAACACATGTCATTATCTGTAATCACTCTCGATGGTGTACCAAACTTAGTAATAATTTTATCCATCAGAAAGTTGATCACAACTTTACTCGTTGCCTGCTTGGTTGGGATTGCCTCTACCCATTTGGTGAAATAATCAGTGGCTACTAGTATCCACCTATGTCCTCCACTTGACTTATCTTGTATTTATCCAATGAAATCAATCCCCCATTGGTGAAAAGGGGCTTCAATCTGCATAGGTATGATTGGTAAAGCTCCCTCATACTTCATTTTCCCCAAGAATTTTTGGCATGCCTCACACTTCCTGACATATGAAAATGAATCATTGAAAACCTTTGGCCAGTAATAACCTGCTGTGAGGATTTTATGTGCAGTTGTCTTTGCTGAATAATGTCCTCCATAAACTCCTTCATGCATTTCTTTCAAAACATGATTAGCTTGTGATTCATCCAAACACAACAACAACATTCCATCTCTATTTTTCCAGAATAGATCTCCTTCTATAAATACATATTTTGAAGCCTAAAGTTTTAAATTTCTTTTCTGGTTATTGCTGAGTCCTTCTGGGCATTTTGTGTTTTTAAGGCAATGCATGATGTCTATGTACCAAGGTGTATGTTCAATACTTGCAATTGCATTTCCTCCTCCTTGTACATTGTAGATTTGGTTTGCCTCAATGTTTGTCTTTGCCATCAACTTGGCCAATCCTTGGCCTCTTACCAATTTAGTAATCTGTATTTCCATATCAAATTCTTGAATTCTTTTAATCCACTTGCACCTTTTCCTTGTCACTTTTGATTGTGTCAAGATGTCTTTGATTGCTGCGTGAGGGACATATGCGATTACTTTAGCTCCAACAAGATATGGCCTGAAAGGTTTTGTGGCCCTTACTAGTGTGAAGGCTTGTTTTTCCATTATGTCATATTTCAATTCTGATCCTTGTAAATATTTGCTAAAGAAAGATATGGGTTGCTCATGACCATCCTCATTTTTCTGTAACATGAGACAACAACTATTGTATGTAGGGAAGCAAATGAAAATATCTGAAAAGGTTTCATGAAATCAGGAGACTTGAGGATAGGGGCTTCTTTAATGGCTCTTTTAATGGATACAAAGGCTTCTAATGCTTCTGAAGTCCATTCAATATTTTTTCCCCTTTTTAACTTTTTTGATATGGGTTTGACAATCTCAACAAAGTTAGATACAAACCTCCTAACAAAATTAATCTTCCCAAAGAATGACTAGATGGTTTTCACATTTTTAGGGATAGGAACTTTATCTATAGCTTCAACTCTATCATGATCTATCGTAACTCCCTCTTTTGATACAGTTTGTCCTAGGAGCTTCCCTTCTGTAACAACAAAATGACACTTCTTAGGGTTCAAACTGATGCCATATTCTAAAGCTTTAATGAATATTTTTTCAAGGTGCCCTATATGATCTTCAACCCTTTTTGAGTAAGCCGTGAGGTCATCTTGATACACCACCATTATAGCATTGATTAAATCAGCGAATGTTAAGTCCATAGCTCTTTGAAATGTTGCTCCTACATTGGTGAGACCAAAAGGCATTCTCACATATACATATGTTCCCCATGGGGTTGTGAAAGCTATTTTATATTGCTCACATTCCTTGACCTTAACTTGGTTATAACTAGAAAAACCATCCGTCATAGACAACAACTCACATCCAGTTACCTTATGAAAAATGGCTTCCATGTTAGGCAGTGGGTAGTTATCTTTAAGAGATGCTATATTTAAATTTCTGAAATCTACACATAGTCTTATATCTCCATTTTTGTTTCTAACAGGAACAAGGTTTAATACCCATGTTGAGTGCCTCACAGGTTTGATAATACCTCCATCTATGAGCTTGGTCAATTCTTCCTACATTTTTGGTTCCAGAGTGGGGTTAATGGGCCTTTGTTTCTGTCTAAATGGCTTTGCATATGCAATTAATGGAATTTCATGCTGAAATAAATCCTCCCTATATGCCCCGAGGTCTTCATAAGACCATGCGAACACATGTTTATATTTCCTTAACAATGAAATCAACATTCTTCAGACAACAGGGCTTATCTTTTTTCCAATGTATACCTTCCTTGGTGATAGTTCGGTCCCCAAGTTTATTTCTTCAATATCTTCCCCTCTAACTGGGGTTTGTTTCATAAGGGATCGATCAATTCCATTGTATACTCTTTCTAAAGCTACCAACCCCTTGGGAAGTTTATTAGTTTTGAGTTGCATGACCTTCTTTCCCAACACTGTCTCTTCTCCATTTATTTCTTCTACAAAGGCGTTGAAATCAATTTCTTGAGCCTTGTACTGGTCTATACACTGAAGAAATTTCAAAAGGTCAATGTCATCATTGAAAACTTGCCAACTATATACGTTATCAGGTACTACAGGTCTTGTTTTGAATTCCACTTGGGAAACTCCTACTAATGTGATATCATCTTGTTTTAATGCTACATTTTCCAAGAGATCTACCATTATGTTCTTTGATCTGTCTACCCAATCAATGGAAAAATCATCAAATATTTCAATTGTATCCCATATTGCATTTCTGTATTGTTTCAGTCTTTTATTTCTTGCTACATATTTTGATCTGATCTAAGATACAACTAGTTCCGAATCTCCAAAAACTGTTAAGATTTTGATCTTGTGTTTAACAACTAAATTTAGACCAGTCAACAAAGCTTCATATTCCGCTACATTGTTTGTACATTCAAATGCTAATAGAAATGAATATTTATAAGTTGAACCATCAGGAGATAAAAACTATACCAGCTCCATTACCCTCTTGGCTGCAAGCTCCATCAAAATACATTTTCCATATTCCTTGTTGATTTTTCAGAGATATTTTGATCAATTGGATCTTTGCTTTCCAACTCGGGTTGAGATAGTTCCACTCTAAAGCTTCCCAGATCAACATCATAGAAACAATTTAGTGGTTCTTGAGGAGCATATTCAACAATTTGGTTCACTCTAGGCTCTCTATACAATTTTACCTCTTCCCCATTTACTAGTATGGTGGCATATGACAAGTCAAACTGTACATTGCCTCCTACTGCAATAGTCCATTGTCTTGATAGAATCATCCCAAATTGGGGTGGTGTGTCAATTACAGTTATGTCAATAGTGTAGGAGGCTTGTGGGTAAGTTGCCAAATTGACTTCCACATCTTTCATGATTCCCACAACCGGGACAGGCCTGCTATCCATAGCGTAGCATTTACCTCCCTCCACATCTATCCATAAACCAAGCTGCTTCATTACCCCTACTGGCATGATATTCATAGAAGCACCTGAGTCTATCATGCAATTTCTAACTAGTTTTCCGCTTATGATTAAAGTGGTAAAAAATGGGTCAATTTGTGGTGTGTTCATTAGGCAGGCTTCTGGGATTTTTACCTCCTTTTCATTATTTATCTCTGAGACCTCTTTGTTCCCAGGGCTTATATTTTGATTTCCATTAGAAATTAGTTGTATGGTACTTTCCCTATATTCTTTGATTTTCATCATTTAAATTAAGGGCACGTACATTTTCAATTGAGATAGAGCTTGTATAAAATAAAAATATGTACCTTCAACATTGATTGCCCTTTTAGGTTCAATGTATTCTCCTTTGTTTTCTTCTTTCTCCAGTTTTGATGTTTGATCTAGCTTTTTCTTTTCAATGGGAGGTTTCTTGCTTTCCTCCTTAGGGGTTCCTTTTGTTCTCTACTGTCTGACTGTTTATTATCAGTCCCTTTTGATGTCTCATCTGATGCCTTTTTATTTTTTATGAATATCCCCCTTGGGACACCCTCATCTTTTTTTATTGTTCTGTTTCTCAAATGATATTTTCTTCTGGAATCCTCCACTGCTGCAATCATCAATATTTTAATCTCCTCTTCACTTTGTCTTATTATATTACATCTATTAGTCTGGCTTGATGCAACAGGGGGGTCTTGATCACTTTCATTTTCCTCATGGTTGGAGAAAACATGCTGCTCTGCCATGTGAACATTGTATTTTTGGTGATCCACATTGTATTCATATCCTTCCTGTTCTGAAGATGCATATTCCTGCTCCAAAGGGTTAAGAGTGTGGGAAGTTAAATATACATTTTGGTCTTCACCACCATCATTTTCTTGTGTATCTTCCTCTGGTATCGACTGAGCTGTTACACAATGTTTAGGGGAATGTGGTGTATAACAGATTGAACACCAGGGACTTTTATCTTCCATGTATGCCCCTTTTCTTTTTAATGGATCAAGTGTCTCTTTATTTCTAGGTCTCTTATTCACTAGTTTCCCATCTTTCCAGTTGGTACTTTAAGACATGTCATGCAGCCTGGGTCTTTCATTTATAAATGTGTTCTCCTATCTGTTTGGGGGAACATATTGGGGAACCCTAGGGTTTTCCCTTTTAGAAAACATCCCTGCAACTTTTTTGTTAATCTCAATAGTTAAGGCTATCTTTTGGGCCTCAGCCAGATTTCTAGGACCCCTATTTCTCAATTTGTATCCCATCTTGGGGTCAAAGGCCTTCAAATAGATACTTAAGGTAGCAAGGTCAGCCAACTTGGATGCCTGAGGTATTTTATTGTGTAATTTAACAAACCTTTGGTTAAAATCAAAGGCTGACTCATTTTGATGTTTTTGAAATGTCACTAACTCATGTAATGCAAATTTTGATGCACACTAATTTCCATATTGTTGAAGAAATTGGTCATGAAATACTTGAATGGAATAAATGGATGCTATTGGTAGACTATTAAACCAGCCTCTAGCATCCTCAACTAATGACATCATGAATAATCTCATTTGTACATCCTCATACTGCATGTCTAAGTCCTGAATGACTTCTTTAAAATTTCTCAGATGTTCTTCAGCTGTAACTACATTACTTCCTATAAATTTAGGGACTAAGTTCCTCCAATTTTTGTCCAAGGGGTAAGGATAGATTTGAAACCCGACAAGATTAAATTGTCTAATCATAGTTGTGCATTGTGGGGGGGGATTTTGAAAATGCTGGGGTTGGTAGAGTGGGTTGTTGTTTGCCATATATTGCGGGCCTTGTCGGCCTTGTGGGGGTACATATTGTTGATGAGGGGGTGGTTGACTATTTCGGTGTTGTGGTGGAGCATTAGTGTTCTTATATTGGTTTCTAGGTTGATTTCGGTGGGCTTGAGAGGAACTTGGTGGCTTCATATTATTGATTTTATGGGGGGGGTGTGTATTTGGGTGATTTAGTTACTGATGTTTTTTTTTGAGCCTTGTGTAACTTCATCTATCTCAATTCTTCCATTGCTTGAAGTTGTTGCTCATACTGTATCCTTAATCTTTCTGCATTTTGCCTCATTTTTTCCCACTATGTATCTTCTTCATCTTGTGCCGTAAATTCATGGTTTTCTTTGAATGTCTCATACTCAAGACCTCCATCATATAGTGTTGCTCTTTGTTCATCTTCATATTCTCTCCTTTTTCTAGCTTTGAATTCAGCCATGTGCTCATCAACTTTCCCAAGGTCCTCTAGATGGGAAGGGTTTCTCCTCCCTTCAGGAGTATGGAGCTGTTTAGATGGGCTCTCTTGGTTTGCAAGTGTATCATATGAATTGTGTATTTCCAGTAACAACATTGATGCTTTATTTTTTGTTGCTGTGTCCAATTCGTTAAACACTTTCTTGCTCTGATTATTTTTATAATTTGACTCTCCTTTATTATCAGGACCCTCCCCCTCCTTGTACAAATATCTCCTTCCTTGCATGTTGTGAGAAACTATGATGGTCTGAAATCTATGTTGATTCCTTTCTGATTTGTATCTTATTGTATCAGTTTCAATGTTTTTATTCATTTAGAGTCGCCACCCACTTTTCCTAAAAGTAAGAAAAGATTTTGCGGTTATCTTACCTAGCGGAGTCGATTTATTTAAAATTTTAATTATGGTTATCTTTAATGACTTTATATGGAAAGGCTGTCTACTACCACACAATTCTCTAGTTTTTTCCCTAGTAGAGTTGCCAATTTGTTGGGTCTCAAAAATGCTGGTTTCAATGAACCATGAGAGGTTGCCAAACTCTCACTACGTTGTTGGTCAACTGACAAGGCAAACTAGTATGGCTGGGCCCTCGACTCTTAAGGCTCTACTAGACCTAGGCAGGTACACCTATATGAATAACATAGATTTTGAATTTATGCTTCCTACTTTATCTAACTATCCACAAATGGAAATTTAATAATGGAAAGATATGATCGTAATTTGGTATAACTTGTATATGCAATATCTAGGTGTGAATTAATATGTTTAATTAAGAGATGTCAAATGAAATGAATAGAACTAATGTAATCTAAATAGGGGAGACTAGTGCCTTGTTGGGTAAAACGGAGTCAAATGAAAGCTTTAAATGAATGGTTTCTATCTGGCAGGGATTCTAATTATTTGGCATATGATATTTAGTCTATAACTTGTATAAACATGCAGGGATGTAATTATCAAACTCTTCTTAATGATCCAAATGATAATTTCCAGATTACTATGAATGACTTGAAGGAATTAATCTTTGCTTGGAAGAACCAACCATTCACATCACACAAATACAACAAATGTGTACTGATAAACTAAGAATATACTTGATATGTCAATTTAAATAACAAAGAAACATCAACCTTGGAGAAAACTTGATAATATTTCAATTAACATCAACCGATAATTGATACTAGAATAGTGCCACAACATTAAATTCCATTCATTTGATCCTTCAAAATTTATACACGCATCATAGTCTCCCTGAATATCATTCTAAAAATACTTATAGTGATTTTCCTATTTTTAAAATCTATCTCCTACCTTCTACCTCTTCTAATTATCCAATAACGGATATTTATACATCAGTTTGTGAAAGGACGTGCCTTTTCAAAAGTCTAAAGCATAAAAAGTTTTAATGAATTCTCCATTTAACTAATTCTTGTTAAGCCACAAATGGACTACAGACATATGCTCCATATAATCCTGGAGCTCATGAGTGTCAGCATCCCCAAATGCATCGTGGATCACAATCTCCATCATTATCATTTTCTCATTCTGCTCACACGCTTCATCCAATGTTACGTCCTCCATAGTGGTTGCTTTCAACATCTCTTGGAGTATTGTTTCACACTCACTTTTCCACATAGTTGCTTCTTTCATTTTCCCTTCATCATCATATGACTCGGTCAATCTATCTTCGACAGTCTCTATCAATCCCTACATATCTCCTTGCAACTCTTCATAGAAATCCCTGTGTTTGTCCATGATATAGTTGGCATTCTCAATCTCTTCATTACTAGGAGTGTCCTTCTGCTCCAATTCCTCAAATTTTTCCTGAATTCTTCTATCCACTCTCCTGTGTTCCTTTATGGCATCCACAAATTGTGAATATTTTCCCTAGAGCCTATTCAACCAAGTAATTAGGACGACCTGTCTTCTTTTGATTATTGCAGCAAGTGCATCTATTTTCCCTTGAGAATATGCAGTTGATCCTTCCCAATGATCCCTTTTTTGTGAACTCTCATTGTTGGCTCTATTACAGCACCTACCAAGTCTTTTAAGCATTCATTTTCTCTCAAAATCCTTTCATTACCAATTTTATACATCTCCCTTTCCCTTATCAATGCTTAGATTTGAGCTTTATTTAACTTGGCTATGTTTATCCCAATATCAGCAGTTGCCACAGGGTCAACTTCCCCAGCCTTTAGGGTCATGACATGTCCAAATGCCTTTTCAGTATCAATAATAATTGACCTTTTGTGAGGAGGATATAAGGCCCAAATCATCAATGTCTCATCATTAGGGTTGTATCTTGATCCTGTGTATACCTTCGTCACCTTTTCTATACTTAGCTTGTGGGTGGCATTGCTATCTTTCAAGAAACTATCAAAAACTAAAGCAGAGTTGATATCCAAACCTGGAAAAATCATGATACCTTCCCTTTGTAGCAGATCCCTTCCCTTTTTAGGGGTCATGTTAATAATTTCCTTATCTGCTTCATCTTTTAAGCTTTTCAATAGTTGATCCTCATTTCCTAGAGTAACATTGTCAACCTGCCCTCTTATCTCTTTTCCTTTTTGCTTATATAAAACTACCTTAAACTCCAAGGTCCTTATAAATTCATCATCTGATATGAAAGACCTATAGTCTTCATGTCTTGTATCTACATCCATAGTTTCATCAACATCATTTTCCCTAGTGACATATGTATAGTCCTGAGTCCTCATTCTCGAAACTTTCTCAGATGAGCTTTGTGGCTTGTCTATTTCTGTTATCCCTTTAATGGAGGATAACAATTCAACATCCATCAGCTCCTGATTATGTTTCTCAATCAAAATTTATGCCTCCTCTGCCTCTAGGTTTCTGATTATATCATCAGATTTATAGGGCACATGATGGTACACTTCGAAATTTATTTTTTGTTTGGTAGAGTGAATATACCCTTCAAGATCAAAGTTCTTTCTAAATGGTGCTCTTCTCATGTTATAGTGCAACAATTTATCCAAAATCAAATCATAACCTTCTTTGGCTAATATAGTGAAATCACTAAAACACAATGTGCTGGGCATAAAGGCTTGTTTCCCATATGAACTTAAATTCATAACACTGGAATAATCCATTTGCCTAACAATTTCTAGGTAGGCAATTCTATCGTGGACAATTGTAGGCAGAATGAAAGGCGTGTCTTCAAAGCCATAAACCCTAATCATTGTGGCATTCTCTAAACAGTACCAATCTGCCCAAATATGGTTGATTGGTCGATTGTAATCTCTAGGCCTAAGAAACCTTTTCACTTCTTTGGATAAAGAAAAATCACAAGGATGGTTGAAAAATCTATACAAGGGTTTCACAAAAAATTCTTGAAAATGCAAGAAATTTGAATTGGCAAACTTGTTGTCCCAAATAGCAGTCCATAATTGAATAGGCAATGGCCTAACTTCCTTGTCAAATTGTGAAATCCTCAGCTCCTAGGGCCATAAACCCAAATCTTTTCTGAAGTACAACACTAAATGTAGCAGTAGTGAATAATTTCTGAGATGGAGAAGAAAAATGCAACCTTTTATTGCTATCAAACCCATATCCAGCTCTTTAAAAATGTGTGCAGCATAGTCAAATGATCTTGAATTATGATACTGAGTGTCTGCAACAATTACCATGGGCACAACTACCATATGCTCAAGTACCTCCATCCCCAATACCTGTCCCACCGAGTAGTAAGTGTATTTGAGGTAAGGTTCAAAAAGATCAACATGATAGGGTGGCCCCTCATTGTCTTCCATTGGAATAGGCTTGCCATGACACCTAATTCTATGTGGAGGCAACCTCCACCCTTTATAGATGGTGTCCATCCTTCTGAACTCATTGTCGAGCTCTTCACTCACTATTTTCTCATTGCATATTCGTTCCATCTTGAAAACGTCAAAAATTGCATTCTTAGATATATGTATGAACGTGTTCCCTGATAAATCACATATAACTCTGCCTTTCGGGTGATAATGTCCAACTAGAATCTTTATCAGTTCAACATCAACAAAAACATTAGGGCACACCATTTCCCTAAATTAAGCCTCCATGGATTGCATACCAGCTCAAAGTGATTTCTCTTATGATAGTGGAAAATGAATAACTCATAGCCCCTAATCAGAGTCGAAACATCCCTTATAAATTTGCATTTGTCATCCAATTAGTTAACTTCCGCTTTGAGCTATGTAGAATGCCTAGCTCTAGGTTCAGAACCAGGTAATTGATCTATGAGGTCTTGATTAAGCTTCCTTTCAGTACCTTCTATTTTTAATTGAGTCTTCTGCTTTTTTGCTTTTGGTTGGCTACCCTCCTCGGGTTTTCTTCCCTTTAGTTTTCCTAAAACAACGCCTTCCATAATTCAAAATTTTACTAGTTCTGAAGAAAAACTTATTGTAACGCTTTTTGTAGACTCAAGCTAGGTAAATGCCTTAATTGCTCTGCTGGTTCCTTTGCTTTCTTTCACCTTGAATTTTGCGAGGCAATGATTTCAATTGATCATACCCTGATATGCAAAATCTCATTTGCTTTGTGGTACCATTAATTATTTTCACTGGGATATTTATGCTGCAAATTTTTTCAAAATTCTTGCTGTCACATCAAGGCTCATATCGATGAGATATTTCAAATCTTTTGCTGATCCACCTGTTCAATGTTCAACCATCCACCAAGACGTCTTGCAGTTTCCCCGAATTTACAAGTTTCTTCGATAGTTTCTTTTATTTCGCTCTTTATATCACCACTTCTTTTACCGAAACAACTATCGCTCAGACTCAATGAATCAAGCCAACAATTATTTATCTTACTCCGAAAATACTTTGTCTCACCGAGATGTTTGCTTTATTTACTTATGTCTCTGAGACTAAGCAATTTATTCTGCCGACCAAATAATATTCGCTGTGATGTCTCTTAGATCTCCCCGCAATGACATGTCTCTCCAATACGCCTTCTTTTCGGTAAGACAACGTGCATCATCTCCCCAACATCTTTTATCTTAGTAAGCTTTGATTTTCATTGGTGTAACCCGAGGGGTCGGTAAGACCTTTTGAACTCTCCCCAGCATCATTTGTCTCACCGAGATGTTCTTCTTTTGCTTTACTGGCAAGACCAATAGCGCTTCGGGCTGTGTTTCAAAATCTCTCTTCGATGACCAAAGTCTCCTCGATAGGCTTCACTTTTCTCCAATCAGCCCAAGGTAACTTAGCTCGATATGATCTTTCACCGTCATACCGATACCTTTTGTCTTGCCGATAAGTACTCTAGACCCGCATTCTCCTAGTGTGCAATTTTATCAGTATGATATTTCTGATGTCTCGTTGATATATTGAAGATATGTACATTATCATCAATGAGACCTATATCAACTTATGCCGATATTTACATATGTCAATGCTTCAATGACAAATGAATTTTATGGGTTTTATGATAAAATTTAAACCGGATTTTGTAAAAGGATGTTATGTGAGGATTTTTCTTTTTGTATTATGAAGTTTTTTGGGAGGCTAATAATCATGAAGGGTGAATAAAATGGAAAAAATTTCATAGTTCCAACATATATTTAGCACATTGACCCTAGTAACAGCTGATTGGGAGAGGGTACCTAGGAGGGTGTCACCATAGGTGTAGTTTGCACTATGACAGTCTTGTTCTCCCTTTGTCATTCTTCTTAGCATGGTTCAAAATTGGATTCGTATAGATTTGGAGGTCATTTTTCCAAGAAGGTGTTCGATATCGACTTCTCTTTGTCAATTAAGTCTCTAATTATACGTTTGAGTTTGATGTAGTTACTTGTCGTATGCCCCTTGATCTTGTGAAACTCATATAAGTCTTTTTCTTTGTACCATGGTGTTGTGGAACTTGAATATTTGTAGTTTGGGTAGTCATTGAATTTGATGAGATTTTGTTGAAATAATTTGTGCATGATCATCTCAAGTGGTTCTCCTAATGCAATAAATTTCCTCCTTGATTGGTCAATATTGTCTTTGTTGTCATCCCTGATTTTCCTATTGGTTATTTGATTGATTGATTCGAGGATAGGTGAGTTGATTGTTTTTCATGTTGTTGGGAGCATAGCTTGTTTGTGCAACTTGGGGTTTGCTTTGTTGCATATTGGGATTTTGTACATTCCATATAGCTCTAGCATCAAATACTCCATCATTTGTAACATTTTTGTTTTTTTCCCAAATCTTAGGTTCCTCATTTGAAATAAAAGAGTTGTCTTTTGGGTTATTTATTTTAATCACTCCCCTTTCTATGAGAGATATTTCAATGTTTAGTCCCTTTTCAATAGTCTCTTCAAAGTTAGTGGGGCACAACATGGTGATTTGACAATTTATTTCTTCTTGGACATTGGAAACAAAGATAGTCACTATTTCTTTTTCGGGAATAGGCAACTTGCACCTACTAGCTTTATGTATCCATCTTTGTAGTTATGATGTAAAGGATTATCCTTGACTCTATTTAATGTTGTAGAGGTCAATGATGGTGAAATATTGTTCTATGTTGAATGAGAAGTGGTCACAAACTTGGTAGTCATTTCATCAAAATTTTTAATTCTTGGTGGTAGATGGGAGAACCATTCCATAGCATGAGCAGTAAGACTATGTGGAAAAAGTCTCATTAGGTAGGAATCATTGTTTTTTACTTCCATGCAAGATACCAAGAAATCTCAGACATGTTTGATTGTATCGTCCTTTCCCTTGTACTTTTCAAACTTGTGTATTTCAATTTTTTTAGGGAAAGGAAGCATCGTAATTGAGCAATCAAAAGGGAATGAACATATACCCTATAGAGTGTAGGTCTTCTTGGGTTTTCCAATTTTGATGTCTAACATATTTTGATTTATGGCTTGTAGTTGCATGCCTGCCTTTGTGTTTGGTACTTTTTTTATTGATATTGTGAGTAGTAACCTTTTCCTACCATGTTCATTTGGTCATAGGTTGGGTATTGTCGAGTTATAGGACCTTGGTAACCATGCTGGGTGGAAGGAGGGTTAAGTCCGTGTTCTACGAAAGGAGGATTAAGTTCTTGTTGATTGTAAGGAGGGTTAAGTCCTTGTTGTATGAAAGGAGGGTTACTTCCTTATTGATTGTAAGGAGGGTTAAGTCCTTGTTGATTGTAAGAAGTGTTAGCTCCTTGTTGAATGTAAGGAGGGTTAAGTCCTTGTTGATTGTAAGGAGGGTTAGCTCCTTGTTGAATGTAAGGAGGGTTAATTCCTTTTTGATTTTATTAAAGAGTATCGTAATAGTGTGTTGGTGGTACACCTCGCTATTGGGACTAATTGTTTTTAATTTTAACTTGGTAGTGTGTTGGTGGTACACCTTGTTGTTGGGATGAAATATATTGAAGGTTACCTTGATAGTGTTTTGGCGGTACACCTTGTTGTTGGAAAAAATTATATTGAAGGTTACCTTGATAATGTGTTGGTGGTACACCTTGTTGTTGGTACTATTGATTGAGAAGGGGACCATGTGGAACTCCTTGTTGATGTTGATTGGGAAGGGAGCCATGTGGCCCACCTTGTTGATGTTGATTAGGAAGGGGACCATGTGGCCCACCTTGTTGATGTTGATTAGAAAGGGGACCATGTGGCCTATCTTGTTGATGTTGTTGGTTTGTTTGAAGGTTTCCAAAGTAGTTTTCTTGTGACACACCTTGTTGTGGATTTTTTTGTAGAAATTAACCTTGTTGAATTTGTAAACTTTGGGAAGGTTCAATGTATGAAGTGTTTTGGGGCATGTATTGAAATGGAAATCCTTGATATTGTTGGGCCACTACCACTTGTTCGATTTGGGATGGTTTCCTAAACAAAGGGTTGTGCATTGATTGATCATTGCCTTATGAGAAGATTGGTGGCATGCTTGGAATCTCTAATGGTTTGGAAATTTCTCTCACAACTAAGTCATCCCCTAAGGGAATGAGGTTAGGATCTTTAAGCCTTTCCACATTAAATTATATAGGTAACTTAGCACCACTTTGAGCTAATTTGAAAAAGTAGGTATTTGATTCCTTTCTTAGGAGTTTGTCCATTAGTTTAAGCACCTTGGGATTGTTGGAGTGTTGAAATAATTCTTCATCATATAATTATTCCTCACTATCCACTTCTTCTATGGCTATGTCTTTAGGATTTTTGTGTAACCTATCCATCATTTCATGTTGTCTATGGATTACCTCCTCCTCACTTGGTGATGATTATTTAAATGTGGGTTCCTTTCAAGGATTTACAAGGTCACTTTTTCTATAACCCCATGGGTCACTTACATCATTTGTGATGTTTTCCAGGGGCATACTAGTTCTACTTTTGTTTTCTTCCATACTTTTTTTTATGTTGTGATCATGTGGTTGTCATAAACAAGCGTCAAGATTTGGTGGAAGTTTGGCGATTTCTAACTATGGAATAAAATAAAGCTTTTTTTTGGAATTTTCTATGTGAGAATGTTTTGGGATTTTTTGTTTTGAAGGATGGTGTCTATTGCTATGCAGGAGGTGGTAATACATGCCTTTTGGTCATAAGATCTATTTTTCATTCTTTATCTAGGATGTTAGCTACGTTTCTTCACTAGGTCGGTGTTCCATTTTTCTCAAATATGAAGCTCCTCAAACTATTGATGATATCTATTTGTTCACCTTAAATTTTCATGAGACTTGGTTGTATGATAGTTGTTGTAAGGTTTTGTTATTGAACTAGAGAAATTGAATGCTAAATGGTCATAAAGTGAAATGATGAAAGTTTTGGTGTTTTGATATGGCTTTTGTGATGCTCAAGACCCAAAGGTTTGAGTGATGTTTTGGAATGACACTATTTTTTGAAATCAAAATGTTGAAAGACTTGGATCAATATTTCACTTATTTTCTAAAGGACATGTTACAAGAAATTTACTTGAACTAGCCTTGAGGTTCAAGAAAATGTTGATATCTTAGAAGTTTGAGTGAAGGAATGATCCAAGTTGTTTGTTTTGATTTTTAATTCTAAAAGTAGGATGAGGTGTTGGATTTTGCAAAATGGATGATTGACTGATGTAAATTATGACATGTTCTGGGAGTCTAACTATTTTTATTCTCACAAGATTTTGTAACCAGTTTATGATCAAATTCTAATTTTCACCAGAAAGCAAGGAAAAAGCAAAAAGTTTAGAGAAAAAGTGGTAATGTTTGTCAAAAGAAGCCAAATTTTGGTCAACTACGACCAGTTCTAAAAGTCATCTATGACAAGATTTGTCAAGAGAGACTTTTATTTCAAGTTTTGTGTTTGGTAATCAATGCAGCCAAAAGTGAAATTCGTGGTCAAAAACGACCAAGTTTTAGTCAATTACGGCTAAGAAAGTATGTCAAGTGCGATAGAGAAAGGATCAAATATAGCAATCTTGAGGTTAACTACATTTTTATTTTCAAAAGAGACCAGTTTTAGATACTACATTTCAAAATCTAGAGAGCAAAAAGTGAACTGTTTTAGGTCAAATGTGACTAGTTTTAAGTCAAGTGTAGTAGAAACAACAACAATAGTAGTATTCTATGCAGATTTGTATTTCTAGTTTCTATGTTGGTAGAAACTTGGATAAATTTATACTTTTGAATGACTTCATTTGATCTAATTTGATATTTGGCAAGTGATATCATGCAACACAATAATAAAAACTATTTGACCCTTAATGTCTACAAATTTAAGCATGTTTCCTTCCACAAAAGCTCAAAGTTTATCAAAGTTGAAATTATAAAGTCAGTTTCCAATATTTACTTCATCCTTTGTGTGACTTAAAATCTAAGCCTAAATATTCAAAAAACTTAAAGATATTTGTTTAAGATATCTTTTTAGGAGTGAAAATATAGGGCTCTTTTCAAATTATTATCACTAAGTAAAAAGGTTTTGATGTTTGATAACCATGTTAAATGCTTGTTTTGATGTGTTCATTTTAATTCAGGAATTTTTTTGATTTTTCTAAGTAACTGAAAGATTTGGTAATTTCATGAAGACAATTTACATCCTAGGGATAGACATGTTATTTTAGGTGGGCTTACCTCATGTATCGAAGGGATGATTTTGCATGCAACAAATGGGGAGTGTTTTAAGATCAACCATAAGTCGGACTTAGTAGGTAACTTCTCGAAATCAAATTTTTGATGCACCACTTCAAATATTTTTTTGGCTAAAAGGGTGGCTTCTACAACATTGGTTCTTAGTAATTCTCAGGGGATCCAATGCTTTGCTAGCATCCAAAAAGAAAATTAAGGCTCTTAAAAACTTACTCAAGGCTCTATATACACAATGGTACCTCCATTTTTGTTAATGACACTGACAACAAAGTAATCGCCAATGCAAGTCAATAGGAATTTAGCCTTTACCATTTATATAGTGGCTCGAGTTAAATACTTCTTTGAGTCGCCTTTGAGTTCTCCAATGTGGAATGTGTCTCAAAAGGTAGGCCCTCTAAAGGTAATGCTTTGAAATGAAACAATGTGCAAAACTCAAGATGATTTTCATCACCAAGGATTGCCAAAAGGCATGAGGAGAGATGATAGACACCTAGTTTGCCAAACATGGAAGATATAGTATACACTTCATCACAATGTTATTTTTAAGCCCCTCAAACAATGTTATCCATAAAAGATAAATAAAATGTGTGCAAGAGAGAAATTTATTTTTACGTGCACCAAAATGAAATGTTCTAGATTTCAAGAAATTAGATATTACTGTGCAAATCAGAAAACATTTGTCTAGTTTTAATCCCAAAAATTGGGTGTTTCTAACAATATTTGTCTTAATTGGTCAACAAAATTAAATCATACGTTTTATCAACATATTAAAAGTGTTGGTCAAAACAACAAGAATTTTCTTATAGAGCACCAAAAAAAGTGTGGTTCTAATCTAGAAAACTCTTGAAATGTTCTTTTTAGAGCACCAAACCAAAGGCATGTGAATTTGAGGGGTTACATTTTAGGTACCAAAATAAAAAATTTCTTAAACTATGAAAGCTTCTAAAATTTTATTTTCAAAGCACCAATTTGAAATTTTGTTCTAATCTATAAAGCTTTTTGATGGTTCTTTTTAGAGCACCAAATTGAAAACGTGCAAGTTGCGGGGTTCATTTTATGCCTCAAATTAAAATTTTCCTAACTATGAAAGCTTTTGAAATGTTCTTTCTAAAGCACCAATTTGATTTTTTTTTCTAATCTAGAAATATTTTTGAATTTTCCTTTTAGAGCACTAAATTGAAAACGTGCATTTTTTGAGGTTCATTTTATGCACCAAATTAAAATTTTCCTAACTACGAAAGCTTCTAGGAGAATTTAAAACTTTGACCATTCAACTTCTTTGCAATAAAAGCATTAGTTGGTTCTTGGATAAAATTATGCCATGCTTTTGCAAATCTTGTAATAAACAATGTTAGCACCACTCAACATCCAAATCAAGCAATCGCTAATGTTAGAAATAAAAAAAATTACTTGCAGATTTAAAAATCAAACTAACAAAGAGTAAAAGAAAATGTTTTAAGCAAGAACGACACTTTTAAGAAAAAGCATCTCAGTTACTTTTTGGAAAATGCAATTAAGAGAAGAAAAAGTGGATTTTTTATGGGTGATTGAGTTAATCTTTTTTAGAAGTGGTCCTGATTTTGAGGCGAAAGTAGTTGGAAAAAGTAGAAGCTACTAGAAATAAGCTGAGTGCGATAAAAATGATAGAGCCACTGGGAAAATCTCTTGTAGCCCATGCATGAAGATTTTTCAAATGTACTTTGGGAACCTACAAATATAAAATGCACTCAAGGAAATGTTAATGCTAAGGACCATGGGTCCCACTGGGTGTGCCAGAATGTGTAAGGGGGAATCGAGTGTGCAATACGATCAAATATTAATCAATTGAAACTAATGTAATTCAAAGAAAAGATCATGATTCATGCCCATTACTCACAAAATGAAACTATGAGAATAGTGAATTCAAGAAAGCAATTGAAACAAAACAATATAAAATGAATTAAAAAACTATAGAATTTCCATCTCGTGTCAAAGTATATTCAAAATGATGGATCATTTTTTGTATCAATGTGAAGCCTCCATTTGTACATAGAAAAAGCTTCAAATTTGTGCATTTGTTGATCGAAGATGTGTGTAAAGCTTGTCAAAAGATTGATTATGATTTCATAATTACTTCGTTGTGTAAAATATGTTGATTCTCCGATCGTTTTTGAGAAGAAAGATGGCTGTTATATAGAATTTTCATTTCAAAATGAACATGCAAGATCTGTAGTAGAATATCCCAATCAACAGTTCAAAATCGTTGAGAGGAATTAGATGGGAAGAATTAGTGGATTTTTGATTACATAATCGGTGTGATTGAAGAAATCATGTTGAGTGTTGAGTGGAATTGAGGAAATAGATGGAGCCTTTAGTAGGATCAAAGAAATCACGTTGAGCCTTGAGTGGGATTGAAGAACAAATGAATCAACTAGGAATAGATAGATCAATTAGCCAATCAGAGTGAGAAATCAGTGCATCCTAATTTGCTCAATCATGAAAGTGGGTGAGGGTAATTAATTAATTGATTTAATTAATTAATCCTTTTGAGTTGAACATGTAAATAATGTTTGAATTTTACAAATAAAGTTGTATTTATTTGTTGATAATTTTTGAATGATGTTTGAATAATTTATTCAATTATTCATGATTATGGGAAGTGATTTAATTAAACTATTAAGTATTAATAATTTAATTGAATTAGGGGGATAGGGTAAATTAACAACATAATTAAATAATTGGAATTATTTAATTAATGAAGAGGAATAAAGTTAGATTAGGACTTTATTAAATAAATGAATTTTATTTAATTAGTCAAAAAATGATGAAAGAGTGAATTAAATAAATAATGTAATATTATTCAATTAATAGAGGAAATTAGGGTTTTTAATGTAATTGATGTGAAACGTAGTGATATTAGGTGATAATGATGTCGATGATAATCAAATTCCATTTAAGGTGTGTGATAAGTGTTAGGTCATTTTTACATGTCTACAAGTATGTAAAAGGGGGAGAACATCAATAGAAGAATGGTGTACTAAAAATCCCCCTTTCCATTGATGTCAAAGGGAGAGATCAAGTCCAAATGCTTTAGTAGTTGAACTTTGACTGCTGAAGGAAAGAAAGAGACAAATGATTTGGATACTCTAGAAGATAGCCAAAGGGGGATCTATGATTTCAAATGGTTCAATGCTTAAGGGGGAGATTGAGAAAGGTTTCTATGAGGAGCTGCAATTCAAATTTCATTAATAGCTCATTTGAGTTTGAAAAGTAGTTAAGTTTGCATCTTTATGTGCAAAGCATTTTGTTTTTCCTTCAATGACAAAGGGGGAGATTGTTGGCTTTTTTAATTTCATTGATGTTAGAAGGATATATGAGTGATATCAAATGGGGAGATTGTTGATTGATTTCAAAAGGAGAAGATTAGTGACAATCTGAATGTCATTGATGATAGTGGATTGGTCTTAGGAAGAATGGTGAAGTATGATGGATAAAAGAGAATGTTTTTCAATTGTTACCAAGTTTCTCAAAATGTTACAATATTATCATGCAATATTGACATGTTATTGCAGAGACTATATCCAAAAGTATGTGGAGAAATCAAATGAAAGATTTGATGTGGGCTTTTATGCTCATTCTAGTGGCATGATCTGTATGGCCAAATGTTAAATATGGATCTCAAAATTAAATTGTATCTACTCTCTAGTCTGGTTAGGGTTTTAAAGTTAAACCCTAAGGGATTAAATCATGGTGTCCTCACAAGTTTTTATATATTTTCATTGATTGGGAGTCGATAATAGAAGGTAGCTTAAGTCATGAATTAAGAATTATAAATCATTGAGATGACTATCCCCTTATCCTAGAAAATGTCGGTAAATATTTTGTCTGTACATGATCAAAGATGGAGATATTTGATTGATAATCGAGTGGCTCCCATGCACTAGCATTTCTTAGATGATGATGTTAGTGCCAGACCATGGAAGAACAAAAATGTGACAAGTTTTTAGGTGGGACCAAGCCTAAGGCTCAAGGCCTAAAGAGATCAATAGTCATCACTATATCAAAGATTGATCAATGATGGTCATAGTATCACAATTTCAAATGGCTCTAACAAGGGTAAAGATGCAATATGCAAAAAAATTCCAAGTGGCATAAGCTTATTACATCATCAAGGTTCTTCACATCATCAATTTTAATTGACAAGTTCTAAGTAAAATGCACTAGGCTATTGGGATGCAATGGATATCTAACTACAAACAATGAAGGTTGAAATTAGATAATGTCTACTATTTTATAGAAGATATCGTGGGTATGAGGTTGAGAAAAATGATGGTGAGGAATTATGATGCATGTCCAAAGAAAAAAATGGTGATCGATTATTGCATCACAAGGATCCTTCAAATCACATAAGTTGTTTTTAATCCTAAAGAATAAGTGTGAAAGGCTTATATGAAGCGATAGAGATCAATGAAAAAGATTTAAAGAGAACTTGATTTGACAACCATGTTTTAAAGTTTAAGTAATTGAACTAGAACCATTAGCTTATGGGGTGAAAAAAATATCTATGGCCAACATTTAAAGTTGGATTCTCTCAATGGCTAGGTGGTGAAAATTGTGAAAAACACATAACCAGGCAATGTAGTCGACACATAAGGAAAAAATAATTTCTACAAAACTACATTTCAATAGTGATTGATAGATGTATTGAAATGCACAGTACAACTAAGAGAGGGGGTGAATCACCTGTACCAAAATATTTTTACTTCTAACCTTAATCAATTCCACTTTAACTTAATCTATTATTAAGTGTAAACATAAAATGAAAATAACAGAAAGAAATCACCAGAGACATCGGATTTATGTGGAAAAACCAATGAGGGAAAAACCATGATGAGGATTAACTCACAATATAGTAGTAATACAATACTGATACAAAGTCTCACTACCAGAGGGCTCACTGCCCAAAAAATGACTCACTGTCTAGATACAAAGGATCAATGCCTACAATAGGACTCACTATCCAGAAGGAGGCTCACTGCCTACAAATAAAGAAATGATAAATAAAGATCCACCACAATAGGTTCCACACATTAACAACTTGATCAAAGGATTGCAAACACCATCAACTCACTACTTTTAGAAATCTAACACATCAAAGTGTTGTTGCCTTTATTCGATCTTGTAAACTCTTCTTTTCATACTTGTTCAAACACTTCACTTGATTTCCACACAATTCACAACATCTTGACATACTTTTATACCATCTTTAACCCTAGAAACCTTCTCCAAGGTCAGCTATACATCCTTCATTTTACAAATTCAAATTAGGTCAGCTACTCAACACTCTTGTGGTGGATAATAATGAGAGAGGCATAATTACATATTTAATTAGGACATAAAAAACATCTTGGATCAATCACACACTTCCTTAATCGATGCTTAACCTTCATGTAACGTGTAAACACTAGGTCAACCAAACCTAATGAAAACACCAATGATTTTTGAATTACGTGTATCTATAGCAAGATGATCACATGTGGATCACCCAACACACTTCACCAGACAATAGAACACCTCTTAGAAACCTTCAAGTACATCCATAGCAATTGCAACAAACTTCATATGTATAATGCTCTTCAACAATCCAACTAGATCGTGCATCAACACATAGTAGGTCTAGAGCAAGCCTTCCAGAGCACCCAACCACAAGCACGTTTTCCAAAACATAGAGAACAAAAAGATTAACCTTCTTCCAAATCCATAAGATCTGAAATGAAGTACCAAAAGAATGCAGAGCAAAAAAATCTCTCCCAGTCCATAGATAAATAGTTCTACCAAACCAATTCACATCAGTGAACACATCTTTCACTCTCCATTGACCCAAAAGATAAAAATTAGGATATATTATCCATTGAAGCTCATAAAAAATACTATAGATCTGCATAGACATAGTATCAACACAAAATAAATGCAGAGCACATTACCAAAGCACACTCAAAACACACACTCAACAATGTCTTCATTATTTCTTAATTTTCTCAAAAGCACTTAGCAGCAATGCATTTACAACATTATAAATATAGCTCCATGTACTCTCAACTATACATGTACCACCTACAATCACTCTGAACTATGTTGACATCAATGAAAACACCACCACAAAAATCCATACTTGCAACAAGGTGTGGTTAGAAAAAAGGCATAAATTGTTAGAAAATATCCTAACAAATCAATCATACAAGAATGACATTAAATGCTAACAAATCTAGAGTTTGATATGCTAAAAATAGAAAATACTATGAATTAGGTCGGTGGTGCATGGCTCAAGGAAAATAAGACTTGAAGATGAAGAAAGATGTGAAAATACTAACATGATAATGAAAATGATTAATGAAAGTATGTGTACATTGAGAAGGTAGACGTAGATCAAATATTGAACACATCATCTTGTGTACGCATTCATTGTCTAGAGTAGAGAGATAGCAGAAAGAGGTGAGGAGAGAAGAGAATATAGGTAAGTAGATGTTGATGAAGAATTAGAAAATAGGGAAGAGATTAAGCAGCTACAGATTAGGACTATAACATGCATTTAGATTCATTTGAATCACTTTGTAATTAGGAGTTGTAGCTCCATATCTATATTGTAATTCTAATTGGTTGGTTCCATTAAAAAATAGATTTGGTGCTCAAATTAGGGAGTAGGTGCTTCCTTAGAGTTTATGCTCTTAAATCAGGGGATTGGTGTCTCCTTAGGGTCAGTTCCCTTAAAATTTGTAACCAGTGAGGTTCTATTGTGAGGCTAGATTAACATAATAGATCTTAGCAACTATTCTAATAGTGGTTTTTACCATATTAGTTTTTCCATGTATATATGGTGTTATGAGTATTTATGTGTGTGTGTGATCTCTACATGTTTATATTTTTTCATATACTTTTATCTTGGTTTAAAAGTATTAAAGAATGAGTTTTAATTGATCTACCGATTTAGCCCCCTATCAATAGATATTTGTGTTCCAACACTCAATTTCAACCAATGACCCTAACCTTTACTCTTTTGTTCCTTCTTCATTTTTCTTTTCCTTTTTCTCTTCTCTCCTTGAATTCTCTCCATCCTTGAATATTTTTCCCATCCTTTTAGAAGGTTGCATTTAATAATTATTTAAATAAATAAATAATATTCTTCAACCTTTTAAATGAGATTTTATACACATTCTTTATTAATATCTCTTTTAACCAAATGATCATAATATCCTTTATTTTTCATATCTCCCTTTTAATTCTAAAGGTTTATCTCATAGTTTTTCCTTTATCTTGGGGAAAAATTCACATAATTTTTCTCCCCTTGTAAATTAGTTGTTGTCTTCAGTAGCATGAGATGCTTCTATGTCACAACTAAAAAGTACATAATCAATAATTGAAGAAACCAATATTGAATATATCTATTCTTCATAATGTTCTATATATATATATATATAATTCATCTACATCCTTTTATTATTTTAATCATTTTTTCCCAATGAAAATAACTATATATTTTTGAACATAGCTAGATACTGAGAGGGGGGGGGGTGAATCAATATCTTCAAAAACTTAAACCCTTTTAGATCATAAACCCTTAAACAATATAAATTCAAACTCTTAGTAAGATAAAAAAATCATTCATAGATCAAAAACACTTAATCCAATCAACAACAATGAAATATGAGGAAATGAACACACATACACAAGATAACACTAGATTTATATGGAAAACCCAAGAAGGAAAAACCACAAAGAGAAATCTCTCAATATAGAAGCTCACTACCTATGGACTTGCAGGCTAAGGTGCAAAACCTTAGGGAAAGATACAAGAGAATCAAAATATTGAGATGCACAATAGGGAAAGATACAAATTACAATGACCTAATGAGATTTACTATCTCAGAATAGAATACATGAAAATTTAAGAATTGCAACATTTGTCAACAATACACTCTGCTCACTGAGGCATTAAAGCTCATTTCCCCTTTCTTTTCACAAATCACTACTTCAATTCACCTTTGCACATCACCACACTCTCTCACATCTTGCACGTTATTTTTTCTTGCATTTATATCATCAAAAAGATCTCAGGCATCAATTAGGTCTTCCCAAAATAATACAAAAAATGATTTCAACAATTTGACCACAAATACATAATGAAATCCTATATAGAGGATAGAGATGACCAAAACCAATATTATTACACCTTCCAATATGATCCCTAAAAATTTTCACACTAGCGCATATAAACCTAAGCTGGAAATAAGGAAATGTGTAGATGAAATGTGCAGCACAATACTAGTCAAACTAAAAACATACATCCAACTAAATTTACTTGATACAATTCTCAATAAGATAGGCTAAAACAAAAATTCATCTTAACACAACTTCATATGTGTGTGCAAAACCTCAAGCACACAACATAAGCCAGATAATAAGACCTATCAGCTGGATATCCAAAAATTACCCAAAAAGTCAACTCAAACACAATCCAACACTAAAGACATCAACCAATGATTTTAGAATCATAAATAGATTATCCATGAAAATTTAAAAACACTTATATAAACTTCTCTTACATTGTGATGCCAAAAAAATCTAGTACAAATCAAATAAAAGTAGAACACTTCATCCCAAAAGCACAAAATACACAAACATGAGATAAAAAATTAACATATATGTAGACACGAAAAATATACTAGTTGATCAATCATCATCAAGCTTACAAAGGAGTTGGGAAAGGGCCAATTTCAACACACCAATTGGCACCAATTCCCCCATGGGATCAAGAGTTTTCTTGGCTTATCAAACTTCCTATATTATACAAGTGCATTATCACTCTATTTGACTTGACACACTTAGTCAAACTATCCTCAATCAAAATAAAATCAAAACAACTCCTAAATTCTAGCATTGATCCAAAGTTCCCAAAAGTTTAAACACCCATATCATTCCCCCCTTTCATCCTTCATCTCATCATTGGTCCTAAATCCCTTAGAGGTCAACAAGGTAAAAACACAAGAGGAACATGGAATATAAACTTGATTCATGCATCATGAGTAATCTAATTCAACCGAACCATCCAAGCCTTACAATGCCAATTTATTTTCAAAAATTGCATTTGTACAATCCATACATGGGATCATTGTCTCCTACAAACCTCAATGGTACAAAAAATGTGAGTTTTCCCAATCTAAATTTTGGAACACCTTTCCCTTTGGTATAATTAAATCAAATTCAAAAACTTACAAATCTATCAACCAAACAATCAGGGCATGAGACTTCCCCCTTTATCAACCATCAATCAATCAAATCTGAGCAACACTCTAATAATAAACCAAAGCATCATATCAAATCCTCCCAATTTTCCATCGATATCATAACAATAAATGAAAACCATTCAAGCAACCCCAACAATCAAAACCATTCCCAATCCACCGCCACCACTACCAAAACACAACATGACAAATTCATTCTCCATCATATTGTAGGCCGCTCGACAAGACGCTCATCAAAAGGTGCTCTGAAACCAACAAGTTGCACAAGCCACTCAAGCTACACAAGCCACACAAGCAACACAATTAGCAACCCAACAAGCATAGGCTCAAGCTCAAGCCCAACACTAGGCTCGACAGGCGCAAGCACAATTCCAGGCACTATTGCAAGAAATCCATCAACAAGTATATCAAAAAGTATCACAACAAAATGAACAACAAAAAGCTTTGTTGGCACAACAACAACACAACCAACAACAAGCATTGTTGGCTCAACAACAAACGCATGAATTACTCCCTCAAAAAAGATTGCAAAAAATTCCCACCACAATCGTTGAAAATGATGATCAAGATCCTTTGACCAATGATCATGTTGAAAATATCTCTACATCACCTAGTGAGTTAGAGGACATATCTCAAGAATTTATTCCAAAGCATGATCAACATCTTTCACCAAGGTCTAGCAATGATCCTTTCAAAAACATATGGACATATTTTGACCTCATGACATTTGAGAAACTTACTATGCCTAATGAACATATCCAAGAACCCTTGATAAGAAATCCATTCTTTGAAATTGACCCATGTCAAGAACTTGATCCAAAGCATGTCGAAAGCAATTCCAAAATCATTCAAGATCAAGAATTTGTATCTCCCAGCTACTACAATGATATAATGGACACTCTCCTATCTATACAAGATGATCACATCCACATAGAACATACTTCTCCATCTACCCATGAGATGCTTTCTTTGGATGGACACATAGATGATCTTCATTCAAAATAGGATTCCTTTAATCCTAACATTATTACACAAAAAGAGCAGGTTATTGATTCCTACAATCAAACTGAATTGTCAACATAAGGATTAGATATATCCAAAATTCAGACTGAGTACATCATGTATGAAGATATCCAACATTATCCACTCAAGGAAATAGGTCAGAATGAACAAGATATTCTAGATTCAGCAGAGCAACAAATTGGAATAACATCATTTGCAATGGTCATTTGTCAAAGAATGCATTTTGAACAAGACATCTCAAAACAAGGAGAATCAAAGAAAAAAGGTGCTACTATCACCATACTAGGGGAAAATTCATCTCAAGCAAATGTTAAAATAGGGGGCATGAAGGATCCTTATGATGAAACCAATGCCAATACTACAACCCGCCACACCACGAATCTTCATCCAACCATCACCCCATCCATGAATTGGGACCAACATCAAAAGAAAGATTTGAATCAAAGCATGAAAAATGTTATTAAAAAAAAGAAGAAGCTAAGAAGCACGAAGGAAAAATCAAATACATATGGATACCAAAGAATACAAAGAAAAATTATCCCTATCATACTCCATTAGTCAAAGAAACTATGGGGCAAAATCAGAAAGGGAAGGAAAAATAAAGCTTCTTAAGCAACATACAAAGTGTATCAAGCAGTTGGTCCTAGTTCCATGCACACTTTTGAATCCACTCATCATTTCTCATCTTCCCAAGTTTGGAGAGTCAAAGGTTCCAAACTATCAACCAATCCATATTTTATTCCTAAACACACTCCATCCACACCTCCACACATGATATCCAATTCTCACATTGACCATGTGTTGGAAATAACCCTTCATCATAAGGATTAAGAAGGTACTCTATCGCGATGTGCGGTCAAAGACAGAGTTAACTCTGGTATTAACAAAGTAGATCAGGGATCTCAAAAGTTGCATTCAAGTACATGTATCCTGGAAAAACAAATTCTTCAAGAACGATACCAATGGCACATTATGATAAAAGCATCTACATCGACACCACTAGGTGGTTCAATATGAGTTTAGAAAATTTCATGGAAAATACAAAAAAATAAAAAAATAAAAAAATAAAAAAATCCAAAACAAAATCAGAAAAAGGATTGAAAAACAGTTAAGAGAAAAATCGTCCTCTAGCGAAAACCACTTCAGTGGCGCTTTGAACAAGTACCATGATGAAAACCTGGTAAACAGGTGTCATGTGTAGAATCAAGAATCTATGTGCGTCATTTCAGGAGAAAGAATCTTATCACATCCATAATAAAGCCAACATTTTAGCCATATCATCTATTCATTCATGAACAATTTATGCATTTCATATTTATCCATCTGCATCCATACTCCAAGTTATCTTGATCTTGGAAAATTTTTGTGCACAATTTACACTTGCTTATGGTAAACATCTTGACATGGGTCATTTTCATTGATCCTATCCTACCCAATGTTGTTTGACCCTTGAAGCATTATTCAAATGAGCATTCCTCTATTCGAACACCTTATCTTGTCACAAGATAATCCTTGGCATCCTTTGCATGCTTACCCCATCCATCCATCCATCTATACAAGAATCCACCCATGGTCATTCAAACATTGTTAGACATTGGGGGTAGATATTTGCATCTTGATTCAGGAATAAATATAGATCTATATCCTCCAACTTATGTGGTGATTTGAACATTGGAAAATATGAAATCAAATTGGTCAAACATTTTTGAGCCAAAATTCAGATCACTAGCCCATGGCATATTTTGACAAGAAGATGTTCCTTATCAAGTTTTATCTTTCATTGAACAAAAATCCAAACAATTCACATCAGTTGCATCTAATGCACACGTCAGCATCACATCAAATCATCTAAACAATTTTTTCCAAATCAAGCTTCATCAATCTTGATCAATTGAATCCAATAAATTATTGCCTTGTTTGACTTAACACACTTAGTCAAATCACCCTCTTATGCATGAGTTTACTCTAGAATAACACAACTTCCTAGATTTTACAAGTGCATTATCATCTTATTTGACTTAACACACTTAGTCAAATTATCCAATCCATCATCAACTTGTTTGACTTAACACACTTAGTCAAACTATCCTCTCATGTATGAGTTTACTCTAGGATAACACAACTTCCTAGAGTTTATGAATGCATTATCAGTTTTGTTTGACTTAACACACTTAGTGAAAATATCAATCCATCAATCTGATCTATCAAACCTTAGCTTGGTTTCCAACAAAATCCCAAAATAGAGCACTGATATCACATATCCATATCTAAATCATCAAAATCATGTGAAAAACCCAAAAACATTCAAAAAAATCTAAAAAATCCAAAAACATTGGAAAATTCTCAAAAGTCTTCAAAATATTCATCATTGAGTCTTTTCAATTTGTCATCTTGCAGAACTACGTCATCTTTGAGCTTGAACGTAGGCAAGGTTGATCTATGATCATCCCCCGAGACATTTTAGGATTTTAAGTGTTTGTCGCAATGGAAATCCATTTGCCCATCTAGTTTATATTTGAGGATTTTAGGCATCCATCACAATGGCAATCTGTTTGCCCATCTAGTTCACAGTTTAGGTCAATCCTTTAGGTGGCCATTGCATTGGCAATCCGTTTGCCCATCTAGTTTACATTTTAGGTTAGTCCTTTAGGCATCTATCACAATGGCAATCTATTTGCCCATCTATCTCATTAGTGGTCAAGTCAATTGTAATCCGAACTATATTGTCTCTGAGATTAAAAATAGGCAAGGCCATCCTTGATTGGCCCCCGAGACACAAAATTCAAAAAACATTCATAAATCTTGAAAATACCAAAAAATTCAAAAATTCAAAAATCTAAACAGCCTCAAAACATTTCAAAAGTTCAAAAACATCCAAATAAAAAATCCAAAATGGTGCACCTATCTCATCTCGCTTTCACCCACAATAATCACCATTCATAATAAAATCAATCGTTGCCTTCATCTTTTCATGAAGCAATCAAAAGCAAGACTAGTAGGTTTAAAAGTGAAAACCCTAATTGCCAAAGTCTCGAAAGTCTAAGTCAATAAGCAAGCAAGTTGGTCAACTTGGAATATCAATAGGTTATCATCCAATCAGTCCTATAAAAACCTTGATCACAACATGTCCTAGGAATGCGACCTTCCCATGATGGACATAAGCATCAGGTACCTCATAGTAGTTTAGTCTTGGCTAGCGGTATGAAGAAAATTAGCTTGTTGGTTTACTTTATTTGGTCTTTTATTCTCTTATCTTATTTTGCGCTCATTCCAAGGACCTCTCGATGATGCCTAAAAAAAATAGGTTTAGAGAGAAAGGAATGGGGCAAAGATTGTTATCTCTTTTATCTACTATGCTTGTGGGATACATTTGTAAAATAGCTTAGTCACATATGCTTTGTTTGGTTTATGGAGAGGATGTTTTATATATCTTTTTGACCACATAAGAAAGATTGCTTTCCTATGTTTTAGCCCGAGATGGTTATAATGTTTGAACTACATCCTGAATGAAGTATGCATACTAAGTGTGAACAAGAATACTCCTATTTGATTGACGAGTCAAAGTCCATCACACTAGGTACAACATCATCTTGGTTCTTTATACCTTGATGCATCGTACCTATGTGTGTTATCAAACATAAAGTAATTGGCCCTTTGAAAATCCCAACTCCTGGTAAGCAAATCATCATCATCATCATAATGTAGGCTTGTTGGATCCTCCTTCCATCCATCTTATTCTTCTCATTCTTCTATCTTTACTAACATTTCTATATAAAGTATGTGTGAGATATGAAAATATACACGAGGCTACCCATGACCGATGATTGTCTATACATCATCAGATTTGTCTACATCAAAGAATTATTTTTCATCCTTTGATCAATAGAACTACTGCTCTCGCATTTTATCATGATATCGATTAGAAAATTAGCATTTCCATTTGATCTCTCAAGGGGGAAATATACCAACATAATCCTTTTCTCTAGGGCAATAGTGGGGCATTCAAAAAATGCTAATTGTTTTTGAACTTTGATCACAATAGTTTATTCTTTGAATCAATGCAACAAGTACATTGCTTCAAAGAGGGGCAAAATGTACACACAAAAAATATAAAAGTTGGTCCTACGCATTTGATCCTAATCTTATTAATATCATTTCTGCCTAAATTATCCCCTTTACTAATTAATTTAATTGAATAGCCTTTATTTGACTAAATTCATCATATTCTCTCTCTTAATTAAATAAATCAAATTTATCTGATTAATTCATTCTCCTCTATTAATTAAATAAATCAGTTTGTTTAATTAATCCTATAGCCTCTCTTTTAATTAAATAATTCACTTTATTTAATTAAGTCTCTAAGGTCATTAAATAAATTAAACTTTATTTGGTTTAAATCTAACTTCATCCTCTTTAATTAAATAAATAAATCATTATTTAATTAAATTTAAAATCATTATTCCTCTCAACTTTGATTTATTTAAATCCTAAAATCTAAGTCAAAATTGTCAAATCACCTAATTCCTCATATTATTAATTAAATCTTGATTAATTTAATCTCAATCAGTAAAATCCTCTAGATTTTAAAACTTGCACAATAAATCAATTTATTTGATTTATTAATTCCTCTTTTTCATTCAAACTTGGCATCTTTGAGGGAATATTATCCCAATTTGAATTTTCCCTCCCACATGACTTGTCCATCCAACAAAGGATTTAAGAGCTCTTACATGTCTCTTACATGTCTTTTACACAAGTCGAACTTGGCATTTAAGTCATCTTTCATCCACCCTAAACATATCACTTCATCAAATTCAAAATTCAAACTTGCACATTGATCAAAATGTGCTCAACCTCCCTCCATTAGAATGCTGACAAGTGGCAAAATGTCATTATATTATCTTTTTTCCCACATTCCTCCTACTTGTATTCTTCTATCATTGTAATCTATAAATAGAGGCCTCCTCTATTGAATTAATCATCCACAATTTGAGTAAACTTATTATACTCAAATCCATCTTCAAGCATAGCCATTTTCATCTCTCTACATCAAGCTCTTAGCTAGCTTATGCAAGAATTCAACCAAAGTGGATCAATCATCATCAAGCTTACAAAGGAGTTGGGAAAGGGCCAATTTCGACACACCAATTGACACCAATTCCCCCATGGGATCAAGAGTTTTCTTGGCTTAGATAGATTCAATTTAGTTTCTTGCATTGCTCTTCATTTTCTTTTCTATTTAAGCTTTATAAATGGATTTCATGGGGAATCTTTGTTTCACCTTGCATATGAACTCACTAATGTGTTTGTTTGTTGTGTTTCTGCAGGTTTGAAATTGGTGTTCACAATATCAACTTGTGGAACACTTCATTACATGAAAATTGGACTAAGACACTGCACACACACTGAGAGAACATCCACTAAGCCACAAGAGTATAAACATAAATATGGAGAAATGAAAAGCACTTTCTAGACCAGTTTAGACAACCAACAAAAATTACCAACTCACTGTAATTACAAAAATCCTCCTTGGAAACATTAGTGACTTGAAAAGATATGAGTAAAAAATCCACATAACACAAACACTAAATCAAAAACCATAAGATAATATCTTTAATAGTGTAGGAATGCAAAGCATTATCCCAAACAACCTTCAAAACATCTTCCCGAAATAGAAACTTTCACCAACTTGTGGAGACCAAAACTTCCTTGCAACAAAACATACTTCCTCAAGAACAATAGGAGAGATAATACAATATACTGAATACCATCAACATCTCTCCAGCATCATCATTAATTCTAATCCTCATATTAATATATCATCATAATATTATCTATTTTGATAATAACCATACTCAATACATATTTACTTGTCATAAAAAATGGCATGAAATCCAAAAATGAATATATGACCATAGAGTATTAGAAACATACAACTATAGAAAACAATGATAGAAACATCAATTTCAACCACCAATCTCATAAAAATACATAATGATCTTACCAAGTGTCGACAACCAATGCGAAAAAACTCACCAAGTGTTGGTATCACAACAACCTCCTCAAGTATTGACATCAATGTACCTCTTTTGCATTGATGGAAACACAAATGTGCACATTATACCCCTTTGACATTAAGTACAAAGGGAAAAGTATCTTCAATTAAATCATCAACACATTCTTCCCCTTTGACCAATATCACTTGCACTTAAGACACCACCACATGCTCATCAACTGCACATCTTATTCAAGAAATCATACCAACTCTCCCTATCAATGACAAGTAATCAAATACTCACTCCCTTGGAGAGGTAGTACACATCAATCCAAGAGAAAAGGATATATCATGAATTTCTCCCCTGGATAGATGCACCATTCATGCATCTAGTTAGAAAATGGAGGGGCGATAACCCCTAACTTCTATTAAAGATGCAAAAAGGTATCCTTTGAAAGAACCTTAGTGAAGATATCTAAAATTTGATCCCTAGTAGGCACATACTCTAAGTTGAATTCTTGCTTTGTAGTCTCCCTTCAAAAGTGATACCGGATTGAAATGTGTTTGGTTCTTGAAGGTATCACCAAATTCTTAGAAATTTTAATTGCACCAGTATTATCACACAATATAGGAATAGGTTCATCATAAACCATATTTATATCCTTCAAGGTATGCTTCATCAAAAACACTTGGGTGTAGAAATATGTTGTAGTAATCTACCCAACTTCTTCTATGGATAAGGACACTACTTGTCCTTCCTTTTACTGAACTAGGAGACCAATCTGTTTCCCAAGAAAAATGCACGCCCATTGTTGCTTATCCAGCCATCCAAACATCCTAACCAATCAACATCAGTATAAGCACTAAAAGAAAAAAAATTCATCCTTCTTATACCACAACATGGATAACTTTAAGAACCCCCCCTCAACAAAGGTGTAAAATCCTAGTGAATCTTGTATACTTCCTGATAAAAATATTGATTTTATTGGCAAATTTTTTCATTTTTTAGGAAAAAAATAATCTCAATTGGCAAATCTTTTGTAATCGCTAGAAGTCCATGGAAAATCTTGGCGAATTGATTTTTTTTAAAACCAATAAAATATTTTTATTTGAAATTAAAACCTATTTTCAAAGTAATAAAATATTTCCATTGGCGAGTTAAACATGTTTTCAAACCAACAAGATATTTCTATTGGCGAATTAAAGTTGTGCTCAATTTTTTTTATATTTTTTTTGGCGATTCAAAAATGTTTTCAAACCAAAAAAATATTTTCATTGGAAAATTAAACCTTTTTTCAAATGAAAAAAAAAAACATTGGCGAATTAAACATAATCTCAAACCAATAGAAAAAATCAATGGAAAAATAAACTGGCATGCCAGTAATAAATCATAGTGTGGGTAGTGAAAATATCAAATGCTACATATTGTTCTATTATGGGACAAATTTTTTACACATCCAAATTCCTTCATAAAGTGTTTGAAATGGGGAAACATGTCAACATATTCATTATGTCTGAAGTCAGATGTCAAGACAAATCAATATAACCCACAACCATTCGATGAATTTTTTATGAACGAATGTAGTTGCATTCAAGAAGAAAATGTTTGAAGCCCTATAATTATAAATTCAAACCTCCATAATAACACTAGAACCATTAGGTTTCCAATAATCAATGATTTCCATTTTATTGATAATACTTTTTTACTCAATTAATAGCCACTAAGGGGCAACACCTTGTATTAAATAAAAAAAGGAGTACATTTTGTTGGAATATTGTTGTCATTGATGTAAAATGGGATCAAGCGTAAGATGGAATTGATCCTAGCAAGGTAATTATGTCATTGATGCCTAAAATGAAATATGACATGTTGAGGATCTAGCTCAGGGAAGATGTGTAGATTGCAAAAAGTTGCTTAGTGTGTTGCATTGTTGTCATGAAACTGTGAGTATTCTTTCAAGCATATGAAGAGAAATCAAAGACCAGATTTGATATGGGTTTTCTGAGAGCTTCTTAGAAATGTGATGGGTAGGTCTAGATGATGTATAATACCTTCAGAAATGAATTATGTTTCCTCTCTATTAGAATTAGGGTTTATTGGTTAAACCCTAGGGTTATAGTCATGGGATTTTTTTTTCTTCTAATTCATCATTGACTAGTTGTAGCAGGTTGCAGGTATATTAAGTTTCTACTTAATCCTTTGAAGTCATTTGGTGAGCTAGCCCCTTAACCTAGCAATTATCAGCTCGACAAATATTCAACTATAATATTTCCTACTTTTCTCATTAAAATATTTTTCTTCGTTTGATCAATGGTGGAGGTCAAGCCTTGGAGATCACATGATGCTCGCATACCCTTGTGATATTTTAGTGGGGCCAAACCAAGAATCATGGGGTTAGAAAGGAGTAGTGGAAATTAATCCATGATGGATGAATGTTGTTTGTTAATGAAGTTGGTGGGACTAGTTTGTGCAAGCTGACGATGGAGTTTGGTGATGTGTGATGATAGATGGCAAAGGATGATTTGATTGGTAGAACAAATCACATCGCTATTGTGAGTTGCATGGAAATGATGTGGATGATAAATAGAAATAGCTCACAAGCACCACAAAGTTTGTGTGAGCTCGTTATTAGAGCTCGTGGGATAGTAGACTTTGGACATGTGTCTTGGTGGACCCCACAAATGGCAATCCAACGGAGATAGCTAAATATCATTAGAGGATGTTGTCAATAGTGGAGATTTAAATAACTATTTATTGGATGGTTGTATTTTAAAGGTGTGATGATGAATGCAGAATATAGGATCATGGTGCGAAGGTTGGAGATCAATGGTCAAAATTTGAACAAGGCAATCATGAATGACTAACTGTGTGTAAATAGGGTTTCTCCTGTAGACCAAATTGAAGATAGAAATTTATTTATCTAGCTATCTCAAAGAAAAAAGTAAGACGATTTGATGCACAAAATGGTAGAATAGCTTGTCACAGATCAAAAGATAAAGATCAGATTGGAGGTTCAGAAGAGAGCATTAACTGCATATCCAATCTTAGGGTTTGGAAGGATGGAAATGAAGGAAAATACTTTTCACCAAAAATTAATATTGTGTGGCTCAATGTAGCTGAAATACAATGAAGAAGATATTCACCATATCAAATGATCCAATCTGTTAAGAAGATCCTGAGGCAATCATGATGATAGAACCCTACACAAAAATTTTGTGTAACGTGTCTAAGTGAGAAGAGTGAGATAGTTAATTTTTGTGAAGTGTGGCTTGATGCTTAAGTGTTAATTGAATAACATGCCAAAATAAGAAGAGAGAGCTACAAAGAAAAAGGAGGGCACATTCAAGAAGATAGATAATGCACTAAAAAAAGAAGAATAGATCTAAAGGAGTGTAGTGCAAAACAAAGTTGGAGTAGAGGGGTGCAAAAGAGTAAAGAGAGTTGCTATGACAACAACAAATAGTTGAGCAGTTATAGAGTAAGGTGTAACATAGAATAGAGTTCCTTAGGAACAAATTGTAACAATATCACATGTTCTAAATTTGATTGGTTGGTGTCATTAGATAATTGAGTTGGTGGTCAGTTAAGGGGATAGGTATCTCCTTAGAATTGGTGCCCTTAGAAATTGTAATAGAGGATTTCATTGTGAGGTTGGATTAGGATAGTAGCTCCTAGCAACATTTTATCACCATGGTTTTTCTCATCTTTGGTTTTCCATGTATATCTATTGTTATGTGTTGATTGTGTTTATGTACATATTCTTGCCATATCTTTAGTTTTAATCTACACATCTAGTTATTAATTGTTGTGACTACTCATTGGTAGAAAAGGCTATTTTTAGTATCTATTGATTCACCCCTCCTCTCAATAGATTGTTGTGTTCCAATAATTGGTATCAGAGCCCTAGGTTTCTTAGGAGAAAATTAATCATCTTAGGTAGGTCCTTGAATTTGTGAATACAAATGTCCAATTAGGAAAGAATCTCCTCAACCAAGACACCTAAGTTTGATAGAAAAAATTATGCCTATTAGAGATCATTAATGAAAGAATATTTGGGATCCTTAGGTTTTGATGTGTGAATGTCAGTAGTAAATGGATACACACCACCTTCCACACCCCCTACTGATTATCTAGCAAGAAATTACTTTTACAACAATGAAAAGGCATGGTTTTCTATCATGAACAATCTATCTAGGTTTGTGGAAAACAAAGTTATGTATTGCAAGAATGCACAAGATATTTGGGATACATTGAAGAATATTTATGAAGGAGATGACAAGGTAAAACTGGAAAATCTACAAATACTGGAAGCTAGATTTGAAGGTCTAAGAATGATAGAGGAAGAAAAAATTGTAGACTATCTTATGAGAGTTAATGATATTATGCTCTATCAAAGGATATGGAGAAGAGATGAAAGAGGATGTGGTTGTACTAAAATTTCTTAGGTCAATGACATACACGTATGATTCTATGATCTTAGCCATAGAAGAAGGGAGAGAAATTGATAAACTATCTCTAAATGAACTACACAACATATTCACAACCTATGAGATGAGGATGAGAGATGAAGAACCATCCAGGAAAGAAACTACTTTCAAGACTATCAACAAGGATAAGGATGTGTCTCCCAAAAGGGAAGGTAGAAATGAATCCAACCGAGGATGATGAAACTAATGAAGAAGAGGAAAACTTCATTAGAAGACTAAGAAGAGGATTCAAAAAATATAAAGGTAAGCTTCCCTTCAAATGTTTTTGAATGTGGTAAAGTAGGCCATTTTTTTGCTAAATTTTCTTACAATAAGAAAGACAACTATAAACTAGAGGTAGATGATAAGATGAAGAAACTCTACTACCCTAAGAAAAGGAACTTTCACAAGATTTTTTTTTTATACATCCAAGAAGATAGTGATGTATTAGACTGTAATATCTTAGATGATGAAAAAAATGTTCCTTTATTAGTAGAAACCATGAGTTTCTTCATGGAAAAATAATCCAAGGAGTAGGCGAATGAAAAGGCTGGCTCGATCTTCCTGAAGAGGGTGAAGAAGAAATATTTGACTTGAAAGGAGAAATCATCTATGCTATAGATGGGATAGATGATCTTAGAGATGAGATTGAGAAGTTAATGTTGACATAGGGATTTGTACTCGATGCTAAGTATAAAAATCTTTAATCCCGTCCAACATGGGAATACACTCAGGTTGTGGGTGTCCTATTGTGAGAGTAGACCTATAGGTTTATGGGTTGGATCCCTTTGAATATATCCTTAATAACAATTGATTCAGATGGGAAAAGGGGAAGAAGGATGATGCATATTCTAAAAACTAAACTATGAGGTGATTCACTAGATAAAAAGTGATTTGAATTTGCCTTTAAACCTCATAAGATGACTCAAAAAATGAAGCTACAAACATTCACTACTTAGGCTAATATGTTTTGCATAAATATTTCATTTGAAATGCTTCTAGAATTGAAGCTTTCTTGAAAGAAAATAGTGATGTTTTCATAACAAAAATTCAACAAAGAGAAGAAACATAGTAAATGACCTACACTATAACATGCTACATTTGAACAAGACACTAAAGAAATAAGGTGAAATGAAGGATTTCACAGAAATCACAATATTTCAATCTAAGACTCACACACAATGTTTGAAAAACACAAATTTGAGAAGGAAATAAACTTCTTTATTGAAAAATAAGGAGGTATCTACATTAAAAATCTATAAAACTCATAAGGATTGAGTTACAAAGCATGTATGCTACTACAACAAAAATGAGAAAAACTTAGAACTCAAGAGAAGATGAGAAAAAATAAGACCTATACATAAGTTTAGAAGAATTGGAAATTTGAATTTTGGCTCCAAGACATGATGTTCTGTCAAAAATCCATCCTCTCCCTCAAATCAAGCAATTGACTAAAATAAACTCAAAATATGCACAAGGAGTTATGAATCTGAAAACAACTCAAAGGGTTGTGTGTAACTGAGAACCCCTCCAAAATAGGGCTGTAACTATAAGAAATAAGGACTTAAATGCCTCAAAATCCTCCTCAACTCATAGTCCATCCATCTGGACTCCTAATTGAAACTAAACTGTTAATTAAGTAACAAAAACTCCTATCTTTTCTCCACATGTTTGCAATCTTCTCAACTACCTCCTAGATATATGAAAAAGATTCAAAGATTAAAACATATCAACCTCCTTTACTATGCATTAAAATATTCTTGTACTTCTTATTGCATTAAAGGTAACAATAAACTTCAGTGATTTATAAATTATCACTTAAGTTAATGTTTTACATTTTCAAAACAAATGCAAAAATAAAAGCATCAAACCAACAATATTGAAGGTGCATAGTATAAAATGGAACACACCCTAATGGCTAGACATAAGACATGTAAAGTGAAAGATATTAACCTATTTAATTTTTTTTCTGAACTTAAGGAAAAATGCCTTAAAGTTATCGACCACCAAGTTAGGGTAAAAACCCTAAAAGCAAAGTAAAACCAGGTTTAAAAGCATTTCATTATTTGCCATATCAAGTTTTCTGGAAACTCAAAGGCACCACCATAGGGTTTCTTTGAGCTTCTATAGGAGGTGATTCATGGTAGAATTTGAAGCAAACAATGATCCTCCAATCATTTTCTATGCATCAAAAGGCATACATAAAATCTGGTGAGTTATTTTAAACAAAAATTTCTGCATTTTCCTTTTACTTTATGTAGAAAATATCTCCATTTGAGCTTTGTAATTGGAAACTCGAGCTCTGTGATTCATTTCTGCATTTTATTTTTTAATTTCCTCTATGAAACAATGCTTTCTTTGAGCTCACAATAATGTAGAAAAATGAACATTTTTCTTGGTTCTCTGTGTTTCTCATGCTCTTTCTCTATGAACAGCCCCTCATCATTACTATAAAGAAATGGATGGCTTTGTTCATTCTTTTTTGTGTTTCATTTTCATTTTTTTTGCCTAAGGGTTTTGTGGAAGAAGTGAGGGCTTTTCATGCTTCTATTACTCATGCACAATTTACTTTGAGATTTTCAAACAAAATTGTTATACCCAAGAAATGACCCATCATAAACTTCAAGAAGCACTACTAATCATCATTCTCCTTTCTCTTTTGAAAAATCCAAATTCCTTGAACAAAATTTAGATATGATGTAAAAATAATATCAAGCACTTCACTTGTAGAATCTAACATCACAAAATGTTATTGGATCTTTGTTGAGCCCTTGATTGTGCATTTACCTTAAACCATAGAGGTTAGTGTCACTTGTTTGAATGCTTTATGCACTGCCTCAATTGATAAGAGATCATTATCATATTTGAAAAGATCCATTTCTCTTATGATTTTGATAAGAACTCATTTGATCCTTACTAGTGAATAATGAAACCTTATTGTGTATGCTAAGAACCTATTATCACTATCTTTTTTATTTTCATATCTCCTTGCTTGAAATTCACTGAGTAATGGATAAGAACCTCATGATTTTTAAATTCCCTTCAATGTACATCTACTTTAGAAAATGAATATATCTCCATGCATTCATTTTGGGACAGTGAAAATATCTCTGCATTCTCTAAATAGTGACAAAATTTGATCCTTATGATATTTACTCATCTTGTAGCATCAACGAAAACAAGAGAATTCTTCTCCATGTAAAGTAGAAAACTCTCTATGATTTTCAAATATTTGAGACAAAATATAGGTCTCTCCCATCATTGTAGACATGAATAAAAATTCATGAGAGACCCAAGTGCCTCTTGCTTTATTCATTTCTAGTTTATAGTCCTTCTTGGATTGCCTTCTGAAAATGGCATAGTACCCTATGTCTCTTGAAAATATGCCTATTGTCACTCTAAAGAAGCAAAATATTTGCCACTTAATATTGACATGGCTATGCACAACCCCTAATGATCCTAACAATTTCCTTAGACCTTAATGCTTGGTCACTGTCATCCTACCAACTTAGTCTCAAAGTCATTGTGTCTTTGTTCTCATAAGACTATGACCAATCTCCACTTAACTGTTATAATAATTTATTATGCTTAATTAATTACATCATACTGGTTAATTAATTAAGTCACTTATTCCTCTAGTTGCTTAAGCTAAACTTAGGCACATTAATAATTGATTAATTATTAAGTGTGCACACTAGGGTTTCATTTAGGGTTTCCCTTTTAGGGTTTCTTGATCTCCTTCATAAGGATTGATCTCTTTGTAATAATTGAGATTTTGATAATGCATTTTACACTTTGAGGTTTATAGATCTTGTTTTGTTCTGAATGTCTTTTGCATGTAACAGGTTATTGCATGCAGGTGATCTTGGATTCTAACATGGTATCAGAGCACTATCCTGTGGTGCAGTTTATTTTTCAGTATTTTCCTATTTTACTACATTTATTGCTGTTTGAAGTCAGATGTACTTTTTATGGTTCCGAGCTCATAACTCTTTGCCATGATCTCCGATTTTCGCTATCTTTGTGGCGTTGGAAAGGTATTGAGGAGCTTTATGTTGCTGTCCATGCACTTTTTTCTGTATCTGTCCCAGGTTTTTCGTTAATCCAGATTTGGCCCGATGGGTGTTTTGGAGATTACTTGGATTTTTTGACAGTTGGGAGAGTGCCACTTGCATCTTTGCACTTCATTTTCAGTGATACATCATTTAATAATCGATTGTTGCTTCATAGATTCCAGAGTTGTTCCCGTTTGGAGTTTTCGAGTGTTCCGTGGCATCGGGTCTGCTGTTGCATCATTATGATTCCGATATGGTTTCGTGTAGACAGAAGTATCTTTCCTTGCTTGCCAGATTGCGGTTCCAGTGTTACTCTATAGTGTTCTTCCAGTGCTTCTTTGCAGCATGTCATATCATTGTAGGGGGGTTTTGTCCCACTGGGTTTTCCTCCTCTACCTCTTTCTTGCATTTGTAAATGGGTACCTGATCAGGCCTAGTTGTCGGGACCCATCTTTGCTTGCATGCATCTTATTCTAGTGTTTTAGCTTCTTCCTAAGTTCATCTTAAGGGGGGGTGTTAGAGTAATAATTTATTACACTTAATTAATTACATCATACTGGTTAATTAATTAAGTCACTTATTCCTCTAGTTGCTTAAGCTAAACTTAGGCACATTAATAATTGATTAATTATTAAGTGTGCACACTAGGGTTTCATTTAGGGTTTCCCTTTTAGGGTTTCTTGATCTCCTTCATAAGGATTGATCTCTTTGTAATAATTGAGATTTTGATAATGCATTTTACACTTTGAGGTTTACAGATCTTGTTTTGTTCTGAATGTCTTTTGCATGTAACAGGTTATTGCATGCAGGTGATCTTGGATTCTAACATTAACCTTGTCATCATTAGTATCTAGGTCTTATGGGACTACCACTATCTTTATACCTTGGATTGAGGACTATCCTCTTTGTAACTCTATCAATGATTACACCTTCAATTTTCTTTTCATGCCATGATTTTGTGATGAATTCTTGTTTTGGTTTTAAAGGTACAACAACTTGAAAATAGGTATAGAGTTTCCATGGTATATCCATAAGAAATATTCTTGATTAGTCAAATTATTCTTTAAATCTTTGTCTTCATATGCTATCATTGATTAGGATTAGCCATATTAATATGAGAAAACTTCTTATTAATAAGGCATTTATGCCTAATCAATATCACCATGATGAATAATTTTTTTCAAGAACTACTTGGTGACATGAAATATGACTATCCCTCTCTAATGAAATAAAGGGCAGAATGCTAGGCTCAATCATTGTGGGAGCCACATTTTAACCCACATCTTGTAATAGAAGAAATAGTAACAAAGAGCTGACCTTTATCTACACAAGAAGCAAACAAGTTAGAAAAATTTGATAATGGATGAAAATTATATATCTATTGATGAAACATGTATCTAGATTTCATGCCCCGAGCTTTAACAAAATATATCAATCATCTATAGGTTCATCTAGAAATTGGGAATAAGAGGAGCTGAAGATTGAAGAGTCAACCCTACATCAACCCTTAAGGAAATGATGAACATGACCTCCTCTTATGTGTCTTTTATTTTAATTTATCTTCAGATGTATGGTTTACATTCATTATTTGAATTAAATCAACTTAGCCACTCCCACGACTTGTGTGGGATTACAAAAACATAGCTTTTAATAAATCAATTATTTTATATCATGTAATGACTTGTGTATTCTCATTTGAACTTGTTTTCAGTTGCACAATATGAAATAACTAAAATGGAATTGTTTAAAGCATATGTTTTTTAATCAAGATGAATGTAGTAACTTCTACATACCTTATTCTAGAATGGTGATTCCTTTTTGATAATTTAAAAAAAATAAAATTGAATAGAATAGTTTAGCTTCACATAATATCCTCTAAATATTTGTTTTCTAAATGAAGCCCATTTGTTGCTTTGTCCAGATTGTTCAATAGTTTCACTATTACTGTTGCATATTTTTGATAAATCAATTCTTAGAAAACCCTTCACTCAAAAATAAAATGTTCAAAGGATGTCTATACATCAAAAATATTATACCCCATCAAACAATTGCACCTTAAATCTTCACTAATTTTAAGCGGGAAGCTAAAAAATTAGTAATAGTTTAAAAGGGAGAACACATAGTAGAAGAAACTTGCACATAAAGAGTCAGATAAAATAAGCAATGAACTAGAAGAATCTACCTAGAATGTGGTAGATTTGAAGTTGAAGCTAGAAGAAGCTAAGAGAGTAGAGGATGCGAACAAGTCCAAGATCAAATTTGAAGTAGAAATATGCATGAAGCTTGAGGAAGAGATTGTTGCTCTGAGAAGAGATCTAGAAAAAGAAAAAGTGCAGATAGAGAAAGGACTCAAACTAAAAAGTGGCTTAAGCATTTTAGATGACTTATTGAGCACCTAGAGGCCTACAAATAAAGAAAAATCAAGCTTCGGTTTGGAGAAAGGAAAAAATTCCTTTGTTGATGCCTCTACAAAGCTATATGAATTATTTAGAGTAGAAAAAATGTCTAAGTCTATCAAGGAAAATAACTGCAAAGGAAATGATTGTAATGAGAAATCTATAGAGAAGGAGAAAACCAAGGATGAAAAGAAGCTTATCATAGACAATAAAGATAACCAATCAGATCATGTTTACCAAGAGAACAAGCAAATCTTCAAGAGGACTGATGTTGATGGGTTTACTAAGGTAAGAAACTCATGAAGATGGACACACACTAGGCCCCTTCCTCCAGTACTAAATTCCATGACCAAGTATTCCACATATTTATATGGATATTTTTATTCATGTAATTAGTTTGGTCATAGGGCTAGGGAGTGTAGAATCATTCCTAAAGGGAGTGAAATTTTTGAAAGAAAAAATTCATTTTATCCTTTACTTGACATGAATATAATTTTCTATAACTATTATAACTTTGGTCACATAGCTAAAAATTGCATAACATAGTTTACAAAACCAAATGTTTAGAATGAGAAATATAATATCTTACCTCATAAGACAAACACAAAATTAGATATTGAGGAGGAGATAGTAGAAAAGAAAAAAAGGAAAACTAACAAAGTGTTGAAAGAAAAAGGAGAAATCTCCACACAATCATTGATTGCATAAACAACTCTACATGTCAAGAAGAAAAATATATGGGTGATAGATAGTGGCTTCTCCAAACACATGACTAGAGATAAGAGAAAGTTCATTAAACTCAAGAGATGCAATGGGGGATCTATGAGTTTGGGTGATAACACCATAGTCAAAATATGTGGTAAAGGTATCTTAAGTTTAGATGGAAAAACTCCAACAAAGGATGTCCTGTATGTTGAAGGTTTAAACCACAATTTATTAAGTGTGAGCCGAATGTATAACAATGGTTATAAGGTCACATTTGACTCAAAAGGTTGCAAAATAAAAAATAATGGAAAGATATTTGCACAAGGGTTGAGAACTGACTGCAATCTTTACAACCTTGCTGAAGTAAAAGGCCAAAGATATTTGATTGGACAAACTGATGAAAGTTGGTTTTGGCATAGAAGATTAAGCCATATAAACTTTGAAAACTTGGTAAAAGTGAGTTCAAGAGGTTTGGTCAGGCATATGCCTAAGGTATTAAAGCCTACAAACATCATATGCAAAGAGTGCCAATAGGGAAAGAAAAAAAAGACTAGCTTTCCAACTAAAGAATAGTCAACCACTAAACCTATACAGTTGGTTCACATAGATTTATGTGGACCCACAAGAATAAGAGGATTGAAAGGAGAAATATAGTTTATACTGCTAATAGATGACTATACAAGGATGAAATGGGTAACATTTACGAGGGACAATTCACAAGAATTTGAGAGATTCAAAATATTCAGAAAGATGGTTGAGAAGGGGATAGGAAAAGAGATAAAATGTTTAGGATCAAACAAAGGAGGAGAATTCACATCTGGTGAATTTGTTGATTACTGAGAGGAACATGGAATTAAGAGACAATATTTAGCACCCAAAAATCCACAATAAAATGGAGTGGTAGAGAGGAAGAATAGAGTTGTGCAAGACATGACTAGAATAATGTTAAAAGAGGATAGATTAACTGATATATTTTGGAGAGAAGCAATCCATACTATAGTATACATTCTGAATAGAGTTCAAATTCGAGAACAGAATGATAGTACTCCCTATGAATTTTGGTATGATATACCCACATCTGTGAAATAATTTAAAGTATTTGGAAGTAAGTGCTACATCAAAAGAGAAGATGAAAATGTTGGTGTTTAAAAATGCAACCCAGCTAGGATTTGCAATTCTGTAAGAGGTAGCCAACCTCCATTATAAAGAACCACAAAGCCTAGTGGCCAACTAATAGGAAATGGAATGGATACACATTTCCCCTGCACTTCAGGCTCTATAAGACCTAGGGGGGTAACCCTTTAGCAATATCAAACAATCTAGACACACAAGCAATGGAATATTGCTTAACAGATTATGCTCTCACAGAATTGCTGAGAAACCTAAAGTATCACTCAATATTGGCAAACTATTGAATGAATTTCATTAATCAGCAAGGAGAACATGACAAACACAACTGTCCAAACACTAAGAACAAGAATGATTTTACAATTAAAATTGTTTCTGAGATGCATTAAGCTACAAGATAAATTAGTGCCAATTTTGGGCCACGTTGTCAAATACATAAGACAACTTTATCAATAAATGGCATTCAACCAGTGGATTTAAAATTGTTGATGCTTTGCATCAATTGTTAGTGTCTTACACCAACAATCCCACTCCTATTATCAATCAAATTCTCCTTATCAAATCCAACCTACACACTTAAAATCACTATTATCTGCTCACAGTATTTAACCATTTCTTTGAAATAGACCCATAAACAAATAACACAATCTCATGAAATTTGAGATGATAAACGCAAAATACTTTGTATTACTGAATTCATATGATTCAACTGTACAAGTATGAAGAAAAATTGAAGATATTCATGAAAATATAAACACATTTCATGATGTATTTGCACAAACTGGCTGTATCTGCTTATAAAATCAGAAATTATAGTTTCTAGACTCAAAATAACTTAGAGTTAACAAACCTCTATCTACCCAACCCAATACAAAAACTCAGAACCTTGTACAATGAGAAGAGAAAATAATATATAGAAGAATGAAGGGAACCCTAAAACTGATCCGAAAATGCCATTTGGAATCTTCATTCACCGTTGATCAACAAATCTACAAAATATCTTCTCCATTCTCTTCCTGCAACAAACTTTCCCTCAAACAACATTTACTCATGATTTCCTAGCAACAAAAAATCTGCCCATGTGGAGATTCTTCTTATTTCATCCAGCTGCTCAAAACTTCATTCCCATGCACAAACTGTTTTAGCTCTTGTCTTTTATTTCTGTTCACAATGCTAGAGCAATACCTTTATATTTGGGGCTGCCTTTTACCTCTTTGCTGCACTTATATTTTGCATATTCAAGAAACATATTTCATTATAAAGTGAATAAAATTCACTTTATCTAATACCCACATTCAACTGTATTTAAAAGCATTGCCTTTAAATATTTAAAACTCTTACTATTTAGTGGGATAAATTAAACTTTACCCATGCCCATTTAAATATTTCATTTTTTGAAATATTTTACATTTTATACCCTCAGGCAAATGAATTTACCACTAAATAATTCTGCCATTTTAAAAAATGCAACAGGCCCACTATTTAAATAGTCCATCCTTGGAAATTTTCAATTTACTCGTGTTATTTATATTTCATCTGTTTGCACTATGGAGTAAATATTATTTTACCCATATCTTGATACTCATCTTCCAATGAATATTTTCCTCACCCGAGAAAATAAAATGCAACGGGCCCCACCCCCATTTTTTTTATCACAAACTATGTAATATTTTGAAATTTTTAAAATCAGGCTCCTCCCGTGCTCACACACCCCACAATGTTTTTGATTGTGTCATCAACATTCTTGCGAGGTCCACGAGAATGCCCCAAATCTTCCTTTGCTCTCTACACATCTCGAGCTCTGGTCATGGCATTCCATTGGCCTTCTCATTTTCCTATTTGGAGCGCATCTCATGTTTCTCCCTCTCACTGTGTGTGAGCTCCTCCATTTGATGGCGGGCCTCCCCTGTTCCTTTCTAGCTGGCATCCTCCTGTGATTCTGCCATCCACGGGCTTCCCACACTTCCTCCACACTTCCTCTTTGCTTGGCAGAGCAGGCCTTTCACTTGCCAAGTCTTCCCCTCACTCGCGCTCCATACCTCCTACACTGGTCTTCCATTGAGCTCCCCCATTCATGGTGTGGGCTCACCACTAACACCATTGGCCCCATTCCCTTACTGGCACGGCCCCCCTACCTTCTTCCATGTTGCAGGTCACGTACCCTACCTTGCTCTTTATCCTCTCCCAAACAGTGCGTGCCCACCTTCACTTCACACGGGCCTCCTACTATGCTCACTCCTTACATGCTGCAGATCTCATCTAGGTGCAAGCCCTGCCTCTCTAGTTCTTCTTGCTGCATGGGGTGTCTTCCAACTTTCATAGCGCCCCTTCCTTCACATTGCTGATAGGCCTTTCCTTCACATCACAGGCATGGGTTCTCCTCTTTCTACAGGCACGAGCTCTTCCGTGCATCTCTGCTGCTCGCACCCCCACCTCCATGCAGCTCTCCATTCACAGCATTGAGGCATCCTCCATTGGCAGGTCGCTGGCCCATATAATGTTGTTCTCCACTGGTTGCATTTTCTTGGCCCAAGCCTCAGCTTAATGGATGTTCATAACTTGCTTCCAAGTTCCCATATATTGGTGCAGGCATGTGGGATACGAAGGGGATGTGAATGGAAATTGGCCATACATAGGCTAGTTGCATTACCACTCATTAGTAATGCGCCAACAGTCAATTCCTCAGCTGCACACCACCTCCCAACAGATTTCATGGCATTTGCTTGAGAATTACTTAATCCTTTGTAACATTATATTCATTGTGAGTACCCCGCAACATAGCTTCCATGTGATCTCATTTCTTTTATGTTGTGATGGTTGTCCATACCCCCTTTGTTCCATATAACAAATACACATATAGAACAGTTGATGAATCCTCTCTTCAATTAGTCCATCGAGCTACCCTTTTATTTTCACAATAGTGTTCCCTGGTTTCCACATACAATCACATCAGTATTAATTTTTCCTTTGTTTCCAAATTAAGTATCCATTGCCACCATTGATTCTTTCATACGCTTAGCCTCTAGAGAAAACTGTTTGTTTAGCTATATACATTAGAGCTCTATTGTATCTCCATCAGGTGAGTAACTTTCCTGAAGCAACAACTCCAATTTCATAATTGTAAAACATGTCGGGCCCCATGTGGGTCTAGCTAAAAAAAATTTCATTTTCAAACAAGTTTCACCGTCGAATGACTTGACACTATGTTTTGAATGCACGTGAAGTGAAAACATGAACTGGGTTGTCATTAAAAACTGCTTTCTGCTCCTTTTGCAAAATGGTCAAAACAGGTCAAGTTGCCTCAGGTATCGGCCTTGAAAATTGGGCAAACGACCTCGTGAAGACATCAAATCTTGCAAGCATTTAGACATTTGATCCATGAGTATAGTAAAAAAGATGGCTCAGAGAAATAGATCACAAGGAACCGGATATTAATTGACAAAGTTTCCCAATTAAACCTTCCTGAAACAACTATTTTGCACCAATTAAAACCGATCCAACTGCCCATCTGTAAAAATAACAAATCAACTTTTGACAAGTTGCCATAATACATGCAAGAACATTAAGGGACCCTGAGCACGTGTGCAAAAGGAATTTCTTTGAAACATCACCGATCAAAAGTTATTAACAGTCGAAGTTGGCCTCTCAGAAAGACTGTCTGGAATGCAGCTGCAATATAGAACAAATTGCATTTGGTTTCAATCTACTAAAAATAGCAAATCAGATCATGAGGTTCTGCAAATTGACATGTGAGATCATGTTGATATGGGGAATGTGGAACAACATTCATTCTAACATGACAGTGAACTGGTTGTGAAAACCGAGCTGAAATAGGAAGCCATTTCGCAAATTGACAATCTGCAAACAACAGAACAGTGCAAAAACCTTCCATCTTCACTCTTTGAAACTCTGTCAAACCTTATCATGGGAAGCTAAAATTTGACATGCCTGCTCACATATGACTACTAAGTATGTCTGCAATTGGGTTTTGCATGAAAATCAACATAATTTAAATTATAAGTCTCCAAAGTGGGTTAGTCGGGATTGATTCATTAGGTGCACTTCTGAAAGTGCAGAAACAAAATTTTGAAATAGGCATGTCAAATTTGCAAAATTTGAGAGTGCCAGCAGAAAACATGGGAAATTTTGAATCAAGAAGTGATGAAGGAATATTTTTAGGATATTCCACTCAAAGTAAAGCATAAAAATGCTATAACAAAAGGCTAGACAAGATTGTGGAAAGAATCAATGTGAATATTGATGAAAGTATAAAACATATCAAGTTTGATCAAGACAATTTTGATGATGCATCAGACTATGAAGACAATGTACAAAATAATGGTGAAGAACCCAAGGAAATAGAAGTTGAGAAGGCTCCTGGAAAGTATGTTCAAAAGGACCATCCAACAGATTAGATAATTGGGGACAAAAATGAAGGAGTTCAGACCAAAAGGAGAATCACAAAGAACAAAGAATAAGTAATTTTTTCTCTCTTGTCATAAGTTGAACCAATTTTTTTTTTTAGAAGTTAGCAAGGATAGGAATTGGATATAAGCTATGGAAGAAGAGTTAAATTAGATTGAAAAGAATAAAACATGGGAATTGGTACCTAGGCCTCCATGCAAAAATGTGATTGGCACCAAATGGGTGTTTAGAAACAAGCTAAATTAAGATAGAACAACTGTAAGAAATAAGGAAAGATTAGTGTGCAAAGGATATGCATAGGTTGAAGGAATTGATTTTGAGGAAATTTTTTCTCTTGTTGCAAGGTTAGAAGAAATAAGATGGTTCCTTGCATTCTCATTCCATAAAGGATTCAAAGTGTATTAGATGGATGTCAAGTCTGCATTCTTAAATGGAAACCTAGAATAGGAGGTTTACATTGAACAACCATAAGGATTTTAGTTGTTAGAGGATAATGATTATGTTTGTAGATTAAGAAAGGAATTGTATGTTCTAAAAAAAGAACCTAGAGCATGATATTCAAGATTAGACCAGTACTTGCAGCAACAAGGATTCAAAAAGGGATGTGCAGATAGTAACTTATATTTCAAATCTAAATGTGAGAACATGATTATAGTTGTTGTTTATGTGGATGAAATCATTTTTGGTGGTAGAAATGATAAATTTTGTAAAATATTTTCTACACATGAAAAATGAATTTGAGATGTCAATGTTAGGAGAATTTCCATTTTTACTTGGTTTGCAAATTGTACAAACCGATAATTGGACATTTATATCTCAAACCAAGTATGCAAAGTAAATGCTGAAAAAATTGGCATGGAAGACAATAGACCAGTCAGTGCCCCCATGATAACTAGCTACAAGTTAAGCAAAACAAATGAATCACCTAAGGAAAATCATATAGTGTATAGGTCAATGATTGAAAGATTGTTGTATTTAACTACATCAAGGCCAAATATTATGCAATAAATATGTATAGTGGAAATAATTCAGGCAACACCTAAGGAGTCACATGTCAATACAATAAAAAGAAATTTCAGATACACCAAGATTACTATTCATTATGGGCTATGGTATCCCAAGAAAAAGGATTTCATTCTAACTGCATATACAAATTTTGATTGGGCAGGAAGTGTGGATGATAGGAAAAGCACTAGTGGTAGATCCTTCTTTTTGCAAAGCAAGTTGGTTTCTTGGATGAGAAAGAAACAAGAATTAACCACTCTATCCACTACTGAGGTAGAGTATGTGGTAGAAAAAACATGTTGTACTCAAGTTCTTTGGATGAAGAAAACACTCAAGGAAATTAAGGTAGAATACAAAGAACCCATTTCAATTATTTGTGATAATTCAAGTGCCATAAAAATATCAAAGAATCTAGTGATTCACTCTAAAACGAAGCACATATCCATTAAGTATCACTTCATAGGAGAGAAGGTTGCTGATAAGGAAGTTAGTATGGAGTATGTCCCCACAAAGGAATAGGTAGCTAACATTTTCACCAAGCCTCTACCTAAGGAACAATTTGAATATTTGGGTAAAAAACTGGGAGTCATTGCTCCCACATCATATCACTAGTCTCTAGTGATGGAGCATATGTCTAGGTGAGTTTCATTTATATCTCAATCATCCTTGGAAATAAATAGGAGAGATCATGTTAGGTATCAGTGGTTTTACAAATTTCTAATGACTTGATAGTTGTATTATTCCAGATTCCCATCTTCTCTTTGAATTACCTTTCAAAGGAAGAGTAATATGTTAGGGGGAGTCTACCCTCTGCAATTGATGTCAAAGGGGAGAAGATCATGAAAAAATTCTCATTTGATTAGGATGAGAACATAAAAGGGCAAGCATTGTATTATGTGTCTAATTGGTTTATAACTCAAATACTTATTGATCTCAATTGCTTTCAATTGGTATCAGATCATTTCAATCGATTGGTATGAGCATTTAGTCTTGCCATCAATAACAACGGGGGATATTGTTGGCATATTATTATCATTGATGTCAAAATGGGATCAAGAGTGAGATGGAACAAATCCTAGCAAGGGAATTATGTCATTGATGCCTAAAAATAAATATGGCATGTTGAAGATCTGACTCAAGGAAGATGTGTAGATTGCAAAAAGTTTCTTTGTGTGTTGCATTTTTTGTCATGAAATTGGGTTTTTTGAGAGATTCTCATAAATGTGATGGGTAGGTTTAGAGGATGTATAATACCTTCATAAATGAATTATGTTTCCTTTTGGCTAGAATTAGGGTTTACTAGTTTATCCCTAGGTTGCAGTCATGGGCATAATTTTTTTTTCTAATTCATTGTTGACTAGTGTAGCAAGTTGTAGGTAGCTTAAGTTACTACTTAAGCCTTTGAAGTAATTTGGGGAACCAACCCCTTCACCTAGTTATTATCAAACCAAAAAATATTTAGCAGCTATAATATTTCCTAAGTCACTTATGCAAATATTTTTATTCATTTGATCAATGGTGGAGGACAAGCCTTAGATATCGGATGGTGCCCACATACCCCATTGAGATTTCAATGGGGCTTGATCAAGACCTGCGAGGTCAACAGGGAGTGATGGAGATTAATCCATGATAGATGAATGATGTCCATTGATGAAGTTGGTGGGGCCAGTTAGTGGAAGATGTCAATGGATTTTGGTGATGTGTGAAGAAAAATGGTGAAGGATGATTTGATTGTTAGACAAAATCACATCGTTGTTGTGAGTTGTGTGGTGATGATGTGGATGAAAAATGGAAATAGCCTACCAACCCCACAAAATTTGTGTGGGCCCGTTGTTAGAGCTCGTGGGATAGTGGGCTTTGAAAAAATTTCTTGGTGGACCCGCGTATGGCAATCTAGTAGAGATTGTTGAATATCGTTAGAGGATGTCATCAACGATAGAGATTTAAATAACCATTTATTGAATGTTTGTGTATTAAAGTTGTGAAAATGAATGAATAATGAAGGATCATGGCATGAAGGTTGGATCGATTGATGGTCTAGATTTAAACAAGGAAATCATGAGTTACTAACTGTGTGTAAACATGGTTTCACCTAAAAACCAACTTGAATATAGACATTTATTGATCTACTTGCCTCAACAATAGAAGTAAGATGATTTTATGCACATAATGACATAATTGATTGTCACAGATCAAAAGATAACTATCAAATCATAGGTTCAAAAGAAAGCATTGATTTCATATCTAATTGTTGCAACAGTTTCTGGTTTAGATTGTGTGATATTTTTTGCATCAACGTTTCAGATCACACTTTGTTATCCATTTTTTTCTCCTTAAGCTCTTTCATCCTAATGATGGATCACAGAGTGTGATCCCAAGAGTTGATGCAAAAAACTCTCACACAATTTAAACCAAAAACTGTTGCAACAATTTGATATGGATTGTGCAAACTTGATATCATTAATTCATATCTAATCTTAGGGTTTGGAAGGATGGAAATGAAGGAAAATACTTTGAACCAAAAATTAATGTTGTGCGGCTCAATGCAGATGAAAGATAGTGAATAACATATTCACCCTAGTAGATGATAATTTTTCTTAAGAAGATACTGAGGAAATCATGATGATAGAACCCTACATAAAACTGTTGTGTAATGTGTCTAAGTGAGAAGAGTGAGATATGCAAGTGTTGTCAAGTGTGGCTTGATGCTTAAGTGTTAATTGAAGAACATGCAAAAATAAGAAGATAGAGCTATAGAGAAAAAGGAGGGTGCATTCAAGTGGACATAGAATGCACTAAATAAAGAATAATGGATTTGAAAGAGTGCATTACAAAACAAAGTTGGAGCAGAGGGGTGCAAAAGAGTAAAGAGAGTTTTTGTGACAATAAAATATAGTTGAGCAGTTATAGAGTAAGCTGTAACATTGAATAGAGTTCCTTAGGAACAAATTCTAACAATCTAACATGTTGTAAATCTGATTGGTTGGTGCCATAAAATAACTAATTTGGTGCTTAGTTCAGGTGATAGGTATCTCCTTAGGGTTGGTGCCCTTAAAAATTGTAATAGAGGATTTCATTGTGAGGCTGGATTAGGATAGTAGCTCCTAGCAACATTTTCTCACCGTGGTTTTTCCCATCTTGGGTTTTCCACAGATATCTATTGTTATGTGTTGATTATGTTTATGTGCATATTCTTGTCATGTATTTATTTTTAATCTACACTTCTAGTTGTTAATTTTTGGGTATACTCATTGGAAGAAAAGGCCAACTTTTCAATATCTACTGATTCACCCCCCTCTTAGTAGACTATTGTGTTCCAACACATTTGATTTGAGAAATTTGGCTCCACCCTAGATATTGTCATGTTCAACCACCATACATATAGAGAAGATCACTATGGACTTACCCTTTTATCATCATAGCTTATAAAATGGCCTTTGTAAACAAAATAGCCTCAAGCAAAACACATCTATGTATATACCTTAAACCTGACACACTATACTATAGACAAGACCCTTTTTGCACAATCCAAACCTTGCTTAGTATTTATCAACTTTGAATTCCTTCATCTTTCTATTTTCTAGGTAGTCTGCAATCACAGGGCACTCAACTCCACATGCATGATGAGAAGGATTGTCAGCCTTTGCTTCCAATTCTCTGCCATTGTTCTCCACCCACTCTTCACTGGTTCCCAATTCTCAGTCGTTGTCATCCCTTGCAACCATTTTTCCCACAAGACCTTCCTCTTCCAAGTATTTCAGTGCCCATCCTTTGATTGATGTCTTCACCATCCATGTAGCATTTAGAAAGAAGCTAATGCTTCCTTCAATTCTTCACCACTATTTCTCCAATGTCATTGGGTTGTGGGATCTCTTCATAGGAAATTTCTTGACCTTAGCTCCATTATCGAATGAATTGTAGTAATTCTATGACATTGGCACCATTAGGTTGTTGTCCAAATTTTCAAGGGTCTCATAAATCTCCCCCAAAATTGTGTGTGTTAATACCATCTGACACAACTTCTTCGCTTTGGCCTTAGAGACACCCATGTATAGCTAAATCACAAGAAACATTGTAGAAATTTCCATGTTTTCCCTAAACCTCTAGTGTGCGAGTGAAAAATCCTTTTCCAGGACCTTCTTGGTTGCCCATAGAGTTAATGGGTGAGATAAAAATAACATCCCTTTCAATATTTTATCTGTGATTTCCCTAACAAAATCTTGCTACTGCTTTGTGGTGTTGAGAAAAATGGGAGTGTCCATCACTCTCCTTCCACAGTATAAAAATATTCTTTGAAACTTTGCTTATGCAGCTATTTAGTGGTCCTTCATCATAATGGTGATATTGGTTGGTGTGACATTCAGATCATGCCCTCAGATCCACATGATGATGAAAATATTTGATCACCTATTCAACCTTGTGGTGGGCCCTATCACTATTCAAAGGCCCCGATGGTTGAACATGATCAAATCAATGGTTAAGATGTGCTCTGAAAAATGAATCTCAACCATTCCTCACTAGCCTATGGGGGACCTACTGTCCCATCTGGGATTATGGAGGGATAACATAAATGAACCATGTGGTGTCATTTCCATCACCCATAAAACTATAAAGGGCATGGGAATATTTGGTGAAATATTTCTTGGAAATTATGAAAGGTTAAATAACGTGCTACTAAAAGGATGTATGAGCACATGCAAAAAATTTCATCGAGATGTTCTAATCTTAGCTATCTATTTATAAAGGAGGATATATGTTATGGTCAATAGCCTATTCACTAAATGGGAAGCAAGTATATGGTCATTGGATTGATTTGGGCCATTGCCCGCTAGACTACGACTATTCATCTAAAACATAAAAATCTTAGAGGGGAAGTGGGTTGTTGACACATGGATGTTTAGATAGCTTGTAAAGAGTAGTGGGGGACACAAAGATGATGGAGGAGATGCATGATAATGAAGTAAATATAAGAGAGAAATAATATCTCAAGAGAAAAGAGGAGGGAATAAATGGTTATCGAAGATTCAAAATTAGGCTGCTCTTTTAAATTTCTAATCCGAAGCAAGCAAAGTGTTTGATTTGATAACTTGATATTGAAAATGGAAAACATTATGACACATGTGGAAAATTCATATATATAGCCTAAAAATTTTAATCTCTCATAGTTCTCAGGGTGGACCTCCAAAACATTTTTAAAATTTGAGAGAGAACTCTTAAGATGTCCCAACTTTAATTAAACCTATCCACAAAATCCTATGGCCTCTGGATTTACTTGACCAATGCCATGTAGTAGTAGCCAGTGGTATCATAATCACCTTTACTATGATAAGATCATGCAAGATTATAATATGAATGATATTTCATGAGACGATGGTCACTTGAAACAAGAGCTATCTCAGTCAACTGTTCCACAAGAAAGTGCTACCCTATGAAGAAAAAATGGTTTGGTAAATAATTCAATGTCAATGCACATTATGGGTATAATTCAAAGGATATACACATATTTTCCATTCCTTCATGAACACTACATTTTTCACTAACTATGAGAATCCTACAACTAAAAAATGCACAAAATTGACCACAAAGATTTATGTAGAGGAAAAACTATTGGATTTTGTGGTTATGTTGCTGATATGTGGTTGTCATTGATGTCAAAACTATTAGCATTAATGTCTTTAAGATTGTATATGTCGAGGATATTGAGAAAATTGCAATAAAATATGTTACATGTTGTTTGTGAAGTAGTAAATATCAGTATGATGGAAAGTTTAGTATGTTGATGGTGAGAAGTTGTGGATTAAAGGGTTTGTTTTCAAGCCTATCTAGTTTATCCACCAAAATTTTTAGAGGTGCGCATGAAGATTTGAGCAAGTGATGAGTTTCTATGTTCTGACAGTTATTTTTTTATTGTAGCTGGTGTTTCTAGAAGAAGATAATGTGATTCTGGTAATCTAAGTTGTTGTGTATGTTCTTGTGGTGTTCATGGACATTTCTAGATCATGCTCCATCTATGTTGCATACCCACATTGATCATTGTTCTTGCGATTGGTGATTTTCTCTTTCATGTTCATGGCCGATAGGGTGATTGAAGCGTATTGTGGATCTTTGAGGAAGAATATTTGAAGGTTTTTTGTGTTCAAGGATATTATTTTGGGTCTCTACTATGTTGTGGCTGACCTTGGTTGATTCACATTAATAATATTTATTGTTTTGGGCTGACAGTTTGCATTCATTTAATTATTTTGTTGAAGCCAACATGTAGTAGAGTAATTTATTTTTACATATATATATGAGCAGTTTTTTATCTCATTTAAGACATGTGTGATGCAATGTGTGCAAGTGCTATGTGCGAATAAGGTTCAGATTATTCAAAGGCAGAGAAAAGTGTGAAGAAGAGTGAAGAAGTGTTCATGTGCTTAACCATAACTATAATCAAGAATTAGAAGATGCTACTTTCTTAGTTCAAAATCTTTAGATGGATTTAATTTGAATGTTTCTATAAGACAATGAGTCTTCCTTTGTATTTGAGCAGTGAGCTCTAGGTAGTGTTCCTAAATGCATGTGCATTCCCCATTCATTCTTCTTATAATTTTAATAGGGTATAAACTTGTGGACTGAGCTCCACCGTGGATTTTCCCCTAACAAGATTTCTACATTAAAAATTTGGGTGTTATGTGTGTTTTTGATGTGTTGTTTTTTTATTCTTTTATGGTTATTGATCAGATATGAGAATTGAGGTTAAATTTTTTAATAAGTTTGAAATTTTGTGACAATTGATTCACCCCCCCTGTCAGTTGTCTTCCCTTGTGTTGCCAAAAATTGGTATCAAAATAGGTTCCTTGGTTGAAGTTTAAAAAATTGAGGTGATCTGGGATGGCAACATATAAGAAGGATAGGTCGAGATTTGATGGACCAAACTATTCTCTATGGAAGACTCGAATGGAGTGTCATCTAAGATGCATTGGTGAATCCTACTATAACATTGCAAGTAATAGGTATGTTATTCCTTAGAATGGTCCTACTACTGCTAAGATTAGGGATGTTGACTATAATGTTAGGGCTAAGGAAGCATTGTTGAGTGCTTTGACTGATTCTGAGATGACAAATGTTATGGATCTGAAGACTACTTATGAGATTTGGAAAAATTTAGAAACCTTGTATGAAGGTGATGCTAATGTGAAGATTGCTAAGCTAAAAATTCTGAAAGGGAAATATGAAATGTTGAAAATGGGTGATGATGAGAATATAACCACTTTCATGCAAAGGGTGAATGAAATTATGTGTGTTATCAGATGTGCTAGTGGACAACTAGATGAATTAGAGATTGTTGCTAAAGTTATTAGAGCCTTTCCTACTACATACAAATTCAAAGCTACAACTATTGATGAGCTCCAGACTGTGAAAAATGTAACCAGAGATATGTTGATTGGTAAACTTACTACTTTTGAGCTGAGTGAATTTGGTGATGTCCTTCCTAAGATAGAATATGCATTTAAATGTACTACTATTGATAGAGACAAGAAGATATACGATCTGGGTGAGAGTTCTTCTAGAAAGGTATTTAAGTATGAGGAAGAAATGAGACAAATTGAAGAAGAAGAAAGAGAACTGAATGATCTTGAAGCACTTATTGTCAAAACGGAAGCCAAAGGAGAATGTGAGCATAAAGGAAAGTTTCATATTAAATGTTTTTCTTGCAATAAGATAGGTCATTTTGCATCAAGGTGTCCAGAAAGAGTTCCTAAGCCAAGACATAACAAGCCTAGATTTCAAAAGAAGTGTTATTATGTTGTTGATGAAGGTGTGACAAATGATGAATCTGACAAAGGGAATGTAAGTGAAGACAAGTTTATATTTATTTCTATCAAGGAAAATAATCCCATGTCTACTAAATCTGCTAGTTGTAAAAATGTGGAGAAATCCCTACCTGCTCGAGTTGAAGAGAAGGATGAATGGGTAATTGAAACTGGATGTTCACATCACACGACAGGTGATAAAAGAAAATTTGTAAGCCTTGAAAAACATTATGGTGGTGTTTTAAGATTTTGTGATAACAATGGTGGTATAATTCATGGCAGAGGATGTATTTCTTTTTATGGTAAGAATAATACTGATGATGTTCTTTATGTTGAAGGTTTGAAGTAATCTTTTGAGTGTTGGACAAATGGTTGATAAGGGGTACAATCTTCAATTCAAGGATGGAAAGTGTAGAATATTGGGAAGTTCTGGAAATGTGATTGCTTCAGGTAAAAAAACAAAAGGTAACATCTTTCATCTAAATGCTGCTAGTTAAAGTTTTTTGATTGCTCCAGTTGATGAAAGTTGGTTGTGGCATAGAAGAATGTGTCATGTAAAATTTGATAATATTATTAGCATAAGTTCTTCTCAGGCAATGAGAGATCTTCATAAGTTGCTAAAGCCTACTAATGCCATAGGAAAGGAATGTCAGTTAGGAAAGCATACTATAATTTCATTTCGGAGAAAACAACATTGTTCAAATGAATTGTTGGAGCTTGTGCATACTGACTTGTGTGGTCCTGCTAGAATCAGAAGCTTACAAGGTTATAGGTATTTCATGTTGCTTATTGATGATTACTCTAGGATGATGTGGGTACTTTCTTAAGGGAGAAATATGAAGCTCTAGAGAAGTTCAAGATCTTTAAGGCTATGGTTGAGACAGAGACAAGTCTAAAGATTAAGTGTCTGAGATCAAATAGAGGTGGCGAGTTCACTTCTAGTGAGTTTAATTATTTTTGTGAAAAATATGGGATAAAGAGATAATTTTCTGTGTTAGAGTAATAATTTATTTCACTTAATTAATTTAATCATATTGGTTAATTAATTAAGTCACTTATCAATTTAAATTTACTTAAGCTAAACTTAGGCACATTTATAATTAATTATTTATTAATTATTAAGTGTGCACACTAGGGTTTATTTTTTAGGGTTTTTGATCTCTTTTCATAAGGATTGATCTCATTGTATATTATTTATTCTATCAATGCATTTCATCTTGAGGCTTGTAGAGCACCTTTATTTTTTCTTTGTATCTCTTTCTTATGATAGGTTATTTGCATGCAAGTGATTTCTAGGTACTGTGAAGTTGGACTTCTCAACTTCTACATGGTATCAGAGCTTCAAACATGTCATTTCTTGTTCATCTTTTGAGGGATTCATAGAGATTCAAGGGTTTGGGGTTTGTCTTTTTTGATTCAGGGCATACCTATTTGATTGGATCCTTTTGGGTCCAAATAGACCTTGCCATTGAGTTTGTAGCAACTCAAAATCCCAGAAATGACTGTAAATTTGTTCAATTTGGTGCAGTTGATCCAGAAGGAATTATTTTTTTTTGCCCCAAGGCCATATAGGCCCTAGGGCACATTTTTTGAGAGAAAATTAAAAAAAAAAAAAACACTTTTAAAAAGTGCTATTAGTTCAAAAAAGACCGTCGCCTAGTAGCCACCGAGCGGCCACCCACCCACCACCATCCCACCATTATTGGCTGGCCACTAGCCAGCCACTGACCCACCATCGATGCACCACCATCGCACTACCACAATGCCACCAGTGTGTCACCACCCAGATTTGGGCCTATAACACATGCAAGCAGTCCTATTAAGGACTAGGAGCTAAAGAATTAGCCCCTAGGTGACTTCTAGCATCCTGCTAGGTCACATGGGTGACTAGAGACTTTGGCCCAGCCCCCAGTCGCTCTACCCCCTAGTCTCCATATGACTAGGGGCCTATTTTTTTTAGCCTGTGAGGGCTATTAGAGACCTGTTGGGCCCTTTTGAGCAACTTCTACAAAATCAGGTGTATCTTTTGTGTTTTAACTCCATTTTTTGCAAATGAATAGGCATAAAAAAATTGATTCTGAGCACGATCCAATGGTGGAGGTCTGCTTTTTTATTTTTCAGTTTTGATGCCTTTTTCCCTAGTAGAAGACAAAACATGCTTTTTGCACTCAGGGGGCGCAAATTTTGCGTCCAGACTCCGTTTTTCAAAAATGAATAGGTGTTGGAAAGGTGTTTGAGTTCTCTCTTCAGATCTATAGTTTATTTCATCAGAAAATTTACCAGGTACGTAGAGTATTTTCTGAAGCATAGTTTTCTTTTTCTCTCTTTTCAACTTTCAAAATTGTACTGGGGTTTGGGTTCTTGTGTTATGGGGGGTATTTTTTCTTTTTTTTTGTAATTTACATTAGAAAACTAGAAGCCTCTTTCATAAAACACATTTCAAAACTCATTCATTATGGTAGGCTCTTCTTCTATTGAGTGTCTTTCCCCACATAATTATCACACCTAGAAGGCACAAATGAGAAGACTTCTCATGTCGAAAGGGTTATGGTCATGTTTGGATGAAGTTCAACCTTAGTTGACACAACCATTTGAGGTTTTTCAACACAGGGAAAAAATGGATGAGGCCATGGGTTTTCTATCCTTGCATGTTTCAAATGGTCTTCTATTCCATCTAGAGTGTTGTAAAACTCCTTGTGCTATGTGGTTGAAGTTTCATACTTTATTTGGCACCATTAATCGGTTTTGAGCACTCCAAATTGAGGCCAAATTGACTTCCTTAGTAACCAATTCATATCCTACCATTGAAGATTTTTGATGAAGTTCAAATCACTGCAATATTCTTTGCAAGGTTGTGGTAAGATCAAAATAGATGATGAGTGCATTTACTTGATTCTCTCTAAGCTTCGAGGTTCATTTTTTATTTTTCCTCTACATTCTATTCTACCATGGATGCCTTGGGTGAACGCTTTACCATGCCTAATTTTGAGGTGTAATTTGATCAGTTGGCATGAGAGTAGGCTAAGATATAACAGTTGGATGCTCTTTTAGGATCACAACACCAAGCATTGGTAGCAAAGTCATCTCAAGGGAAGCAAAAGAAAAAGAAAAAACATAAACCAAAGACCATAAAGCATTGGAAGGTTTCTAGTTCATAGAACACCTCTGGTTCACCTTCTCCTAAGGGGGAATCATCAAAGAAATAAAGACCTAAGTGTGCTTATTGTACTTAGCTAATACATGATGAGTCTAAGTGTTATGAGAAGAAGATAGATGGAAATGCAAAACAGGTTTCAGATTTGACAGATCTTCTTGAGAGGAACAATATTCATCACTCTTCTTCATCTACATCAGGTGGGTCTTCTTCTTCACCATCATTCTAGATAGATGGATAGGCCACACAAAAGGGTCATGCATTATGTGAAACTTCCAATTCAAATTCTTCTAGATGACTACTAGATTCAGGTGCTTCACACCATATGGCATCTTCTTGTGAAATGTTCTCATCTTTCAAGGCTATGTCCTCACCACACATATTGATGGGTAATAATACTTATATCAGTGTAAGTGGGAAAGGTTTTATTGACATTGATGATGGTACATTCGATGATGTACTATGTGTACCACATTTGTCCACTAACCTTCTCTCCATCTATCAAATTGCTCATCGTGGGATAGGGAAGATAGTTGAGTTCACACCTGATTTAGTGCACATTAGAGACATTCAGACTTGCGACATTTTTGCAACATGGATAGTTGATTATTCTTCCTGATTGTATACATTCACACAATTTTTTCCGCCATCTCCACTATTTGAGTATAACTCTCTTTATAGAAGAGAGCATGCAGTATCTGAGGTGAAGTTTGGTCACTTGAACTTATGTGTTCTTCCATCTATTAATGAGACCAGTTTTGAGACTTCTACACCTCTACCTTTTGTTGAGATCACATATGTTCAATAATATTCCTATTTAGATTTGACTAGCATTGTAGCTCCATGCATCAAGCCATCAAGTGTAGTTGTTGAGGCCATATCAAAGGATATTCCTTTCCTCATAGATGACAGATTCAACACATATTTTATCCCATCTTCATTGGAGATTCCATTTTAGGATCATCTTGAGTTGTTTGATTCAACATTTTTTTATTCAAACACTCATATTGTAGTTCAGTTCTCTAGTGAGCATCATCCAGGACTTCCATTTTCAACTCACATCCAAGGATTTCCTCTTCCTCGACCATTGGATTTGTTTCTTCCTCTGAGGAGACACATTGGTTTGATCATCTCCACATGGGTTCTCTCTTTCTAGGGGGCTTTGGAGTCTACACTCTCTCTCATGGGGGGTATATGATTGTATATTTGCATATGTTCTTGAAAGAGTCTCTTGAGACATTCCATTTATACTTTCTTTTTCAGCATCTCTTTTAGGAGAGGAGTTTTTTCCGATGTGGTTTTCTCCTTTTCCTCCACTTTAAAGATATTTCATTGTACTTGGGTACCTGATCAGGCCTTGTTGTTGGGACCTATCTTTACTTTCATGCATCTTTTCCTTAGTGTTTTAGCTACTCCCTAAGTTCATCTTAAGGGGGGTGTTAGAGTAATAAGTTATTTCACTTAACTAATTTAATCATATTGGTTAATTAATTAAGTTACTTATCACTTTAAATTTACTTAAGCTAAACTTAGGCACATTAATAATTAATTATTTCTTAATTATTAAGTGTGCACACTAGGGTTTAATTTTTAGGGTTTTTGATCTCCTTTCATAAGGATTGATCTCATTGTATATTATTCATTTTGTCAATGCATTTCATCTTGAGGCTTGCAAAACACCTTTATTTTTTTCTTTGTATCTCTTTCTCGTGATAGGTTATTTGCAAGCAGGTGATTTCTGAGTTATGTGAAGTTGGATTTCTCAACTTCTAAAGTATTCACCATGGACCCCTCAACAAAATGTAGTTGTGGAAAGGAAAAACAAGACAGTTCAAAATGTTGCTAGAACTATGATGCTGAAAGGAAATGTTCTTCATATCTATTGGGAGAAGTTGTGAGTACTACTGTTTATATCCTCAATTAGGTACAAATCAAAGGTAATACTGGTAAGACCCCTTTTGAGCTATGGTTTGGTTATAAGCCTACTATAAAATATTTCAAAATCTTTGGGAGTAAATGCTATATCAGAAGAGATGAAGATATAGGAAATTTTTATGCTAGAAGTGATGAAAGAATCTTTCTTGGTTATTCTACTAATAGTAAGGCCTACTAGTGCTACAACAAGAGATTAAGAAAATGGTTGAAAGTGAAAATATTAAGGTTGATGAAGACATTTCTAGACCATCCAAAACCTGTGGATATGATTCTAATGATAAGAATGATAGTACAAACAAGAGTCAGACTTCAAATCAAGTTCAAATCATTCTGGTGAATCAAGAAGATCAATAAGGAGAGACTAGTGAAAGTAAAAAAAGAGAGATCACAAGAGCTTAAAATTCAAGTAAATCCTTAGACTCCAAGGTATGAGATTAAATCATCAGAAAATCAGATTATAGGTGATAAGAAAAAAGGTGTCTAGAATAAGAGAAGAATTATAGAAGAATACTATTTGATTTCAAAGACTGAGCCAAATAATCTCAATGAATCATGTAAAGATGAGCATTGGATTGAAGAAATGAAAGAAGAACTAAAATAAATTGAGAATAATAATACATGGATTCTTGTTCCTAGACCTAAGGGAAAAAATGTAATTGGAACTAAATGGGTCTTTAGAAACAAGCTGAATGAACAAGGTGAAGTTATCAGAAAAAAACAAGATTGGTGTGCAAAGGATATTTTCAAATGGAGGGAATTGACTTTGAAGAAAAAATTTCTCCTGTTGCTAGAATTGAAGCTGTGAGATTGTTTCTTGCTTATGTTTCTTAGAAGAACTATAAAATTTATAAGATGGATGTCAAGTCAACATTTCTAAATGATGAATTGGAAGAAGAGGTGTATGTTGAGCAACCTGATGGATTTCAATTGACTGATCAGGGATATACGATTTTTTGGTTGAAAAAATCATTGTATGGACTCAAGTAAGCCCCTAGAGCTTGGTATGCCAGATTGGATAAGTATTTGATAAAGCTTGGATTTAACAAAGGTACTACTGATAGTAATATGTATTTCAAGATTGATCATGATAAATATTTTTTTGTGGAAGTTGTTGTTGATGATATCATTTTTGGAGGAGATGATGGTTTGTGCATGAAGTTTTCTAATGAGATGCATAATGAGTTTGAGATGTCAATGATTGGAGAGTTGAAATTATTTTTTGGATTTCAAACTACTTAGTTAGATAAAGGGATCTTTATATCTCAGTCCAAGTATGTGAAATAACTACCAAAGAAGTTTGGTATGAAGATTCAAAGCCATTCGGTACACCCATGATGACCGGATGTAAGTTGACAAAAAATGATGATTTTTCAAAGGGAAATAAGACTAGATACAAATAATTGATTGGTGGATTACTTTATTTCACTCAAACTAGACTTGATATCATGAACGATGTATGCATTGTTACAAGATTTCAAGATGATCCTAAGGAATTTCATGTGACTACTATGAAGATAATTTTTAGATACTTGAAGGGAATAGTTGATTTTGGCCTGTGGTATCCTAAAGATGATTATATTACTTTGAGTTTCTTTACTGATGTTGATTGGACAAGAGATGTGAATGATAGGAAAAGTACTAGTGGTGGCACATTTTTCTTGGGAAAGAAGTTGATTTCATGATTAAGTAAAAATTAGAATTTTGTTTCTTTGTCTATTACAGAGGTAGAATACATTAATGCTGCTAACAATTGTACTCAAGTATTATGGATGAAACAAATGTTGAAAGTGTGAGAGAGGGGGACCACCCAATGCAAGGCCCCATGTCACAAAAGGCCAAGAGCGGAAAGGCTTCCCTAACCCACCTTAGTTTAAAGGGAAGTTAGGATGACGAGGATGAGAATAATGAGGATTATGAAATCTTCAATTACTCTACAATCTGAATGTAGGAAGGGGACCAAATGAGTCAACCTCTAGAGTCAGATTCATTTCTTAGGCAACTCTCTATCTGAAGATGAAAGTGCGGTTCTAGGACAACAGCGCATCGCGCTGGTGTCTCACAAATGCGTTGGCATCCATACAACCAGAGAACTAAGAAGACAAGATTCTTACTCAAAAAAGATGGCTACTAGCCTAGTCTAGGGACGTTTAAAGTGAGAGAATGAGATTAAGAGGAAAGAAAAGAAAATGCGAATATGATAAAGGAAATGTATTACCACCAAGGTGACAAAGACGATGTCATAGAATACTCTCCTCGTTAGCTCGCTCCACGCACTCTCTACCTACACACAAGGTTGGGAGAAATTTTGGGGGTTGTATAGGGGCTTGCCTCAATCAAACCCCCGTCTTGGTGTTTCCACCTCCATGGACAACCAAGTTTGGAATAGCATAGAGAAATGATAAAGGAAAGAACTAAAATCTATGTATGAAAGAAACACCACAAAATAGTAAATTCTTACTAAATCAAAAGAAAAATAAGAGAAGGGAGGAGCTTTACTGCCTCCGTCCAAAGCATTCAAGGCTTGTGGAGGAGCGAACGAGAGGGAATCAATCCTCTATTTCCAAGGTGTATGTCTTGTACTCATCTTGTTGGAGTGATGGAGTATTGAGTTGCTTCAATGGAGTGAAGGATGCTGCTACAAAGCTTGGGAAATGCTTAAAAATGCTGAAGCTATGGATTCAATATCTTTCCAAACTCTATCCAAAATTCTATTGAAGAGAGCTATGGATCAAAGAGTGAAGATTATGAAGGAGAAGGCGAAAAAATAGCCATATTTGGGTTGGCCAGCTGAACAGGGGTGTTACTCTTTGACTTCCAATTGAAAACATAATGCCTCTGCAGTCTCAATTGCATGAATCTACTAGGGATATAAGTGTTCCACATGGATGTCTGCATGTCATGTGAGCATCCTCGACAAAAATTATCCCACTGATACACAAACCAAGCGCCAAGTGGAATGAAAGCAAGGGGCTTAAGTGGAATTTAACCTCCGGTTTTGATTCTCTAAGGTGTTAATGGGAAAAAAGGGGATTTATACTAGGGGTGAAAATTCATGTTAATACATTTTTCCCTCACTTTAGCGAGAATGAGTACTGATGAGTGCTTCAATAATTTAGTGTAGTAAGGAAGTAGTAGAGCAAGATATGTATACCTGAACCGATGAGGAAGTAAAGCATGGTCTGGAGAAACTAGAAGTGTAGGAGAGAACTTCATAGTTCTGTGGAACTACAAAGTTGAAGTACGAAAGTACCTTACAGGCTCACGGTCCTGCAAGGGGGGTTATCCTTCAAGAACTCTCACATGAAGGAAACCAAGAAAAGAACCTTCTAGACCCACAAGCCTAGAAGGAAGGTATCCCCCAAGAAATCTCACATGAGGGAGATCGAACAAAGGGGGACTCCACAAAGTTAGAGGTGGTGACATGTTTAGCCATAGATAGAACACATTAGAAAGTGGTCATGCATGCAAGTGAATGGATAGTCACTTAGACCATCACTAAGTTGTAAGACTTTCAAAGGAGTCCCTTAGGAATCCTTCAAAAGGAATTAGGGTCCACTCAAGGGACACTTTTCTGAAAGGTAAATTCTAGTCGAGATGCCCCCAAGCTAGATGTAAAGATGCAAAGGTGATCTAGTTGGGCTACCCCCAAACTAGAATTGAAGACATGAAGTGAAGTCTAGTCGGGCTACCCTCGGACTAGAAATGAAGATGTGAAACCGATCCATTCAGGCTACCCTCGACCTAGACACGAAGATGTGAAACTGGTCCATTCAGGCTACCCCTTGTCTAGATTCCAAGAAATCATTTGAAAATTTGCTAGGGGGTCCCTTGGGAACCCAATGTGAAGAGGGGTCCACTCAAGGGACACACTATTCCAAAGTTAATGTCTTCCTTCTTGAATTGATTCATCACCAAGGGATCCTATTGAAAGATGTTCACTTCATCAAGGAATTCTAAAGGAAGGAGATTGGCTCATGTGAGGGGAAGACTAAGACCGTTCCTGCTTCAAAGGAGGATTTCATGTCCTTTCTTTATGAACCCTTGATGGAGGAAACATGTTCCATTAGGTTTTTGAGATGAGAATACAATTTTAAGAAAGAAGTATGTGAAGGGTCTTTGAGGAGAGATTCATTTTCCTTGAATGCATTTTATAAAGACTGAATAACATAGAAGAGGCATTGTCACACATGAAAGGGACAACTCAAGCAAAGATGAGAGAAAGATAAAGTGAAAAGTAAAGAGAATGGGTCATGCATAGAGGGCACATGGGGATCTAGTTTTGTGGGGTCAGGCTTGCCTTCATTTATATATATGTAGATAACCATGGTAAGATGTGAAAGATCATCAATCCCCAACTAGATCAGGAAGAATCTATGAAAGATAATAAAATAAAAATTGGGTCAACATGGAAGGAGGCCTAAATACTCCCCATGCTTTGCATCATCCCCAATTTATCGAAAGTCAATCACAAACATGGAAGAATGATGACACATATAGAGGAAGTTTCAAAAGACACACACCATGCTTGTATCCAAATGCTAAAAGGGGTGACGTGGGTCATCCTGGAAAATATATCATGATCACGGGGAACATATGTCACAACACACACACATGTCTAAGATAAATATTAAGAAGAGGGTCTCCCCATAACATTGGTTGACCAAGAGGTCAGCAACTTCCCACTCTAGATCATCGTAGGAAGGAAGACAAGCTCGCAATAGTGTAAGGTTAAGGGGAGGATCTTCTGATCCTCCTGAAATAAGGGCTAAGGTAGAGGGACCTGTAAGGTCTTCATTGATTAGTTCTTGTTAGTCCAGGGTCAATGACCTTGCAAAGATTATTGACAGGGCCGAAACTTCATCTAGCGAGTTGAATATGCATTTGACAGGAGTTCCATGTTCTACCTCGGTGGATGGAGGAGTCTGCACCCGAGGTTCACTACTAGGCTCAACGAGGAACTTGGGAGTAGTGATGAACTTGAGGGAGGGTGGAGATGGTTCCATCACTAGGACATAACAAGTCAATGTGGGGCCACCTTTTGAGGAAGTTGGGCTCTTCTTTCACCCTCCATTGGTGGAGGGACCAAAATCTACCTTCTTCTTCGTCAGAGGAGGTGAAATCCCCATAGACAAAGCAAGGATCAAGGGAGAAGATGAAAGAACCACATTGGATATGATCAAAGTTTTCACCATATCCATGAGCTTTGGGAAAGACAAGACATCCGGAATAGAAGTCAACAAGGGTAGCTCTGCCGAAGGAGCGATGAAAAATTGCACCTTTCCAAGTGTAGGTGCACTCACAGTGGGAGCCAAAATAAATTTAGAATTAGGTTGAACATAGATGGAAGGGGGGAGAGAGGAAGACACAACAAGAGATCCAATCTTCTCCTCCTCCTCCTTTTTTAAGGAGGCTTTCTCAGCCAGGAGATCCTTTCGCCAGTGCTTACGCTCATGCATAAGGTAGTTTCTATGACTCTTCACGCCGGAAGCCAGAACTTGTGAAGGAAAAAAGGATCCTGCTCAGCCATGGGGGTGTCCTCTAGGACTGTCTCTAGCGAAAGGGAAGTCTCCTGAATGGGAGAAATAGAAATAGGTTCAAAAATGGTGAGAGGAGTAACCTCTAATGCCTCTGTGGCGAGCCTCTTCCCGTTAATGATTTTAACAACATAAATAGTAGGAGGCCACGGAGGTCAAGACAAGGAGGAATCTCTATGAGAGACTCTCTGTCTTCCATAACGAATGGGCCTGGGATCCATGGGTAAGATAGGAAAATCAAATGTAGGACACTTGGCCTTTCGCTAAGTGGGCACCATGGGATTCTATCACAAACACGAGATAGAAAAAAATGGTACCATGATAGGGCGAGAAGAAGCATTAGGCTGAACCACGGAAGGGGAAGATGGAGGATATCGAGACCACTTCTCTTCTTCTCTTCTACATTCCTTGATGGCATAAATATCAACCTTTAAGCAAGCTCTATGTGAGATAGCATAAGTAAAAGGAGGGTACCTCCTTACTTTTGGCCTAGAGCACCCCTCCTTATAGTTATGATAAGTGCGGTGCAAGAGATCCTTCCTAGGTGGGAGAAGACCAAGGGAGGTAGGCCAAAAGTAATCCAGGGCATAGCTGCCACATGTAACCGATAGTCTATAATCGGTGTCGTAGACAACATGTACTGAACCTCCATGAATGAACTTTAGAAATTTGTGTATGACCGAGGGAACTGTGTTCATAGCTACTAGCCAGGGGATGTATAGCTTCACTGTGAAGAGTTCAGACCCTGGAATAATGTCAAACTTAAGGCTTACAGAATTAGGTCCAACAAGGACTGATAGGAAAATACTCCCTATAGGAGGCACAAAACACCCATCATGGGTGTGGATGGTACTTTCAGGTGCATCATACCCATCCTTGTGCAATAATTTAATTAACATAGTCTCCTCAGTTATGATATTCACTTATGATGTTGGATCAATGAGAAGGCCTGCTATAGTGTTCCCATTTATTCTCATAGGAATATAAAGAGAGATGGATCTCTATTGAAGCCCATTGGTAGGTCCTATGAAGTAAAGGTTCTTCTAGTACCACTAATCATAGTTTGCATAGAGGGAATATGTTGATTAAGGAAAGAGGCCATCACACACACTAGATGGAACTTCTACAAAGCCTCCTAGGGTTTAAGGGATAAGGTAGTGACCTAGTTAAGGTTTTGTTACATAATAATTTGGAACCTTCCAACTATGCCTACTAGGTGTCGTAGGTTGGGTTGTGAGGCAAGAGCCTCACAAAAATCACGTGTACAACACTCCTAGGATACAAGGAAAGGAAATTTTAGTATCATAGAACAAAACCAAAATGATTCACGTTGGGTTCAACAAAAATGTGAGAGAGGGGGACCACCCACTGCATGGCCCCAGGTCACGAAAGGCCAAGAGTGGAAAGGCTTCCCTAACCCACCTTGGTTTAAAGGGAAGTTAGGATGATGAGGATGATAATAATGAGGATTATGAACCCTTCGATCACTTTGCAATCCAAATGTAGGAAGGGGACCCGATGAGTCAGCCTCTAGAGTCGGATTCATGTCTCAGGAAACTCTTTGTCTAAAGATGGAAGCGAGGTTCCAGGATGACAGAATGATGCATTAGCATCTTCCAAGTGCGCTAGCATCCGCACGACTAGAGAACCAAGAATCAAAATTCTTACTCAAAAAGGAAGACTACTAGCCTAGTCTAGGGATTTTTAAAGTGAGAGAATGAGATTAAGAGGAAAGAAAAGAAAATGTGGATATGATAAAGGAAATGTATTACCACCAAGGTGACGAAGATGATCTCATAGAATGATCTCCTTGCCAGCTCACTCCATGAACTCTCCACCTGCACACAAGGAAGGGAGAAATTGTTGGGTTGTATAAGGGCCTCCCTCAGTCAAACCCCATCTTGGTGTTTCTATCTCCATGGATAGCCAAGTTTGGAATAACATAGAGAATTGATAAAGGAAATAATTACAAGCTACGTATGCAAGAAACACCACAAAATAGTAAATGCTTACTCAATCAAAAGAAAAAGAACAGAAGGGAGGAGCTTTATCACCTCCCAAAGCACTCAAGGCTTGTGGAGGAGCAAACCAGAGGGACTCAATCCTCTTTTTCCAAGGTTTATGTCTTGTACTCACCTTGTTGGAGAGATGGACTATTGAGTTGCTGCAATGGAGTGAAGGATGCTGCTACAAAGCTTGAGAAACTCTTGAAAATGGTGAAGCTATGGATTCAATATCTTGCCAAACTCTATCCAAACTTCTATTGAAGAGAGCTATGGATCAAAGAGTAAATATTATGAAGGAGAAGGGAAAAAAATAGCCATATTCAGGTTGACCAGTTGAAGAGGGGCGTTACTCTTCAAATTCCAATCGAAAATGTAACGCTTTTGTAGTCTCAGCCATGGGAATCTACCAAGGACATAAGTGTGCCACACAGATGTCTGCGTGCCACATAGGTGTTCCTGATAAAAAATGCCCCCACCGACACACAAACTAGGTGCCAAGTGGAATGCAAGCAACAAGCTTAAGTGGAATTAAACCTCCACTTTTGATTCTCTAAGGCATTAAAGGGAAAAAAGGGGATTTGCACTAGGGGTGTGAATTCACATTAATACATATATATATATATATATCACAATTGTGTATGATGAACTTGTTGCCATATTTTGTGATAATTCAAGTGTTATACACATTTATAAGAATCCAATGCTGCATTCAAAGACAAAGCATATATCATTAAATTTTCACTTTTTGGGAGACAAGGTGAGTGATAAGGAAGTTAGGTTGGAGTATATGCCTATTAAGGAACAAATTGTAGACATATTTACTAAACCTTTTCCTAAGGATAATTTTAAGTATCTCAGAGGTAATTTAGGGGTGATTTCCCCTCCTAATTTGAACTAATATGTAGGACATTGCATCAATCTATGCATTTCACAGTCATATCTTGATCCAGATTGATGTTGTGGTGGTTGCTACTCAGGGGGAGTAGTCAAATGATTCATATATGTGGTTCAAATCTTTTGTGTATCTTTTTCATTGATTTCAAAGGGGGAGAAGATTCATGTGAAAAACTTTGGAAGAATTAAGGGTGAGAAGAGCAATGTGAAAAATTGAGAGAAGAGTTAGAACCTAAGGGGGAGTAAGTATTGGAGTTAGTTGCATTGATGGTGTTTTTCACATCATGTGTTTCCATCAATTCCAAAGGGGGAGATTGTTGGATGTTGTGGTTGTGTTGCTGATATGTGGTTTTTGTTGATGTCAAAACTATTAGTATTAATGTATTTAATATTGTATATGCTGAGGATATTGAGAAAGTTGCAATTAAATATGTTATAGGTTTGTCTTTGAAGTAGTAAAGATTAGTATGATGGAAAGTTCAATATGTTGGTGGTGAGAAGTTGTAGATTAAAGGGTTTTTTTTCAAGCCTATCTAGTTTATCCACTGAAATTTTTAGAGGTGTGCATGAAGATTTGCGCAAGTGATGAGTTTCTATGTTCCGATAGTTATTTTGTTATTGTAGTTGGTGTTTCTGGAAGAAGATAATGTGATTCTGGTAATCTGAGTTGTTACATATGTTCCTATGGTGCTCATGGACATTTCTAGATCATTCTCTATCTATGTTTCACATTCGCATTGATTGTTGTGCTCACACTCAGTGATTTTCTCTTGTGTGTGCATGTTTTTCATGTTCATGGCCGACAGGGTGATTGAAGCGTGTTGTGGATCTTCGAGGAAGAATATTTTAAGGTGTTTTATGTTCGAGGATATTTTTTTGGGTCTCTACCATGTTATTTCTAAACTTGGTTGATTCAAATTAATAATCTTTATTGTTCTGGGCCGACAATTTGAATTCACTTTATTATTTTGTTGAAGCCAACATGTAGCAGTGTAATTTCTTCTTGTAGATATATATGGGCGGTTTTTTATCTCATTGGAGACATGCATGATGAAAAGTGTGTGATTGTTATGTGTGAATATGGTTTAGATCATTCAAAGGTAGAGAAGAGTGTGAAGAAGAGTGAAGAAGTGTTCATGTGCTTAACCGAAACTGTAATCAGACATTAGCAAATGCTACTTTCTCAGTTCAAAATCTTTGGATGGATTTAATCTAATTTTTTTTTAAGACAATCCTCGTCTTCCTTTATATTTGAGAAGTGAGCTCTAGGAAGTGTCCTTGAATGCATGCACATTCCCCATTTATTCTTCTTATACTTTTAATAGGGTATAAACTTGTGGACTGAGCTCCGTCATAGTTTTTCCCCTAATAGGTTTTCCACATAAAAAATATTGGTGTTATGTGTGTTTCTGATGTGTTGTTGATTTATGCTTTTATGGTTATTGATTAGATCTAAGAACTGAGGTTGAAAAATTTGATAAGTTTGAAATTTTGTGAAAATTGATTCAGCCAACCCTCGTAGTTGCGTGCCCTTGTTTTGCCAACAAGAACATCATTTCATAATCCCTCCATAAATTTTTTTTGAGCCAACTCTAGTTCATAACTCTCAAAATGAAGAAACCCAATGTTGTTTAATAATTCAATGGGTACTTCTTCTCTACTCTTGTATAGAAGAAAATTTGGCATCTTCAAAGAATCTAAGGCTACACTAGGGTATGACAATATTAATAACTCACCCATCTCGATAAATACATGAGAATCATGTGGATCTATGTGAGGTTCCTTTTAAAAAAAATTCAAAGCCTTCTCTGCCTACCCTTGCTAAGAATATATATGTCCTAATGGGACTTCAATTTCTAAGAATTGAGCTAGGGTTTTAGGGTTTCAAAGTTATTCATGGTAACTTTGATTATCAACCTTCTAAAACCCTCTTGTCATGTTTCAACGGTGACCTACTACCGGGGAGAACCAGTCACTTAAGTGAGGTTTTATCCCTCTCGGGTCATGCTTTACCGGCCCCGTTTCACCTGATTTGCCGGTCTTTTGGCATGATGGCTTATGTTCTACACCGCCGAGAATTTCAATTGCGGCCCCACTCCAATGTTCGATTTGAAGTCTGATGAACCGTTCGATCACAGGAGTGGATCTTGGCCACTTCTCGCTGACCTCATGGGTTTTCCTAATGGCGTCATCAAAGTGGTGTGAGGCTCGTGAGATGTCACCATCTAGTGTGAATAGATGAGTGGGTTTTCTTCCCGAGGTGTTGGATATGATGTGGGGCCATCTTTTCACTGGTGATGGCCATTAATAGCAGGGTTAATTATGGTTTCTCGCACACCTCACATGAGTGGAGTAAATATTCGGGAGGGTATTGCGAGGTCTATGAGGGCATGGCACATGGATTCTCTTTTCCTGCAAATGGGACTATGTGGATCCCACTGTGGTTTGGATCTAATATTTTTGAGGGTTTTGATTGGGTATGTTTTTTGAGGGCGTTGAGGTGGATTGCCAACATCCATGGACTTGATCTCCACCCTCTGTTTTGTCACTATGTGGTCCAAATCGACAGTTCAATTTTAAGAAGGGGGTGTGTGAGTTGTCTGTGTGGCATATAGTGCTTGGTATTTGCTCCTGTCATTAATGGTACGAGTTTTCCTTCTCCAGAGGATCTTCACTTGATTTCCTCTAGCATGTGAACAATGCCATTCTACTGGGAGTATTCATGGTTATCTTGGTCACTAATTGTTCGAATGCTTCAATTTCCTTCAAGTAATTGTACCTTGCATGTTGGGCTATTCTATAAATGCTGACTGAATTGTATACAAAGAACATTGCATCTTCTTGTATCTGTGTATAGGAAGATTTCTTCTCCTGTGTGTTGCAGATCTCTATTTCTTTCATGGATAAATCAATTAAGTGCAGGAGTACGAGGCTGGCATCCCATGGGTTTCTAGTCATGATGGAGCCTGTTACACCCATAGTGCCTAGAGGTGCTACAAGAAATACTGGAAAGTGGCTAGTACACTGTTAATTCCTAGTGATCATTTCGGATTCTAATGAATCTAACACTGATTCAGACTATCAGTGTTATTTTGCCACTTTAACTGAACTCTTAGGAGTTGACGAGGAGGTTTTGGCAATTGAACCAATAATTGCACTGGCACCAGGTCCAATTGTTAGGGGTGGTACTTGCAAGGCTGGTAAGGGAGAGGTGGTTTCATCACTGTCACAAGCGCGGACTCGAAGCAGTTGCCTATACTGGGGCCATGTGTTCTCTTGATGGTGAGTGGTGACGGGTTGGTTGGACATGTTTGCTCCTTCTTTTTTCTCCTGTGGAAGTGGACGTGCACGTGCTTTGCACAATTTTTTTTCTCCAACTGGTTACTGTGTAACCATTTTTGATTCCTTCGATCATGCACGATGTCATCTAATGATAAGGAATGTAAATTTGAATTTCACTTTGAGTTGAAATTCAATTTTGTATCGACAATGTAGCCTAATGCTTGTTGCTCTCTTGTTATATAAAGGAGATTTCACGGCTCATTGTGGAGTCAGGAGTTTTGGGTCCGAAGCTTTGAATTTTGTACAGTTAGTCTTACGATTGAAGTGTTATGAATATTTTGTTCAAGAAATCATCCCAGGTGGGGATTTGTATATAGTTAGTATGATGTGCTTTTTTTTAATTACTGATAACGAAATAAATCTATAAAATTTAGATGGTTTACTCTCCTGTGTGTGTGCCATGGATTATGAATGGAGTTATCAAGGGTTCCTCCTTTCAGTTTCAACCTTTATTGAAAGTGTAGTTAGTTTTTCTTGCTTTAACTTAAGGAGTTAATCAAATGCTTGAAGATTCAATTACATATTCATGGTTGTATATGCTTAGGATTCTTGAAGAAGTATTGTTTTAGTGTACTGAAATATCTCACGATAGTAATGCCATGTGAAGATAAGTTCATACTATCTGGATTTTATTCTATGTGACTTCGTTGCCCAATGGATGAGGCATTGAACAATGTTTGTAGCCTTTTTTTTTGGTTTAATACTGTAAGCTCTAAGCATGGTAATCCAAATACTAAACATAAACACTTGTTAAAACCTTGTCCTCCTTCAGGAGGTATTTTCTTGTAGTAAGTGGGTCAATTCTGTTGCTCTTTGTCACTAGTAATCATTTCTGGTCTGCCAATACCATGAAATGATGACTATCCCTCTGAGTGTGTAGGAATTGTGATCTGTATGTGGGAAGTGTTCTTACTAGTCATGAGGTATTCTTATGAACACATTTAGGTTTACCCACCTTGGTCCTATAGAGCCAAAAGTGTAGGAGAGTTCAGTCCTCAACTAACTCTCATAAGTTGGCCACTAGTGGTTGTAGTCATCCTTGATAGGGGTTGGCTACCTCTTAGAGATCTGCAATCTCTATATGGATTTTAAAAACCAACATGTCCTATGAATTTTAAGCTCTCATAGTTCTCAGGGTGGACCTCTAGAACCTTTTCAAAATTTGAGAGAGAACTCTTAAGTGTTCCTAGCTTTGATTGAACCTATTCAAAAAATCATATGGCCTTTGGCTTTCCTTGACTAATGCTATGTAGTGACATCTAATGGTGTCATAATAATCTTTAATATGACAATATCATGCAAGATTATAATATGACTGATATTTCATGAGAGGTTGTTCAATTGAAACAAGAGCTATCTCAGTCAACTATTCCACAAGAAAATGCTAGCTTGTAAAGAAAAAATGACTTGCCAAATGATTCAATTCCATTGTAGAGTACAGGTATAATTCAAAGGCTCTACACATCTTTTATATTCCTTCATGAACACTACCTTTTCACTAACTGTGAGAATCCTAGAAGTAAAAAATGCACAAAACTAATCACACAAACTTATGTAGAGTTGGAACATCATCTCCTAATGCCTCCGTAAAATTTTGTTGACCCAACTCTAGTTCATCATACTCAAATGAAGAACCCCAATGTTGTTTAATGACTCAATGGGTACTTCTTATATTCTCTTCTTTATAAGATAGTTTGGAATCTTAAGAGAATCTAAAGCTATGTTGTGTATTTTTTGCACACACACCCCACTAGAAGTGGGGACCCTCTTTGCTTTGTCTTTTGGCTCTTTTTTGTGGCCTTTCCTTTGGAGGCCACAGGATTTTGGTCTTTGGTACTCTGGTCCTTTGGTCATGGGATTTGGTTACTTTGTAGTGTTCATAAATACTTGTCTTGCTTATGCAAATACCCCCTCCAAGGTAACACTTTTAAAATTCTGAGTTTTGGGGTGAGTTTCAGATTTTCCTCTGTTTCTAAGAATTTGATCCATAGGCAGAAATCCTCGGTTGCTTCGAAAACCCAACGACCGACCAGTTTCACTCTGTTTTCGGAGATTTTAACTCCTCGGGGAATTTCGTCTTCCCCAAACTTTTTCGAAATTCCTTCATTGCCTCGGATTCCCAGATTCATTCTGGGTTGTCATGTCACTAAATTTATGTCTCATGCATGAGTTCTGTAGTTGGGTTTAATGAGGTCCAAGATGGTTTTTATGCTATGAGTCAACTTCTTTCACCTTGATTGGCTTTAGAGGAGCTTGATCTTGTGTGCTTGGCTTGGTTTGGCTATCAGACCTGAGCATTTCTTGATTTGGGTGGCAATCTTTCTAGCGTCATAGTTGTTGTTGCTTGCTAGGGCATCGAAGCTTGTTACCAATTATTGTTTCTATCAATTTCACTTCACCAATGGTATGTATTCCATATTTCTCTTTCTATTGATGAAGGTGAGTGATTCTTTCATGTGTTGGGTATGCTTTGAGTCTGGATTTCAGCACATGGAGGGTTTGTGATTAAAGTAGGGATACTCCCTTTGTTATTACAATGCCTCCTTTGAAATTGATGTGACCTTCCTTGTTAATTTGATGGCCCAATTGTGCCCTTCATTACTAGTTTTACCTCATCTTGGGCCTGGTCTTGTGCGTGCATTCATTTTGCCTAGGATTTTGGTCCTGGATCCCTTGCATTTGATGAAATTGGCAATTGTGGGTGGATTTGAGTGTTTGATTCTCATTCACATTTGATGGTTCCTTTTCCCTCAAGATTCTGAGATATTCACCATGGTTTAATAGGGCAAGCCACTAGAATGAGTCCATAATTTTTCTGTTCATCATGAAACCTTAGGGTTTGGTCTCAAATTGATTACCATAAATGTTAGATCACCATTGGAAGAGTTAGAATGTTAAGTTTATCGATGAAATATTTGAAGAGAGTTGAAATCAAGGTTCAATTCCCAAATTTATGATCGTTCGATCAATTTGGGAAAAATCTTGATGAATTCAATGATTTCGGGATTTTGATTATTTCGAGGATTTCCATTACCTTAGGATTTCCCCGGATTTCCATTACTTGGTCATTTTCCCAAAAGAGTGCATAGAACATGGAAATTAGATTGACTTCATGAAAAATTTTCGTCTTGGAAAATCATCGTACTTCTGTTGCCCCTTCACTTTCCCAGAATACGTCAAGTTTTCCTATGTGTATTTTCATCCCCCATGGAATTTCTCGAAGATCTGTTAGAAATGAAGAATTGAAGGAATGGATGAGTTAATGACTAATGATTTTGCATTACATAGTTGATTTGGCTAATTTAAGAGTATGTGCAAGCATTTATTGAGTTTTGAATGATGATTGAGTAAGTAATGGGTGTTGTTTGGTTTCATTGCTAAAATCCATCTAGCTCGGAATTCCCCAAAATTCCTTTCTGAGCTGAATTTTGCGAAGGGGTGAAAATCTCAAAATTTGAAGAAAAGGTACTTAAATGATATTTTAAGGGGATTCTAATTGTGGGTTGGCTTTCTTTGATGGTTAGCATGTATTTATGATGGACTAACATAGACTCTCATGCGATATTGGGTATTTATTATGGTTCTTTTGAATGCAGGCTGAATCAAGCAAGGCTATTGCTGGTAGAGCCAAGGGAAAGGTGATCAATCCTAGTGATGAAGGTGCTTATGTCTCAAAGGCTGAGAGGATTAAGTTGGACATGGAAAGAAAAATCCCAGAGAGCAAGCTAAGTTCCATGTGGTCAAACGTAACAAATACCAATGTCGAGAGATGGGTTTATGAAGAGTTTAAGGCCAGGATGGCAGTGTAGGGCTCCTCTTAATTGGTGAGCTCTAGGTTGACTCATGTGGTTGGATTCCCTCCTAGGGTGCAATGTTATTAGCTATACCTGGAGTGTACCAGGCATTATGATCCAAATACACAAAGGATAAATCATCCATAGGGCAGGGTGCTTGCCAATTTCATGTATTTGGGTAGGATGTGGTCTATGAGGTTTATCCACAGTAACACTTGGGAAGTTAAAATTATAGGAGGGTGAATGATGCATTGACCATGTATATCACTAGATTTCTCCAAGGTGTAGAGAATGCAATAATTTTAGATGTTGCAAAGGAGTTGATAAATAAATTTGCTGCTTGGTTCATACAATTTACCACTTTATCCTACATCAAGATAGATGGATGCCAAAGAGATCCTTGCAGGCTCCCCAAGTATCCAATGGATCACGTCATACGCTTGGAGGTCACTAGGAAAATATGTGACTTTGGTCCCATTGTGAAGAAAGATAAACGCAAAATTGGGTTTGGTAATGATTTCCCTCTCAAGGTAGGTGATCATGAGGCATTTCCTTCCATCATTTCAGCCCATTATTCCAAGGAAGAAATGAGTTCTTTGGGTTTTTCATTCCATTCCAAAAGGTCTAGATTTGACCTGATCGGTGCAGAAAATAAGAGGGTGAGTAGGGAGTTCAGTCACAAGGATGATATTGAAGATTATTGGGCCAATTGTAGAGATGAGTTTGAAGTAAGGAAGAAGAAGTTCTCAAGGTTTCCAACCAATTTGATTAGATTGTACAATGTCAAGGCCATCCCTGATCAAGTTGATGATGATGGGGATGCAATCCAAATCCATGACAATGAGCCCATCAACAAAAAATCAGTGGGAGAGATTGACTTGTTAGAAGAAGAAAAAATAGATTTGGAACAAGTCATAGCTCCTATCCTCAAGTACACTAGATTGTGGATCAAACACAATATTTGGGAGTTGGATAGTAAGGGCATGCAATATACTTATGACCTAATGGGGAATTTGGAATTTAATTCCACCTCTGAAGAAACTGAACAAGATTCCAAGGGAAAGGGTAAGGTAGATTCTCCCTTCAAGATGAAAATTAAAGATGACCAAGCAAAAAAGGAGGTAGAAAAGAAGAGGAAACCAATTGCTAAAAAGAGGAAGACTATTCCCAAGAAAGATAGGTTTGTTGTAGAGGAGGAACTAGATAAAGAAGGTGAAAAGGATAGTACCCCTATGCTCAAAAGTAGAAAAGTGAAAAAGAGCTTCAAAGAAAAAGGATGAGCCTTCCAAGGGAGAAGGAGAGACATGTCCTCAAGTGGTAGAGGTGGAAACCTCTAGAGAAAGTATACAAGTATATACTAGGAGATCAAGGAATCCTTCTCCAAAGGGTAGTACATTGAGAGAAAATGTTTTTGTAACTACTCCTATTGTAGAGCAATAGAAATATGTCGCTCCTCTTCATGAGTTATAGGATGTGCAACATGAGCTAGAAGATGTGGATATTGGTGATCACCAAGATGAAGGTGTAGAAGGGTTGAAACAAGGAGAAATCCATAGTGTTGAGGTGGAGATAGAGAGGGTCATACAATCCCCTTTGGTGACTTATGAGGATTCACTTTCTGAAGATAAGGGGGATAGGTCTCCAAGAAAAGAGGAAGGGCCTACATGCACTCGTCCATTGGTGCAGGAGGAAGATGAGCATAATATGGAAAAGGATGGGAATCCAGGGCATGAAAAGGAAGAAAATGAGGATAAGGTTGAAGAAGTTTTTGTTGAGAAGAGTTTAAATGTTGATTCTTCTAGTGATCAAAAAGAAAAGGACAAGAAATATGTCCTGTAGTCAGATTCCACCATCCCTGGCTAGTTGGATGAGAGGTTGAGGAGTAGGAAAATTGTTGTGGATGATACCCCTCCAAATTGGGATGAACTAATAGCCAACATAGGAAAGGGAAAAGAAAAGGAAAAGGCTAAAGTTATTTCTAAGATAGATAGAGATTAGGCGAATAACTGAGTAATTAACATTGCTACTCCTGCACTTGATAAGAACAAGGATGAGATAATTGGATGAGAATATAGCACTCAGACTATTAACCTTGGACCCACCTCCATGATGTAAGAAGTTGAGGAATTCAAGGGCTCCAATGCCACAATTCTAGGTAGATTGAGGAAGGAAGTGAAAAATCAATAGGATTTGAGGAAGGAGAATGAGAAATTGAAAATATATCTGCAGGATCTCATGAAACCCTTGTAGTCTATCAGTTAGTTTAGGTCTTCATCATCTACAATAGGCCTTCTACCTAAGGAGACTATCACTTAATTGGAAAGGATGAAAACCACCACACAGGCCACACATGAATGGTTGGAGGGAGTAGAAGCTAGAGGAGATGATGCAATCAAGGACCTCTTATCAATAGGTGGAGAGGCTCACAAATCAATGGAATGGTTAAGAATGTTTTGGCCCAAGACAAGGAAGATGCTGACCTCTTGTTGCAGAAAACCAGGATCATCATGGAGTATACTGAAGGGAGGCTTATAGGTGATGGAATTTTAACTTCCTCCAAGGCTTCCGAACCTTGGGAATGGTATGCAACTTTGCAGATAGGGCAAAGGGTGTTGAAGAAATTACATAAGTAGGGAAAAAATAGAGAGCACCTTGATCGATATATACAGTAGGTGCACTTCATTCTTTAAAATGATGATAGGTAGGAAGAAGTTTGCACCAAAATACCTCAGTTGATGGTGGTCCAGTTATTGTGCACCAACTTGATGATACGGCCACATATGCTGTAGTCATGGAGAAATATCAAACCCTAAAGGCAGATTGGGAAAAAACCATTAGGAAGGTGAGGGAAGAAATTAAATCTGTTGAGAGGAGATTTAAAGTTTTAAATATTCCACCTTTGGCTGAGCTAGAAAGGGTTTTCTTATTGGTGAAAGGTAAGTTGGGACAAGACAAAGATAAGGGGGAAGGTAGTTAATGCAGTGAACCATTGAAATTTGTGCTTCCCATTATCCCTCCTTCATCTTTTGCATGCATTGGACTGAGCTATATTTGAGATCTCAAGTTGACCTGGGAAGGAGCCCCATGAATTTAATGCAATGTCATATTTTATTTTAGGAACTTTCTAGACCGACCTGTTTTGTGGCCGACCTTGTTTGTAACCCTAACTTGGGCCGACATATGATGTAATCTCTATAAGTATGACATTTCACCTCATTTGTAAGGGCTAGAAGATTAGATTTTGAAGCAAAATTGAGAAATAGAGCATAAGAGCTAGAATTAGGAGTTAGTTTTATTTTGAAGCAAGTGTTGTAGCACAAAATATTGGAATTGTTGCTATTATTGGTGATTCAATACAAGTGAAGAAATTGTGCTTTGGTGGCCTCTCTTGGATTGATTTACCTTGCATGGTTCTTGTAGTGTTCTTTAATCAGCTTAATAACTAGGAACATAAATTGCTCTACTCAAGGATTGAACATCACAACTAGCAGTCATAACCCACTAAAGAACCTCATTTAATCATCAACCTAGGGATGTAAACTTGAAATGGGTTAGCACAATATATGCACTAATCACCCTTCCAGACATACATGATTCCTAAAATGATTTATACTGAAACTTAAATTACTGGAAACAACTTTACTAGATAACTTGCTTGGAAATAAAAACTTGAAAGATATAACTATTCTGCATCTAGTGGCTGCAGGAACAGTTGACAGCTCTGTGTTTCTGTCAGCTATAGGAACAGTCACATTAACTTCTATGAAGGAAAATACATCTATTCTAACTTGCAGAATAAAAGTATGGACAGTTCCCTAAGTGGCCCCCCTTAGGTAATTCCAAAAGTAAGCAACAAATTAGGTGAAAAACTTCATAAGCTTTATTGATTCAATGCAAACAAGTACATAGCACAATCTCTTGACTGAATTTGTGAAACTAAAAAATGTGAAACAATACCAACTTCTTCCAGCCCATTCTCTGAAGGAGAAGGGGCTATTTATTGAAAATTGATTCTAACTACTAACCAACCTTTCCATTATAAAATGGGAGGTATTTATTACATTTAACTAACTTAAGCAAGGAGATGAATGACAATGGAAGAACTAAGTCAAATCGGTTTAACAGTCTTAAAGTGCCATCATCCTGGATTCATGCAACTCCAAGATGCCTAGCCTAGATTTTTGGAACACTCTCCCTGCATGGCGGATGAGTTGAAACTATCTCCCCATCTTTTGCTATTGAACCAGTCTTCATGGATTTGGTCTTCTATTCTTCAAGTGGAAATTGAATTCCCTTCCTCCAATTGTGGTTCCTGCAAAATATCTCACCATCTTTTCTTGAGGAAGAAGGTTAGATCAACACGTTCATCTTTTAAGATAATCCATTACTTTTATTCATTCATTTATTAAGTATTAAACTAAGGAAAACATTGTTTCAGATATGGCTGCAGGAAGTTTTGGTAGTAGAGGCTGCAGGAAGGTTTTATGATCACAAAAATCCATAAAGTATTTATTAGACTAATAAAACATTAAAGGTAATAATCATGGGACTTTTTATCAGAATATACTTATCATATTTAAGTCATAAAAAGGTTTACGTCTTATCCCATAATCAGACTGAATGTTTGTTTTAGCATAATAAAAACAAAAAACTATTTATAAAAGTATGATCAAAATGTGCCAAAATCTTGGCTCATCACTCCCCTCAACCAACTACTTGTTGGGCCCTTTAGCAAGTCTAGCATTCCTTCTTCTGGAAAACTCTCTCAGATCTGCACTCAGTTTTTGCCCACATTCACCATTCTGAAAGCTCTAGATGTGAACTCGCATTGCCTCCAGCCTTTGCCATCTATTATCTTCATAATTTCTGTTATAAGTGTTGTTGTCCCCTTGTATAGCCAATAATGGCCATAGGAGAATAGGTGGCTGCATAACCAATGGCAACCAATTCTCCCTCTTTGTCTTGACATTCCTCATGTACCTCTCTACCCTTCTGGTTGCTACATACAAGGTGTTGGGAGTATGTGGTTCTTCTTTCTTCAATTGAAATGAAAGATGCTCCCATCTGTTCTGAATGTGCAGGGTTGCAACATTAAAATCACTGTTTATGATTTGGAAATATTGAGAAAATACCTCTTGTCTTAGAGGCTCAATCAATGGCCTAGCTCTTTCATCTCTCCACAATTTCTTCCAATCAAAGTAAATAACCATTCCATTTCTAGATTCATTTCTCACGGACAATGGCATATTTACTGTATCATGCATATGGCTATTAAATTGTTCCCCTCTGCTTATTTCATTGGTGATCTAGGAGATCAGAGCGCTGATATGAATATCACCGACATAACATAAGGGATTCCATTCTTTATCCTGGGATACAACCAAATTGTGCAGATAAAACTCACATAGGAGGTTCCTGATATGTAGAGGTGAATCCCTGTATGCTTCATAAAATTCCTTAGAGGTATTTAAAGAAGGATTCTTACCTTTCCAAACTCTAATTAGCTAGAAGTTCAAATACAACTCCTTGAGATACATTGCGTAGATGGGTGAAGGTGCTTGACATTGCATCCATTGTGGAACGGGCTCTATGACTTGGTTGAGAGTGTCATTCAAGTTAGCAATTTCCAGATTCTTGTTCAGGATTATCCTTTGTAGTCTCTCAATTTCTAGTGCAGAAGCAGTCTGTTGTTGCTGAAGCTCTTCAAAACATGCCATTCCTACAACAAAGTTTGTGACATGGAGTGGTGGTCTATGATTATAGCATACTGCAGGTGTCTCCTATACTTCTTCAAGTACATCCTCCTTTTCTTATTCTTCTTCTTCTCCAATTACTTCTACATTATGTGATTCTTCAAGGTTATCCTATCCCAAATCACCATCCTATTACTGACCTTCCTGTAGCTGCTCTTCTTCAAACGAAAACACAACCGGTTCTTCCTTCTTCTTATCACATTCCATACCTTCCTGTAGCTGCTCTACAATGGTAGCCAACTCATCCAGGCTAGCCCCTTTAGGTGTACTCACAACCTCCTCGATAATAGGTTCTTCATTTCTCAGTTCAGGACTGGAAGGATCTAAACGTGGTGTGGCAGGAGTAGTATTACATGATTGGCGGGCTGCCTGGTTCTAGAGCCTAGAGCTCCTTCTTATGGAAGGAGGAATTGTTTTATGCCTTTTGGAAGGTTTTTCCATAGGAACGGAGAAGCCTCCCTTTTGCTTCCTTTTTACAGGCTCAAGGGTTGCTACAACAAGTGACTTTCCTTTCCTATCCTTGGGAGATGGCTCAAGAATTTTGTTAGAACCTTGTGCTAGCTGCTTTGGGAGTTCTTTCAGAAAGAGGAACATCATCCTATGAGTCGGATGATTCCTGAGGAGAGGACATAGCAGTAAAGGTCTGGCCTATGGACTGAGAGGCTCGTTGCTTAAAGGTAAGAGATTCACCCCTTGGTCCTACATTTTGAATTTTAGGGCTGAATTGGACAGTGAATTCCTCCCAAGACATTCCTGATGTGTCATGAACAAATTTTTCAACAAGCAACTTAATAAGACAATGGTGATATACAGAGTTAACCCTACCTTTTCTAAATTCAGCAGTACTATTGGATAGCAAGTTGTAAAGGAAGTCGGGAACATTCATCAACAGTCCATGGCGTAAATGAGATAAAAGTTTGAAATGATGAGAATGTAGGACTGAAAACCTACCTTCATAGGTTATGTATTTGATGATGTACCCTGCCCATGACACCCAGTCCTGCGGCAAACTCATTCTTTGCACACCTTGCTTATCCACCTATAGAGGAGGATCATTTGGCCGAGTGAACTCAACCCTGGTGCTTCTTGCATCTCTTCCTCTGGGAAATGGTTCTCCGACCTGCGGTAATCCCATCATCTCAGCAATTCTATCAATTGATGCATTGACTGTTATGCCCTTAACTTTTGCTTCCCCATCCTGAAATGTCCTCGTAAATTCCTCTGCAATGTCTGTACTAAAAGTCCTGAGCTTCAGGAAGTAATTGAGCCACCCATATTGTCTGAAGAATGGCACATGCAACACATCCTGTAACAGGATGCTATGGTCTGTAGGCTTATGCCGAATCGGCTGACCTCCCATTTCCTTGGTTTTTTTCAATTGAACTTCTTATAGCCCAACTAATGAACCTTCTGCAATTCTACAATACTCTGCCCTTCCCCTCAACCGAAACTTTTGAACTTCTCTTCAAAAGTGATAGAAAAATAGGGTAAACAATATAATCATGCAATCTTTTGGAGGGAGAGAGTAATCATGGATAATCAAAATACATTCAGGTTCATTACTGCAGGAAGGAGAGACTGTTTGATTATTAATTATAGTTTCCAAATATTGGGGGTTCATGACAATAGATGGGACAAGATTTTGGTGGAGATGTGGCGAAAGTTATGTCATAAATAAACATGATCAATTATGCAGACGAGCTGAAGGAAATGGAAACCATATAGGAAATTTGTTTGCACTAATTAATACTAAATTAAATGCAACAAATAAAGAAATTTAAACAATATTAAAGTGAAGTGGAGCATACTTGGAGAGAATCATCGTAATTATCTGATGTGACCTCCTTCTTCATTGCAATACTTGACACAGAGAAATGTGGATGATATGGGAATAATAGGTGGATGATGTGGAAGAGAGAGAGTGAGTCTGGATTGTGGATGACGTGAATAAATGGAATGGGGATCTTAATAGATAACCCCTTTATTATGATTTGATATGCACTTTTATGCATGGCTTGGGAAATTGAGCCTAGGCTCAATTTCTTTGGCTATAGGATCACTGTTGTCCTGCTTAATTTTGAACTATTTCAAAAATGTTTCCTTGTCAATGGGTTTAGAATAGAGCTTTAGGTGATGCCCATTGACTAATAGCTTGAATCAAACCTTATTAATGGTCCTTAATTGAACAACACCACTGGTGAATACCTCTTCTATCTCATATGGACCCAACCATCTGGTTTGCAGTTTTCCTAGACTGTCCTTATACCGTGAGTCATAAAGCAAAGCCCAATCTCCTGCTTTGAATTTATTTTCCTTGATATATTTATCATACCACCTTATGTGTTGGTTTTGCATCATCTCAATGTGCTGCAGGGCATCCTTTCGGAGCCCATCCAGAGCATTGAGCTGCATGACTCTATCCCTTTGTGCATTTGTTAAATCCATGTCCATCTCTAATGTTGTTCTTAGAGTCTTATATTTGAATTCAATTGGCATCATAATTGTTTTACCATACACCATTTCAAAAGGTGTATATCCCATAGCAGTCTTCCAGGTAGTACGGTAGGCCCATTTAGCTTCTAGTAACCTTGCAGCTCAGTCCTTTCTATGCAAATCTACAGTTTTAGTCAAAATGGCCTCTATGTCCCTATTGGTGAATTCAACCTGGTCATAAGCCTGGGGATGATAAGGAGTTGATTTCCTATGATGTATATTGTATTCATTTACTAAAGTTGTGATAAGTGTAGAAGTGAATTGTGCTCCTTGATCTATCACTATTTCTCTAGGGACACCAAACCTGGTGAATATTTCCTCATATAGGAATTTGGCCACTTTATTTTCCCTAGCATGCTTCATAGGTTTACCTTCTACCCATTTTGTCACATAATCTGTGCATACAAGGATGTAGGACTTACCATTGGAAGGTGGATCAATTGGTCCTACAAAATCTAGTCCCCATTTTTTGAAGGGTGCAACAAAAACTTGTGGAAATAGAGGCATCTCATCAAAGTGAGTTGGTCTTCCCATCCTTTAGCATCTGTCACATCTCCTGGTATATTTGGCTACATCTCTATGCAGAGTTGGCCAATAGTAACTAGTATTTAAATTTTTCATTGTTGTTCTTTTGGCAGCAAAATGTCCATCACACGGCTCATCATGGCTTGCATGCAATATATCATGAGTGTCTTCCTCTTGTACACATCTCCTCATAACTTGATCTGGCCCTATATAAAACATGCAATCTGCAATCCAAGAAAAGTTAAAAAATTTCTCTACCAATAATCTCTTTTCCTTACGGGAGAATTGAGGAGGAGTTCTTCCTGTAGCCAGATAATTTGCTATAGTGGCATACCATGGGTAATAACCTTGATTGCAAGCAGGTGCTCATCAGGAAAGGAGTCTTCAATAAGTGCAGAGTCATCTTGCCTTTGAATTCTAGAAAGAAAATCAACAACCACATTGGATTTACCTGGCTTGTCCACAATTGTATTGTCAAATTCCTGCATCAGCAACAACCATCTTGCTAGTCTCCCGGCTATTGAGCTTTTGTTCATGACATACCGGATTGTTGCATGATCAGTATGGACAAATATCTAATAACCTGTGATGTAATGCCTAAATTTATTGAGGGCATAGATAATTGCTAACATCTCTTTTTCTGTAACAATGTAGTTTAGCTCAGCCCCTTGCAGATTTTTGCTTATGTAGTAGAGTGCATGTTCTGTTGAACCACCCTTCTATCCTAACATGGCTCTAATGGCATAATCTGATGCATCTGCATGAATATGAAATGGAAGTGACCAATCAGGTCCTTTCAAAATAGGTGCTTGTGTAAGGGCAACTTTTAAATCAAGGAATGTTTATTCACATTCTTTGGTCCAAGAAAAATCTGCATCCTTCTTCAACAGACTGTATAAGGGGCCTGCTATTTGGCTGAAGTCCTTGATGAATCTTCTATAGTATCCGGCATGGCCTAGAAAGGGTAGATTAGAGATGACGTCAATCTTAGCAGGATCAACCTGTATTCCTATAGCAGAAATATAGTGACCAAGCATTATTCCCTCCTGCATCATCATGAAACACTTTTGACTATTCAATGATAGATTATGATCTTCACATCTCTGTAGTACTTTCTTCAAGTTGGTCTGAACTTCTTCAAATATTACACCATAAACAGTAAATTCATCCATGTATATTTCCATGCAATCATATGAGATGTCTGAGAAGATACTTATGACTGCCCTCTGGAAAGTTGCAGGTGCATTATAGAGACCAAAAGACAAAACTGAGTAGGCAAACATTCCCCAAGGGCATGTAAAAGTAGTCTTTTCTTGATCCTCAGGAGGAATCTTGATTTGATTGTACCCACTGAAGCCATCTAAGAATGAGAAGTACTTTTTTCCAGCTAAATTATCTAGAACTTGATCAATAAATAGAAGAGGAAAGTAATCTTTCTTTGTTGCCGAATTAAGCTCTCTGTAATCTACACATACTCTCCATTTCCCTCCTTTCTTAGGAACAATAACCAATGGGGAAACCCACTGACTATCCGAGATTGGGTAGATAAAGCGAGTTGTTAACATTTTCTGCAATTCTTCTTTAACAATTTCTCTCAAGGCTGGATTGATTCTTCTTTGAGGCTGCTTGACAGGTTTGAACTCACTGCTAATGAATATGCGATGTGTGCAGATTTTTGGGTCTAAACCCTTCATGCCACCATATTCTTAAGCAAAAGATGACTTATGACTGGTAAGCATTTTGACCATAGATTCATGTTGCTCTCTAGTGAGGTTTTTATTGATACTCAAGGTTTTTCCTATGGCTACCTCAACTTGAGAAGTTAAATCAGCCATAGATACCTCAGGCAGAAATGGCATTTCTACCTTGTGGGGTAGCAAGGTGTGTAAGCAGTCAGTTGTTGTAGGATGATGAGCTGATGCAGACGGAGGAAGAATGGTCTACAAGGAACATGGATTTTTTTCACAATGAAAGTATTCGGTTCCATAATTATTCAACAAGATATTGGATAGTATATCTTCTTCTTCTTCTTGTGCAATAAAATGCTCTCTGGTAATCATCATTAAATTGGCCACAGAGTTCACTCCCTCCTCTTCTCCCAAATCTGGCCAAACAGCCTCTCCAGACTCAAGTTGGGGCTGGGCTGGAGAATAGAGGGTAAGCTTCTTTGTGCTATACCCATCAGATATTGTCATGTTACTCGACCTACAACCAATGTAAGCATCAGAAGTAGCCAACCAAGGCCTTCCTAGTATGATAGGGTATCCTCCCAATGATGCCTTTGGAGATAAGACCATAAAGTCAACAAGATACTCCCAGGAATCCAAGGTGACTACCAGGTCTTCAACTACCCCATCAGGTTTGACAGTTGAGATATTAGCAAGCTGCAGTAGTGTAGGTGTAGACCTTAGGTCAGATATACTAATTTTTACAACCAGGTCCTTTGTCATGATAAAGATAGCTGCACCAAGATCCACTAAAGCATTCTTTATTTGCAACCCATTAATATTGATCTCCACCATAGGACTGCCTGGGTCTAAATATTTTGGGATGGTAAGCTTCCCTAGCATTAAGTCAAAGAGTTGACCTATGCCATGGACAATTTGAGGGTCTTTCTTTTTCCTCCCCGGTTTCTTCAAACATGCCTCTTTGATGGCTTTGCTATAGATAGGTACTTCTTTGATTGCTTGGAACAAGGGAATTTTCACACATATATGCTTTAGCTAGTCAAGGATGTCAAAGATAGGTTCCTCTTTTTTTTTTACATTGTCACCTTCTAATCTTTGTGGGAAAGGAGGGGACACTTTATCAGATGCCTTAGGTAATGATGGAATATGAACTGGCTCATTTGGTTGGGCTTGGTCATTGGTATCTTCTTCTTGGTTAGTCTCCTCAAATGGCGATTATGAGATTATGGGAGGAGATGGTGTGGGCAGCACAGTTCCTGAACGTAAATTGATATTATTCAGGTAGAGAGCATAGGCAGGCTAATGATTAGGATCAACAAAATAGACTTGTTTCTACTGCTGCTGGTTATTTGGATTGGGTGCTACCTGAGCAGGTAGTTGGATCGGCTTTGGATTCTGACCTTGATTAGCTATAGGAGGTGGCATAATGGATTGTTGCTGTGGTTGCTGAAGGAAACTAGTAGATGGATTTGACCATTGTTGGCCTCCTCTCCATTGGTTAGACTGCTGCCAATTCCCTTGCAGAGGCTGCCACTGATTTTGCTGTGGTGATTGTCAATTCCCTTGTGGAGATTGCCAACGGTTTTGTTGGGCATTTTACCAAGGGTTATTCCACTGAGGTTGGGAGTATAGCCCATAGTTTGGAGGGTACTGGTTTTTCCATTGACTATTATATGAACCAAAATTTTGTAAAGGGTCCTAAGGCATACCTTGTCTTGGGGCCCATGGCCTGCACTGTGCAACAAAGAACACATCCTCCTCTTCTTCAATGGTTTTGAACTCAGTAGGGAGATGTTGCACCTCCAAATTGGCCACTGCTTTGCATCGACAGTCTTTCTTTCTTTGTCAACAGTGGGGGCAATATTCAGATAACATTGCCTCAGCTTCTTCTTTCTTCCTTCTAGCTTGCATTGTATCCAGTTGAGTAGCTACATCATTGATAACATCCTGCTTGAAGTCAGACAAGAGATTAGTAATCTCCCCTTTAGATACTCCAGAGCCACTTCCTTTTATAGAAGAGGGTCTAAACCCCCTTTCCCTTCTTCATAGCTGCCTTGGAGTAATTGAGATAGATTTTCTTGATATCATCCCAATCGCTTTGGGTGACATCACCTCCTGCCATGAGGTCAAGGGCCTCCATGCAAGTGTCATTAACTCCTCTTAAGAAGAGAAGTTTTGAGATTCCTCATTCAGCTCATGATGAGTATTCTTCTGCACACTAAACAAGAACCTTGACACATAATCCTCCAAGGTTTCATCCTCCTTTTGTGACATTTTGAAGATGTCATCTCCTCTCATATCATTTCCTCTACAATATTCTTTATATTTACTCAAGAACGGAGTCTTCATTTCATCCCAAGTGTTAGCTACATTAGCTCCCAATCTCATGAACCATCTTAAGGCTTCCTCTTTTAGAGTAGAGGGAAACAATTTTAGCTTGTGTGCTGAGGTTGTATAGTCATAGCTTTTGCAAAGGATGTAAAAATTCAAACAAGAAGGTATGAGGATCCTCAGTAATAAGTCCATAGAACTTTGGCAGTACTGAGGCAAGGATGTTCTTGAGGTTATTATTGTCATGCATGTCAAGGATTGGGAATGGAAAAATAGGATTTTCCATTCTTGGTTGTGTCCTTGGAATAGCTCCTGGTTGATGAGCTACAAGATCAAGTGGATTATCTAATTTTGTCTCTTCAGATAGGTTAAAGATTAGTTTAGAGGAAGAAGATGAGGTAAATAAGTCTTGGCCATCATCCAAATATGGGTCATCTTGGAATAGGTTTGGTTCAATTTCTTCAATATCTATGCTCCCAGGAAGGAATCTTCCAAATTGGTCTCTTCTTCTATGCATACAAAAAAAGTGAACTAACTATGGAGATGCTGGAATGCAGGATTCTAAACTAAAAATACTAAGAATGAAATCTTAAACTCTTTACTAGCATGCCTGTAATAGGTCCTTAGTTTGACACCATCCCCAACAACGACGCCAAAAATGTAGTGTTCTTTTATTAGCTTAATAACTAGGAACATAAATTGCTCTACTTAGGGATTGAACATCACAATTGGCAGTCATAACCCACTAAAGAACCTCATTTAATCATCAACCCAGGGACATAAACTTGAAATGGGTCAACACAATATATGCACTAATCACCCTTCCAGACATACATGATTCCTAAAATGCTTTATACTGAAACTTAAATTACTGGAAACAACTTTACTAGATAACTTGCTTGGAAATGAAAACTTGAAAGATAAAACTATTCTACATCTAGTGGCTATAGGAATAGTTGATAGCTCTGTGTTTCTGTCAGCTGCAGGAACAGTCACATTAACTTCTATGAAGGAAAATACAGCTATTCTAGCTTGCAGAATAAAAGAATGGACAGTTCCCTAAGTGGGCCCCCTTAGGTAATGCCAAAAGTAAGCAACAGATTAGGTGAAAAACTTCATAAGCTTTATTGATTCAATGAAAATAAGTATATAGCACAATCTCTTGACTGAATTTCTGAAATTGAAAAATGTGTTACAATACCAACTTCTTCCAACCCATTCTCTGAAGGAGAAGGGGCTATTTATTGAAAACTGATTCTACCTACTAACCAACTTTTCCCTTATAAAATGGGAGGCATTTATTACATTTAACTAACTTAAGCAAGGAGATGAATGATAATGGAAGAACTAAGTCAAATCGGTTTAACAGTCTTAAAGTGCCATCATCCTGGATTCATGCAACTCCAAGATGCCTGGCCTAGATTTTTGGAACACTCTCCCTACATGGTGGATGAAGTGAAACTGTCTCCCCATCTTTTGTTGTTGAACCAGTCTTCATGGATTTGGGCTTCTATTCTTCAAGTGGAAATTGAATTCCCTTCCTCCAATCGTGGTTCCTGCAAAATATCTCACCATCTTTTCTTGAGGAAGAAGGTTATCTCAACATGTTCATCTTTTAAGACAATCCATTACTTTTATTCATTCATTTATTAAGTATTAAACTAAGGCAAACATTGTTTCAGATATGGCTGCAGGAAGTTTTGGTAGTAGAGGCTACAGGAAGGTTTTATGATCACAAAAAGCTATAAAGTATTTATCAGACTAATAAAACATTAAAGGTAATAATCATGGGACTTTTTATTAGAATATACTCATCATATTTAAGTCATAAAATGGTTTATGTCCTATCCCATAATTAGACTGAATGTTTGTTTTAGCATACTAAAAACAGAAAAGTATTTATAAAAGTATGATCAAAATGCACCAAAAACTTGGCTCATCAGTTCTTATTCTATCTTTAAAATTTCTTGAAAATATTTGAATGCATTTTAGATTTATATTTAAGTTATTTAATGGTATTTGTGATTTGATACTTGGGGTGTTGTAGCAATGTCTGGTTCATACTTTGGGAAACTTCTTGATTTTGGGTTGTTGTGCAAAGTCAAATTTTACCCTATATTTGTGAGTTGAGTTAAATTTTGAGTATTTATTCATTTCAAATTGCAAATAAGGATTGGATTGAATGAATTTTCATGATCTGAAAATCTTGGATTCCTTAGAAGATTCCACTATTTCTATAAGATTGCAGGATTAAACCTAGGTCAAGTAGAAATCAGTTTTGAGGGATTGGTATGTTCCAAGTATTTTATCATTAGTATTATTGATCTTAGGAGTGATTTTAATCTTATGATTTCTAGAACCCTTATCTTTTGCTATTTATTTAAATTTGAAGTTAGGTTTAGGAATTTCTAGTATCAACATATTGCCAAACTTGATAGGTTTAGAGGTTCCAAGATTTGTTTTGTAGGGTCCCTTTTTGATTACCAACATTTTCACATTTAACACTAAGTTGTTTTTGTTGCATTGTCAATACCTGACATTAGAAACCTTGGGGTTATCTCTTTTTTGATAGAGATTTACCTTTCAAGATAGATAGGATATCATATTCTTTTTGAGTTGTTGTTGTGCAGACAACACCATCAATAGATTGGTACTAGAAGGAGGGCCTAAATAAACAAGTTGGAGAATTTTCTAAGTGCCATTTCTCTCGAGAGACTCAAAAGGAGAACTGGATCTACACTAGGAGAGGAATAGTTTCATGAGCTACCACCTCCAACTAGTTCAAGAAGGAATAGAAGAAGGGAGGAGTAATCATCTACCTCACCATTTCCACCATCCTCACCATCAACCTCATCTTCATCTAATTATGAGGCCAGTTCAATTCAAAGCCCACCCATCATCAATCAACCTCTACCACCTCCACCCCCACCAATGTATTTCTTGGAAAATAACCCATCACCTGTATCCTTCAAAAACTACAATGTCATGCCTAAGAATCCTAAGCATTTTTGCTTTAAGTTCCATACAAATGATCCCAATAGGACAACAGAGGAGCATATCATGATTTTTTAGACTTGTCTAAGAGATAGAGGGATTAATCATGAAGATTTTGCATGTAGTATTTTCCCATATTCTTTGGGAGAAGATGCCTTTTATTGGTACAATTATCTACTTGCTGCATCAATTCATAACTGGACTGAGCTAGAGGCCTCATTTTCGTAGAAGTTTAAAATTCCCATCAATGCCAATGAGCTCTACTTTCTATTTGCAAGGGTCAAGAGGGAATTTAATGATCCTATAGGATCATTCAACAATAGGTTCCACCATGCATATACCAGATTGCAAGACCCTTATGTTGTGGATGATGCCACTACTTTGGAAGCTTACTTTGAAACCCTTGACAACCTTACTTCCACCTTCCTTAAATGAAGAACTAATCCTCCAACCACTTTGCTCAGTACATATATAGAGGTTGTTAAGGTTAGCACTGATTTGAGACAACACCTATTAGGACCTTTACCATCTCTAGGATCTACTACCCACTGTGGACAAGTCCGAGCTCTTAACCAGGCTCTAACTAATCATACTCACATTATGAAACCTATTTCGCAATTGCCTTTGGCTCCTCACCCAGGTCATCCAATAAGTCAGGCTCATCCGGTACTCAATTACCCACAACAAAGTTCCAATCAACCCCTTCATCCACAACAATAGGCTAGTTTTCCTACATATTTGTATAATTCAGAAGTCTTGAATCAGTCCATTGGATCTGGATGAGTGTCAGGATACTCTCAAAACAATTTGAATTCAATTCCTTATAGTAGTCCTAATAAGGAGAGGTTAGATGAGCTAACTGAGCAACTGAAAAAACTTAATATGGAGGTAACCTACTGGAGGAACCAGAACAACTAATTCCAAGATTCTTAGAGGAACATGTAGTCAAATTACAATAGGGAGAACCAAGATGTTGCATGAGGGAAAAAATTTGACAAAGGACAACATTCTGACAAAAATTAGAATTTTGAAAGAGGACAAAGTTCTAGCCATAATTTTGATAGAGGGCAACAAGGTGGACAAGGATTTGAAAGAAGATAGTCACCTAGAAAGAATAGGCCATGGAAAAATGAACCTAATAATGGAGGAGTTTCTAGACCACTGGATTAGCCTCCTAATCAAGAGAAACCTCCAAGTGGTGTATACCTAGCAGAGGCTGCTTTGTCTGGATGGTGAAGTCTTCACAAGACAAGTCAACACTCTAAGTTGGATTGTCCTAAGTTCTAGACTGTTGCTTCAATCTTTCAGTATGAAGTAGAGAATAACTCTACTAGTCAAGATTTGGTGCCTTCTACTCCTTATGATTCCCCAGTTATAGTGTTAAATCATGCTCCTTTCCCAAGGGATGAAGAGAATGAACTAGAAGAGGATTCAAGTAGTCAAAATGGAGAGGTTGAATATGTATTCAATGAAGATGAAATCTCTCAATTATTTAATGAGGGAAATGAGAATGAAATGGCCCCTTTGATGAGGAGGAAGTTGGTGGTGAAGAAGTCCAAATGTTTCAACAAATGATAAGGAAATACAATTTGAGGAGTAGGCCTAATAGGAATCCACAAGCTGGAGGTCCATTCACTACATATATTCCTCCAAAAAAATTTAGTACTCCACTAGATCCAAACACTATTAACAATCCCTCCTATCCTCAGGTGCCAACACAATACTTTGCAAAAGGGGGACAACCTGATACACTGAAAGGAGGCAATGCTGATAGGCAGATGAGTTATCTTAAGGAAACACATGCTGATATGAGCGTGGAGAAATTGGGTGAATATGTGACTAAATAACTTAGGAAAGTAAAGGTATCTTTCTACTTTTTAATTATTAAGGGTTCCTACTATCAAGAATATAGTTTTTGCATCTTTTTGTTCACAAGGGAAGATAGCAAGTGAAGCAATTGGAAAGAATCCTAGTACATAGGTTCCAAAGGGTCTAGTTCAAGTACATCTTGGTGACAAAGGGAAAGAAAAGGATAAGAATCAGGTTGCACAAGTTGACACTCGGTTGAGTTTGTTCCAGGGAAAAATGGAAACCCCTCCCTTCCTAATTTCTATTCATATCATTGGGAAAAATCTGCACAATTGTCTTCTAGATTCAGGAGCATCTACAAATTTCATGCCTTTTGTTGTTTGTAGATCACTAGGTATCACCCTTTCTCTCTCTCAAAAGAAGGTCAACCAATTAGACAAGACATAGGAACATTTAGTAGGAGAATTGAACACAATTCCCAAGCAGGTTGCATCAGATCCTAGGGTGCAAAAAGTGATCAACATTTAGGTCATAAATATTCCTGATACTTATGGTCTTATTTTAGGTCAATATTTCACCATGGCACTTAATGGGTATGCACAAACCATTCTCACATGTGGTTTCCATGGAAAGGGGTCCCAAATCAAATCAGAATTGAAAGAGAACCCAAAATGAAGTATGTAATCACTGAGTATTAGAATAATTTGAATGAGATATTGGTGTCAGAGGTCAGTATGGGGAACTATGTATTGGTTTCCCTAGTTTCAGATACAGAAGAGGTATTTATGTTACAAAGCTCCTTTGATGAGTCCACATCAAAATCCAATTGTTTTGACGAGATCTTTATGCTCCAAGATGAGCCTACATAAGAAGCTAGTAGTTCTGAGCCATCGATTGATTAAATAGATGAAGTTGATGATCAAGAAGATAGGAAACACAACTTGCTAGATAATTTACAAGAGTTTATCTAGAAGTGTGTGGAGGATCATATTTAGTTGGGCAGTGTTGATCGTGTTTTCTGCATAATAACAACTCAGACAGAATATGATATCCTATCTCTCTTGGAAGGTAAATCTCTATGGAAAAGAGATTACCCCAAGGTCTCTAATGTCAAGTCTTGACAATGAAACAAAACAACTCAGTGATAAATGTGAAAATAATCGTAATCACAAAGGGACCTTACTACAATAAAATACTGGATTTCGAATTTATCAAATCTAAACAATGATTTGATACTTGGAATCTTGATTTGAACCCTGATAATAAGGAAATGGAAAAAGATAAAGGTTTCGGAGACGACTCTAAGATTACTTCTAACCGTAAGATTGAAAATTCCAAAAGATAAAATGCTTAAAATGGACCGATCTCTCATAAAATACTCTTTGTCCAACCCAGATGAATCCATAATTTCATAGAGATAATGCAATCTTCTAAGGTATTTACAGATTTTCAGATCACAAACATTCATTTAGCCAATTGTATTCCAATTAAGATGAACAAATATTTATAACTGAACTAAGCACAATTGTAAGTCCAAGCTAACTTTGCAAAGCAACTAACAATCAACTAACTACAAAAAGTGTGGACTAGAGATCGCTGCAAACATTCCAAACATGAAACCCTAAGCATCACCAAACAATTTAACCATAAAATCATAAGCAATTTTAAAGATAGAACAACAAGAACCATGCTAGATGAAACTCCACAAGATAGATACCAAATCACAATATCTTTCTTATATTAATTCATCCAAAATAGCAACAACTCGAGTTTTCTCTTACAACACTTGCCTGAAAGTAAACCCTAATTCATTCTAATGTCAAGTCTCTATTCTATCACTTATCTATTTCCCCCTATCTCTATATATCTATCTATATTCTCAAATGAGGCAACATGCCTATTTTATAGAGAATCCCTAAGATAGGTCGGCCCAAAAATAAGAATTTACAATAAAACATGACCTACAAGAGGTCGGCCTCAAAGATATTCAAACATAACCATGAAATGTGCAATTAGCACCAATTTCATCCGAGTCAGCCAAGGTACAAGAAGGGTCGACCCAATGCATGTGAATAATGGGAAGCACAAATCTCAAAGTAACCCTATATAGCTACTTCCCATCCTTTTCCTTAGCTTGATCTTCTTCACCATGCATAGCCAACAAGAATCTATCCATCTCAGCAATCGGTGGCACAGGAAAAACCCTAATTCTTCTCTCAAGAGACCTGTTGTCATCTCTTGCCTGCCTAACTGCACCATCCTAATTAGCTCTATTAGTTAGAAATCTATCCATAACTGCAATATAGGTTGCAGCATCATCTAGCTGATGCCTAGTAACTGGTCCTTCATAGATTGGAGAATAAACATCTCTCCACCATTTCCCAAGTTGCTCTAGATTAAGATGTTTCAGAGAAAATTTCTTCCTTCCTGTCATGACCTCAAAGAATGAGATAAAATTATCATAGATACTAGTTAGAGTGTCCTCAATCTGCCTTGCCTATTTATGAATTTTATTTAACGCCCTATGCCTCATTTACAAGATTTCAAACCATTCCCACGGTTCAAAAACTCTTGGAAAAGGAAGAATTTCACTCTTTACCAACTTATCTTTGGTGAAATCCATAATTGTTGTGGCCTTCTACAGTAGGAGACCAATAGCCTCCTTGTCTTGAGGTAATCCAGTCTTCAACCAATCCACCGATCTCATAGCATCTCCCCAGTCGACAAAATGTCCTTAATGGCAGCATATCCCTTGGTTTGGACACCCTGCAACCAAGCATCCATAGCATGTGTGGTGCATTTCATCTTTTCCAGCTCGGAGATTGTTTCCCGAGGCAAGAAACCCGCAATAGAGGAGGAAGAGCTAATAGCCTACAAGGGTTTCATCATTTCCTATAAATATTTCTTTAGTTTATCATTCTCTCTCTCTAACTCATGCCTAGTTTTCACAACCTTCTTCAACCTACCCACAATTATAGCACTCAAGCCTTGATACTCCTCAATATCCTATTCTACAAAAGCATGCCCTAGGTCAATAGTTTTCACATGATAATCCCTAGCAGTCACATTGTCTCTATCCTTATCTGAAGCAGGGGTAGCAATATGGTCCACTCTATTACCTGACCCATCTCTCTCAATCCGGGACACAACTCTAGCCCTCTTCTTAACCTTTCTTTGTTCAACATTAGCCATCAAGAGATCCCAATTAGGAGGATCATCCTCCACTACTACCATCTTTCTTTTTAATTCCTTATCTAGCCAATCTCAAATAGTAGACTTAGTTGGAATTGCATCCTTCTTGTCGTATTGATCATTAATTGTATCCTTCTCAACACTTGGCACATTAGGGACATCCATGATTGGATTCTCCTTATCCTGTAACTATTCCTCCACAACAACCTACACCGGTGAAGGAACCTTAGTTAGTATCTCCTCCTTTTGAGGAGTACTGTTCAATTGCTCTCTAACAGGTGAATCTGTAGATGCCACCAAGGGAGATTGAATCACTTTATCAATTTTTGTCTCTACATTATAGAGGTCTCCCTCCTAAAATTCATCCTTGCCCAAGTCATTACGACTTTCATCCTTCTTTGGTTCTTCTTGTGTGCTACCAACATCCTGAGGAATGAAGACATTTACTGGAACATCTTCCTTTACTATAGTATCCCTTGGGGAAGGAGTCCTTGACCTTCTCATATACACTTGTGTTCTTTCCCCTGAGCTCTCCACCTCTACTACTAGCGGCTCAACCTCCTTATCAGTTTTAGGAGCCTCCTTTGGTTTCTAAGATAGCTTGACAAGTATTCTTCTATTTGTTAATGGAGGAGTAATCTCTACATCCTCTTCCTCTTCTTTATCCTTCTAAGCCTCTTTCTTTGAGGCATGTATCCTCTTTTTGGTGACAGGTTTCCTCTATTTACTCACTTCTATCACCTTCTCAACTTGAACATCCCTAACCTAGATTTTGAAAGGGGAATCCACCTTTTCCTTACTCTTAGGATCTGGTTCAAGTGATTCCTTAGAATAAGAATGAGAATCTAAGTCTCCCATCAGATCATAAGTACATGGGATACCCTCACTCTCTAATTCTAAAATCTTTAGCTTCAACCACATTTTGGTGTACTTGATCACCGGGGTCATGATTTGGTCCAACTTTGTTTTCTCTTCTTCTAACCAGTCAACATCTCCAACTATCTTATCTTTCACTGCCTCATAGACATGACCTTGGATTAAGTTTCCATCCTCTTCCACCTAGTCAGGGATTTCCTTCACATTGTATAACCTCACTAGATCCACTGACAACCTAGATAATTTCTTCCTCCTCACCTCGAATTCATCAGCAAGGTTGACCTAGTAATCTTCAATATGAGCCTTATGGTTGTACTCCCTACTGGCCTTCTTTTGTGCTTCACCAGTGATGTCAAAAATTTTGCTCTTGGAATGGAAAGAGAGACCAAAAGTTCTCATATCCTTCTCCAATGCATGAGAAGACTAGATAGAAGGAAAAACCTCACCCATTCCTATCTTTAAGGGGAAGTCATTCCCAAAACCTATTTTGTGCATTTTTCCCTTCACAACATTGTCGAAGTCACAAATCTGCCTAGTGACCTCCAAAAATATGATATGATCAATAGGATACCTTGGGAGTCTGTAGGGATCCCTTTGACAACCATCAATTCTAATGTATGAGAAAGTAGGGAATTGGATAAACCACACTCCATATCTCCTTATCAATTCTTTGGCTTTGTCATAAATTCTCATATGCTCTGCACCCTGGAGCAATCTAGTGATGTACATTGTAAAAGCATCATTTTCTCTCTTGTAGCTTCCTCTAGTTAGGTGCAACTATGGATACACCTCATATATAGCATCCTATCCAAAGGTACCCCTAGTGCTCAACCCCTTGTATGGGTGAAGTCTTGCCAATGAATACACTAGGTAGGAGGTCATGGTGAAGGTCTTGGTTTGCAAGACATTGCACAATTGTTCATGAATAACTGTACTTATGATACCTACCTAGTGATAATCTATCCCTTGCTCCATTTGAGAAATAACATTGAACATCCAAGTCTCAAACACCCTTGCACTCTTAAATCCTACCAGTCTGCTAAGAAGAGTGATGACATTATAATATTCCCTTCTGAATTTGAGTCTGAATAGTTGCTTTGGCAACTTGGAGAAATGAGACTTAGGCTTCTCCAACCAAGAGTTAATCACCTGCTAGGACTTAACTACATTTTCCTCATAATATTTCCTGGCACCATTTATATCAAAGGCCACCACATGGGACTTGTCAAGCATATCAAAGGTTCCAGCAATGGACACAGGGCTAAAGCCTACCAGAATCCTTCCCTAGGGACCAACTATCCTTTGTGTCCCTCTATCATAATTTATGGCACACTCAAGCACCAGCTCATAACACTACATCGTGGAGGGAAAGCCTGCCACATGTGCCAATCCATAGTCCACCATTCTCCTTGACAACAAAGGAGGGTTCTGTGCTGACATATCAACCTTAAAATATTCATAGTCCCACATACCCACATTGGTATCGGTGATTCCTGACCAAATAGAAGTTAGCTTACTTTCAGGAATCCTTCTCTTTATATCCAACTTGACCTTCTCTACATCAGAGATGGTAGAAGTCTATGTACTTGGATCTGTTGCCTTCCCTTTGCCTCAACCAACAACATCTTGTTCTGATCTTTCTTGCAAACAAATAAAGATGACCACAATAAGATCCAAAATAAACAAGTGCATGAAATCAATATCTCAAAGTTTGGGATTTGGTCCCCCTCGTGGATTCCACACCAAAGAGGATTTCTGGGAAAATCCAGACCAGGTAGATTCCAATGAACCAAGCACACAAAATCCCATGATATCACCTTAATCCATCAATTTAACAAAGGAGTAACCTCAAAAACACTTAGCTTAAGTTTATTTAATCAATTAAATATGTCATCAATAAACCATTTCTTCATAACCACCATATTCAACATTTTCCCAGAAAACCTGGAAGAATCTACCAGAGATGAATTTCAACGAAAATAGCAACAATTATAGCTTACCCAGGAAAATGAAGAAGGCATGAAACATCCAAGAAAATCCAGAGGAAATGGATTTTAGCGAGAACTAGATAAATTATCATTAAAGTGTGAATTCGGCAGAACAACCGGACTGTGGACTCCAGGAAAATCTGGAGGAAGCGAATTTTAGTGAGGCAAATGAAATCTGAGAAAAAGCGGCGAAAGAGAAAGAACAGGAAAAGTGGGGGAAATCTAGGGGAAGTGGAATTCTGCAAGGACCTCAAAAACCCGAACCCCTCCATATTTTCTCACCTTTACCAAAATGATTCCAATGACTTCGGATCTAAGGCCTACACCTTGACAATGACTTAACCTAGACTTCCAATGGATCAAATATGAATTTAAAAAATTCCTCACAACAGTTCGAGAAGGATTGGCTATGCCCCTAGGTCAAGAAACCTAAAATATCTACCATGAAAGCACGAAGAACTAGACATGAATTGATCACATACTAAAATAGGAAGTTTAAGATCAATGCAAGAAAATACCCAATAGCATAGAAATATTAGACCAAAATAAACATTCAATGATCAACCCGGTGGACTGGTAAAACAATGGAAACCCCAAAATGCCCAGTCATGATGCACATACCCAAGGAAACAAGGAAGCCATAAAAGACCAAACATAAAATGAAGCAAATTAATTGAACCAACAGAGAAAGGGGGCATATCTACATACCATGAGAGTGGAAGGACTGGAACTGGTGATGCCAACAAATAATCCTCAAATACAAGAAAGATACAAGCCACACACACAAAATTCAAATGTAGAGATTGAAACAACTTCCAAATCCAACAATACACAAGAGCCTCCAAGACTCAACTCAAATGAGAAGCAAATAAACAAACCCAAATGACCACTTACTTCCCAAAATTCAATATATCAATGCCTCAAACAATTCGTACAAGCACCATTAATATGTTCGACAAGATAGCCAAGACCACAAAAAGTCAGGGATTTGACAGAGCAATGGACTTCAAAGAAATCCGAACACAATGGATTTCCCTGGATCTGGGTCAAAAGGCAATCACTTCCGAACTCCGAAAGAAAATTGGAAAAATCGGGACAAGGCGGATTTTCCCGAAAATAGTGAGAACTCTGAAATACCTTTAGAACATTAGATTTTCAATAAAATTCATAAATGTACCCCTTCAACTGGAAAGATGAACATCAAATCACAAACCCAAGAAATAAAAAAACCCCAAGAAAGAAGGGCCAAAACACCAAAAAGTGAAGAAAGAGGGTCCCCACTTTCAGTGGGGCATGTGTGCAAAAACTGCACAATAGGTAGAAATAAGAATTTTGGAGAATTACTTCTCCCTAATTGGTGTCGAGTCCATGAAACCCCTCATCTAGAGTTGGAGTGTTTCCTATGCCAAACAATAGTGGAACAGATAAAAAGGGGCATTAATCCAACCCCAGTTGTCAGACTAGATATATGTGGTATTCAAAATGATCCTAAGGTAAAATCCCAATACCTCCTAAAGAACCTCCTGGAAATAGTAAGGCCAAGGGTAGTTGGACATTAAGATTCGATGGATCAAACTGAAAGCAAGGTGTTGGAGATGGATTTGAGCTGATCAACCCTAAAGCTAAGACCTATTTTGTTTCTCATAGGCTCCAATTCCAGTGCACTAATAATGTAGCTAAGTATGAGGCTTTGGTCCATGGGTTATTAATGGAATTAAGAAAGAAAGTTAAGATCTTGCAAGTGTTTGGAAATTTTGAGTTGGTAGTTAGGCAAGTAAGGAAACAATAATCATGTCATGATAGAAGGATGATCAATTACAGGCATAGAGTATGGGATCTCAGTTAAGGATTTGATTCCTTCAACATCCAATTGATCCCTCGAAGTAAGAATTGAACTGCAGATTCTCTGGCACAAGTTGATAGTACATTGTAGCCCTTATCAATTTTAGGTTTGAAGAAGTTCACTATGGATCTCACTCCAATACCCTCAGTTCCTGACAATGTAACCAATTTTTCAGGTGTTTAAGGATGATGAACACATTCTTGATTTCATTACTACTTGTGATGTGTCTGCTTCTCAATTGATTGATGAGGTAGAACCTCAAGAGGCGGAAATGGACCTAGAAGGGGTCATCAAATTGAAGAATAATACCATTCCAAGGGGTATGGTGTAGTTAGGGAGAATTTTTTATTTGGATAGGAGAAAAGATCAAGAACAACAAGTGAAAAAAGAGTCTCTCAGTAGTCAATGTGAAACATATAACGCGGGGGCCCAGGCTGATGTCAAAAATGTCTTTATTGGAAAGGTGTGCACTCCAAAGGAAAGGAATGGGATTATTGATACCTTTCACACCTATCAGGATGTGATAGTATTGAGTTATGAGGACCTAAAGACATATGATACTTTAATCATCACACACACTATTCCCTTGAAGTCAAAAGTTAAACCGTTTAGGCAAAGACAAAAGCCAATTAATGCTCTATTGGAGCCCATCATTCAAAAAGAGGTGTAGAAGCTACTTTCAGCATGAATCATATTTCTAATAAGACACTCCACATGGGTTGCAAATTTGGTTCCAGTGAGTAGAAAGAATGGGGAGATTATATTGTGTTTTGATTTCAAGAACCTTAACAAGGAATCAGAAAAAAGGATAATTATGTAGTCCCTTCACTGGATGAAGTGCTTCAGATTGTCAATGGATCTCAAATGATGTCTTTTCTAGATGGGTATTATGGATACAATTAGGTTATGGTGCAATATGAGGATAGGCACAAAATTTCCTTTACTACAAAATGGGGAACTTTTTCTTACAAAAGAATTCCCTTTGGACTAATCAATGTTGGAGCTACATTAGAGAGCTATGGATATTTCCTTCAAGGACATCATTGGTAAGTGCATAATTATTTATATGGATGATTTGATAGCTTTTTACAAGAAGTGAGGTGATCACATAGAATATTTATGAAAAGTATTCTAAAGGTGTAGAGAGTTTGGCATCTCACTTAATCCAAAGAAGTGAATTTTTGGAGTTACTGAGGGAAAAGTGTTAGGACATGTTATTTCCGAATAGGGTATTTCCATTGACCCTGAATGAATAGAGGTTATTCTGAAGATTCAGCCACCTACAAGTAAAAAGGAGATGAAGTCCTTCTTCGGGAAAATCAACTCCGTCAAAAAATTTATCACTGGATTTGCAAAAATAGTGAAGCCTTTGAATGCAATGCTGAAACAGGAAGAAAAAGTTGGATGGAGTGCAAAGGCTAAAGAGGCATTTGCAGGAATCAAGAGAGCTATTGCTGAGGCTCCAATATTGGTGAGTCCAAATTATTCCAAGCCTTTTTACATATATTCATTTGCTTATGATCACTCTTGTGATGGAATGTTAACTCAAAAGTCTGATCAAGGCAATGAACATCCCATAGCTTTTATGAGTGATCCTTTAGAGGATGTAGAATTGAGATATCCTAATGTGGAAAAAAAAGCCTATGCCCTCATCCAAGCTATAAATAATTTCAAGAACTATATACTAAGAAATAAGGTCTTTTCCATAGTACCTGATCCTGTGGTTAAGTTGTTATTGATGCAGAATGAATTGGGAGAACATAGAGAAAAGTGGGTAACTATGTTGTATGAATATGATATTGAGATCCATCCCATGAAATTGGTGAGAGGGAAGGGAATGACCAAGAAAATGGTTGAAATGGGTCTTGACCTCACATCTCAACATTATCATCTCCAAGAAGTGTCTCCAGGAGATTGGTATGATGAAATCATCTACTATCTATTGAAACAACAATGTCTTGAATATATTAACACAGTACAAAGGAGAGCTTTACGTCTGAAGAGTGAAAATTTTATGATGAAGGGGGTCATCTTGTATAAGAAAAATCATGAAGGTGTTTACTTAAGATTCTTAGGGAAGGAGGAAGCTAGAAGATTAATGACTGAATTCCATGATAGATATGGCACAGGCCATGGTTCTGCACCCTCCACTACAAATCAGATCTCGAGGGTAGACTATTACTGGCCTACCCTATTTAAATATGTACAGAACCATGTGAGGAATTTCCATGTATGTCAAACTACAAGAAGTAAAGAGAAATGTGAAACCCTTCCACTTCAGCTAGTTATAGTGGTAAAACTATTTGCACAATGGGGAATGAACTTCATAGGTCCAATCAATCCACCTTCCTCTATAGGCCACATGTATATTCTCACCATAACTGATTACTTTACTAGATGGATTGAGGCTCTTGTATGCAAACAATGCACTTCTGAAGTGGTAATCAATTTCATTGAATCAGGTATCATTAATCGCTTTGGTTGTCCATTGGATTTAGTCTGTGATAATGGTCCTACATTTGCATCACTAAAAATTTTCTAACTAGGCCTATGATCATGGAATCATTATAAAGTTTGCATCCAATTACTACCCATAGGGTAATGGTCTGGCTGAGTCTTCCAATAATAATATTTTAACAGTCATTTGTAAGCTATTAGAGAATAACTGCAAGGACTGGCACACCCAACTTAGATTTTATCTTTGGGAAAAACACACTAGATAGAAGACATCCCTGGGAACCTCTCATTATCACCTAGTGTATGGTTTGGAATCTATATTTCCCATCCAGCTAGAGATCCCTACACTACAATTCATTAATGAATACTATGATAGAGAGGATAAACATGAAGCCCGTCTAGCTGAACTGTTACACCTTGAAGAGAAAAGAGATGAGGCCCTAGAGAAATTTTACAAACATCGCGGTGTCGTGAAGATATGGTTTGATAGGAGAGCCAAGGTGAAAGCCTTTATAATCTTTGACTTGGTTCTCTACTAGGATAAGGAACATGAAGAAAAAGGGGAGCATGGAAAATTTGATAAACTCTGGCTCAACCCTTATTAGATTGCAGAGATTCTAGGAGATAATGCTTTTCATTTGACAACCCTCAGTGGAGAAGATATCCCACTACTCGTCAATGGGAAATATTTGAAGCATTACTTCCAATCCTGAGTTGTTTACAAATATTTCCTTGTACATAGGTAGATTAGGTTTCCTTTTTTTTGTTGTGTTTTTACTTTGGTTAGATTAGGGTTTCTTTTGTTTTTCTTTTCTCATTTTCTACTTCTGGTTAGGGTAGGTTTGATTTTGTTGGTTTTATTTTTTTTCTTTGCTCTTGCTTTGATTTTTCTTGCTTTCTTCTAGGCCTATTGGATCTGCATAATAGGCTACTTGCCCGAGGTTGTTCTGAGGATTTCCTTTACAAACTCTAATAATCTCTTTAGATTCAATTGGTGGTACTTCTTTATCTTGTGTTGCATATGCTTAGAATTGGAGTCACTAAGTCAAATTTTGGAGTGCATTTGGGTCTCATATTTTACACAAATCTTAAAGATTCTAAGGTTGCACATGGTCCTTATGAAGTTTGGTCAAGTGAAAAATATTATATTCTGCTCTAGTGCCACTTTGGTTCTCATCCCTGAGTGTAAGCTTCATTGCTTGCAAGGTGAAAGGGAATGTTTAAAATATCTCAAAGAGAATATCAAAAAAAAAAAAAAAGGAAAAGAAAATATTCACCTTATCGAGGGTATCCTAGTATCTCTACTGGGGCTATAGATGCCTAGTTGGCAATAAAGCTATGCTTGGGAGGGTCACAATGATAACCTCGTCAGGGCTATGAATGCATGATTGGAAATGCGACTCTATCCAAGTTGATTTTGGAGTTGCAATATTTATGTAGCTTGGTTAGGTTAAGTTTGGTCTCTTTTGCAACCAAGGAAAGGGAAATGAATGCATACATACACACTTTGACCTTGGTACATGAAGGGTTTGCTTGTTTGTGATTTTTGAAATGTCATCCATAGGTAACCTGATGTAAGGACTTAAACTAGAAATTTTGGGTTCTTGATTCTAGTTTGTCATTGAAATTCTCTTGACCATTTCCCTAGTAGAGTCGCCATTTGTTGTGTAGTTTTTACACACATGCCCCACTAGAAGTGGGGAACCTCTTTGCTTGGTATTTTCACTCTTTTTTGTGGCCTTTCCTTTGAAGGCCATGATATTTTGGTCTTTGGTGCTCTGTTCCTTTGGTCATGGGATTTGGTTACTTTGTAGTGTTCCTAAATACTTGTCTTGCTTATGCAAATAGCCCTTTGAGGTAACACTTTGAAAATTCTAAGTTTTGGAGTGAGTTTTAGGTTTTCCTTTATTTTCGAGAATTTCCTCCCTAGGCAGAAATCCCCGGTTGCCTAGAAAACACGATGACAGGCTAGTTTCACTCTATTTTCAGAGATTTTAACTCCTCGACGAATTCCATCTTTCCTAGACTTTTCCAAAATTCCTTCATCACCTCGAATTCCTAGATTCAATCTAGAATGTCATGTCACTGCATTTGTGTCTCACGTACGGGTTTTGCAGTTGGGTTTAATGAGGTCCAGGATGGTTTTTATGTTGTGAGTCAACTTCTTTCCCCTTGATTGACTTTAGAGGAGTTTGATCTTGTGTGCTCAGCTTGTTTTGGTGATCTGACCTGAGCATTTATTGATTTGGGTGGCAATCTTCCTAGCATCATAGTTGTTGTTGCTTGCTAGGGCATCGAAGCTTGTTACCAATCATTTTTTCTATCAAGCTCACTTCACCAATGGTATGTATTCATTTTTTCTCTTTTGATTGATGAAGGTGAGTGATTCTTTGACATGTTGTGTATGCTTTGAGTATTGACTTCAGCATGTGGAGGGCTTGTGATTAAAGTAGGGATACTCCCTTTGTTCTTATGATGCCTCCTCTAAAATAGATGTGACATTCCTTGTTAATTTGATGGCCTGATTGTGCCCTTCATTAATAGTTTTACCTCATTCCAAGTTTGGTCTTGTGCGTGCATTTGTTTTGCCTAGGGTTTCGGTCTTGGATCCCTTACGTTTGTTGAAATTGGCAATTGTGGGAAAATTCGATTATTTGATTCCTATTCAAATTCGATGGTTCCTTTGCCCTTGAGATTCTGAGATATTCACCATGGTTTAATAAGGAACGCAAGTGGAATTAGTTTTTAGTTGTGTGCTCATCATGAAACCTTTGGGTTTGGTGTCAAATTGATTACCCATAACTGTTAAATCACTCTTGGAAGAGCTAGAAAGTTAAATTTATCGATAAAAAGTATGAAGAGAGTTGAATCCAAGGTTGAATTCCCAAATTTGTGATCGTTTGATCAATTTGGGTGAAATCCTGATGAATTCAATGATTTTGGGATTTTGATTATTTCAGGGATTTCCTTTTCCTCAGGATTTCCCCGGATTTCCATCGCTTGGTCATTTTCCCAAAAGAGTGCATAGAACATGGAAATTAGTCTAACTTAGTGAAAATCCATCATCCTAGAAAATCATCGAACTTTCGTTGCCCCTTCATTTTCTCGGAATGTGCCAAGTTTTGCTAAGTTTCCCGGATTTTCGTCCCCAACAGAATTCCCCAAAGATCTGTTAGAAATGAAGAATTGAAGGAATGCATGAGTTAATGGCTAATGATTTTGCATTACATGGTTGATTTGGATAATTTAAGAGTATGTGTAAGCATTTCTTGAGTTTTGAATGATGATTGAGTAACTTATGGGTGTTTTTTTGTTTCATTGCTAAAATCCGTCCAACCCAGAATTCCCTGAAATTCCTTGCTGACCTAAATTTTGCGGAGGGGTGAAAATCTTGAACTTTGAAGAAAGGGTACTTTAATGATATTTTAAGGGGATTCTGACTGTGGGTTGGCTTTCTTTGATGATTAACATGTATTTATGATGGATTAACATAGACTCTCATGCTATATTAGGTATTTATTATGGTTCTTTTGAATGCAGGCTGAATCAAGCAAGGCTATTGTTGGTAGAGCCAAGGGAAAGGTGATAAATCCTAGTGATGAAGGAGATTCTGTCTCAGAGGCCGAGATGATTAAGTTGGAAATGGAAATAAAAATCTCAAAGAGAAAGTTGGGTTCCATTTGGTCAAAGGTAACATATACCAATGTTGGGAGATGGAATTATGAAGAGTTTAAGGATAGGATGGCAATGTAGGGCTCCTCTCACTTGGTGAACCGGTTGGTGAGCTTTGGGTTGGCGAATGTGGGTGGCTTCCCTCCTACAGTGCAATATTATGAGCTATTCTTGGAGTGTGTCAAGCATTATGATCCAAATACACAAAGGATAATTGGTCCATAAGGTAGGGTGCTTGCCAATTTTGTGTACTTGGACAGGATGTGGTCTATGAGGTTTATCCACAATTACACTTGGGAAGTTCAAATTATAGGAGGGTGAATGATAAATTCACCATGTATATGACTATGTTTCTCCAAGGTGTACAACATGTGAAAATTTCAGATGTTGCAAAGGAGTTGATAAAGAAATTTGAAGCTTGGTTTATACAATTTCCCACTTTATCCTACATCAGAATAGATGGTTGCCAAAGAGCTCCTTACATGCTCCCCAGGTATCCAACGGATGACCTCATACTCCTAGAGGTCACTAGGAAAATATGTGACTTTGATACCATTGTGCAGAAAGATAAACACAAGACCGGGTTTAGTAATGATTTCCCTCTAAGGGTAGGTGGTCATGAGGCATGCCCCTCCATAATTTTGGCCCATTCTTACAGGGAATAAATGAGTTCTTTGGGTTTTTAATTCCATTCCAAAAGGTCTAGATTTGACCTAATCAGTGAAGCACAAAAGAGGCTAGTAGGGAGTTCAATCACAAAGATGATATTGAAGATTATTGGGATAACTGAGGAGATGAGTTTGAAGTTAGGAAGAAGAAGTTCTCAAGGTTGCCAACCAATTTTATTAGATTGTAAAATGTCAAGGCCATCCATGATCAAGTTGATGATGATGGGGATGTAATCCAAATCCATGACTATGAGCCCATCAAGGATAGATCAGTGAGAGAGATTGACTGGTTAGAAGAAGAAGAAATAGAATTGGAACAAGTCATAGCTTTTGTCCTCAAGTACACTAGATTGTGGATCAAACACAAGATTTGGAAGTAAGATAGTAAGGGCATGCAATATACTTATGACTTGATGGGCGATTTGGCCACCTTTGAAGAAACTAAACAAGATTCAAAGGGAAAGGGTAACACAAATTATCCCTTCAAGATCAAAACTAAAGATACCCAAACAGAAAAGGAGGTAGAAAAGAAGAGGAAACCAATTGCTAAAATGAGGAATATTGTTCCCAAGAAAGATAGGTATGCTACAGAGAAGGAACCAGATGAAGAAGGTGAAAAGGATAGTGCCCCTGCGCTCAAAAGGATAAAAGTGACAAGAGCTTCAAATAAAAAGGATGAGCCTTCCAAGGGAGAAGGAGAGAAATTTCCTCAAGTGGTAAAGGTGAAAAGCTCTAGAGAAAGGACACAATTATATACTAGGAGATCAAGGACTCCTTCTCCAAAGAGTAGTACATTGAAATAAAATTTTGTCGTAACTGCTCCTATTGCAGAGCAACAAAAAGATGACCCTCCTCTTCATGATTCATAGGATGTGCAACATGAGCCAAAAGATGCATATATTGGTGATCACCAAGATGAAGGTGCAAAAGGGTTGAAATAGGGATAAATCCATAGTGTTGAGGTGGAGATAGAGAGGATCATGCCATCCCCTTTCACGACTTATGAAGATTCACCTGCTGAAGATAAGGGGGATAGGTCTCCAAGAAAAGAGGAAGGGCTTACATGCACTCCTCCATTGGTGTATGAGGAAGATTCGAATAATGTGGAAAAGGATGGGAATCCAGGGCATGACAAGGAAGAAAAGAAGGATAAGGTTGAAGAAGTTCTTGTTGAGAAGAGTTTGAATGTTGATTCATCTAGTGATCAACGAGAAAAGGACAAGCAATATTTCTTAGATTTGGATTCCACCATCCCTAGCTAGTTGGATGAGAGGTTGAGGAGTGGGAAAATTGTTGTGGATGATACCCCTCCAAATTGGGATGACCTACTAGCCAACATAGGAAATGTAAATGAAAAGAAAAATGCTAAATTTATTTCCAAGATAGATAGAGATAAGGTGGATAATAGGGTAATTAACATTGCTACTCTTGCACCTGATAAGAACAAGGATGAGATAACTAGCCGAGACTATAGAATTCAGATTATTAACCTTGGACACACCTCCATTATGCAAGAAGTTAAGGAATTCAAGGGCTCCAGTGCCACAATTCTAGGTAGATTGAGGAAGGAAGTGCAAACTCAGGAGGATTTAAGGAAGGAGAATGAGAAATTGAAAAGATATTTAAAAGATCTCATGAAACCCTTGCAGTCTATCAATCAGTTTAGTTCTAAATCATTTGTAGTAGGCCTTCTACCTAAGGAGACTATCACTGAATTGGAAAGGATGAAAACCACCACACAGGCCACATATGACTGGTTGTAGGGAGTAGAAGATAAAGGAGATAATGCAACCAAGGAACTCTTATCAACAAGTGGAGAGGCTCATAAATCAGTGGAATGGTTAGGAATATGTTGACCTCTCTCTACAGAAAACTAGGGTCATCATGGAGTATACTGAAGGGAGGCTTATAGGTGATGGAATTTTAACTTCCTCCAAGGCTATCAAACTTTGGGAATGGTATGAAACTTTTCAGATTAGGCAAAGGGTGTTGAAGAAATTACACAAGAAGGGAAAACAAATAGAGAGAACCCTGATTGATATATAATATGTGCACTTCTTTCTTTGAAATCATGATAGGTAGGAAGAAGTTTTCCCCAAAACACCTAAGTTTAGAGTAGCTGAGGAAATTGTGGCATGAGATTTATTCCTCAGTTGATGGTGTTCCAGTTACTATGCACCAACTTGATGATGTGGCCACATATGTTACAATAATGGAGAAATATCAAACCCTAAAGGTGGACTGGGATAAAACCATTAGGTGGGTGAGGGGAGAAATTAAATCTATTGAGAGGAGATTTAAAGTTTTAAATATTCTACCTTTGGCCGAGTGGGAAAGGGTTTTCTTATTGGTGAAAGGTAAAGCGTGACAAGACAAAGATAAGGGGGAAGGCAGTTAATGCAGTGCCACATCAAAATTTGTACTTCCCATTATCCCTCCTTTGTCTTTTGCATGCATTAGACTAAGCCATATTGGAGATCTCAAGCCGACTTGGGAAGGAGCCCCATGCATTTAATGCAATGCCATGTTTTATTTTAGGAACTTTCTAGGCTGACCTATTTTGTGGCTGACCTTTGTAACCCTAACTTGGACCGACATATGATGCAATCTCTATAAGTATGGCATTTTTCCTCATTTGTAAGGGCTAGAAGACTAGATTCTGAAGCAAAATTAAGGAATAGAGCAGAAGAGCTAGAATTAGGATTTAGTTTTATTTTGAAGCAAGTGTTGTAACACAAAATATTGGAATTGTTGCTATTATTAGTGATTCAATACAAGTGAAGACATTGTGCTTTGGTGGCCTCTCTTGTATTGATTTATCTTGCATGGTTCTTATTATATCTTTGAAATTGCTTGAAAATATTTTAATGCATTTTAGATTTAGAATTAAGTGATTCAATGGTTTTTTTGATTTGATACTTGGGGTGTTGTAGTGATGTCTAGTTCATACTTTGGGAAACTTCTTGATTTTGGGTTGTTTTGCAAGGTCAACCTGTACCTTATATTTGTGTGTTGAGTTCAATTGTGGGTATTTATTCATTTCAAATTGCAAATAAGTATTGGCTTGAATGAATTTTCATGATCTCAAAATCTTGAACTCCTTAGAAGATTGCATTAATTTTGTAAGATTGTAGGATTAAGCGTGGGTCAAGCAGAAATTAGTTTTGAGGGATTGGTCCATTCCAAGTATTTAGTCATTAGTATTGTTGATCTTAGGAGTGATTTTAATCTTAGGATTTCTGGAACCCTTATCTTTTTCTATTTCTTTGAATTTAAAGTTAGGTTTAGGAATTTCAAGTATCAACATCTTGCTAAATCTGATAGGTTTAGAGGTTCTAGGATTTGTTTTGTAAGGTCCCTTTGTGATTACCAACATTTTCACATTTAACACTGAGTTGTTTTTGTTGCATTGTAAAGATCTGACATTAGAGACCTTGGGGTTATCTCTTTTTTGATAGAGATTTACCTTTCAAGAGAGATAGGATATCATATTCTTTCTGAGTTGTTGTTGTGTATAAAACACCATCAACATGATACACTAGGGTATGACAATATTAATAACTCACCCATATTGATAAATGCATGGGCACCATGTGTATCTATGTGAGTTTCCTTTATTAAAATTTCCAAAGCCTTCTTTATCTACCCTTGCTAAGTATATATATGGCCTACAACTTTTAATCTCTCATAGTTTTGAAGGTGGACCTCTAGAACCCTTTCAAAATTTGAGAGAGAACTCTTAAGTTCTTCCAGCTTCAATTGAACCTATCCACAAAATCTTATGGCTTTTGGCTTTCCTTGAATGAATGATAACATCGTGCAATATTATAATATGAATGAGATTTAATGAGAGGGTGTCTAGTTGAAACAAGAGCTATCTTAGTTAGTAGTTCCACAATAAAATGTTACCTTATGAAGAAAAATGGTTTGCAAAATGACTCAATGCCATTGCACAATATGGGTATAATTCAAAGGCTCTACACATATTTTCCATTCCTTCATGAACACCACCTTTTTGACTAACTATGATAATCATACAATTAAAAATTCATAAAATTGACCACAATCATTTTTCCCCATTTCAAATAGAAAATTTTCTAAAAAATGCATTTAAAACCTGTAAAAAAATGTAAATAAAATCATGTTGATTTTTGTGCCAAAAAAAACCATGAGACCATATCTTGTTGCTTACTATTATGCTTTGATAAAAAAATTTCCAAGAATCCATAGCTTGTTTGAAATCACTTGTTTTAGGCTTTTAGCCATAACAGCAAGGTAGTGATTTGATTGATAAAATTCTTTGGTAGACATGTATGAAAAATGTGGTAGCATAGACAAGGAAATGAAATTTGGAAAAAAATACTCAAAGAAATGTGGTCTCATGGTGATGGAATGCCATGACGAATTTCATGACAAGTGAACTGTTATGGATTTTCATGGAATTCCATCACCATGAGACCACATTTCTTTGAGGCATTTTTTTCAACCAGTTCATTGTCTTGTCTATGCTATTGCTTACTATTATGATTTGATATATTTTTTCTAAGCATCCATAGCTTGTTCAAAAGCACTTTTTTTAGGATTTTAGCCATAGCAACAAGGCAATGAACTATTTGATAAAAACCTTTAGTAGACATGTATGAGAAATGTGGTAGCATAGACAAGGAAATGAATTGTTTGGAAAAATGCCTCAAAGAAATGTGGTCTCATGGAATTCCATGACAATAAGATGCAATTGGAAACCACTCCTATTTATTAGTTATGCAATGTGAAGTAATTGCATAATTTCTTAGGTTGACTTTGTAAAAACTATATTGTAATTAAATTTTTTTCATCTATCAACATCTAGTTTTTTGTCTTGAAATATGAAGTAATGCTTTGAGTTTGAAAGATGTGCAATGCAATGTAATTATAAATTTGAATATAAACTACAAAAACCTATTTTTACTATATATTAATTAAACTCTCTATTTTATTTTCTCTCTGTAACTCTATTGCTATGAAAATTCCTTTCAATTAAAAACCAATTTTTTATCTCTCATTCTACAATTTTTTACATTTTTCCATCTATCAACTTCTAGTCATTAGTTATGAAATGTGAAGTAATGCTTTGGGTTTGAAAGATGTGCAATGAAATTTAATCAAAAATTTGAATATCAATAATGAACATGTGTGATTTAATAATGCATATAGATATCTTAACATTAGCTTAACTAAGCCTCCTCATAACAAAAAAATAAATGATCTCTTAGGTATGAATGACATTGAAAATTGGAAATATGTGAATGAGGTGTCGTGAAATAATATTTTAAGTGAAATTGATTAGTGCCTATTCCTATTGGGTGATGGATTCAAGATGTGGGTGATATATGTCTTACTTCTGACTACAACTCTAATTGTTTGGCATAGTGAGAGTCTATGACTTGCATAGATGTGCAACAATGCAATTATATGGTTCTTTTTATTGATCCAAATATGAATTCTAGGTTACTGTGATTTATTTAAATGGATTTAATCCTTACTTAAAGGAACCAATTAAAATAAATAACACAATGAAAACAAGTGTGTATTGAAAAATTAAACATATACTTGATATACTTAATTTGAATAAAAAGGAAATATTAAACTAGAGACAACCATACAATCATACCTAATATTATCAACAAATAATTGTGACTAGAATTTGAGCACCAGATTAAATATTCTTCTCCATTGATTGCTTCAATTAGATATTACAATATAATAGAAGTCTCCTCATATATGTTTCTATAAATTCCTATGATGATGATATCAAAATTTGGTCTTGGTTTCTCTTTTATAAGAGAAGCAACAAGCTTCAGAATGTTACAAAATATTGAATCTTTTCAAAATTCACGCCCCTTTGTATAAACTAAACATTATTTTTTCTTAAAACATAATTAAGAGAAAACAAAGAAAGTAGACAATATTGATTGGAGTCTTGCAACACTTTACATACACTTGTAGTCCATTAATCAACATAGGAGACTCATGATCATCCTAATCTAGAAAAGTCCCTCTCTCCATGATAGAGTGTTTGAAGGTTTGATTCTTCCACTGCAACATCTTGAGGGCCTTATTCTTCTGTAGGAGCCAAATAATTTTTCTCCCATTGGTATACTATGTAGTTATGAGGCCATTTGTATTCTTGAATCTTTGATATATTTGTTAGCCGATTCCTCCATTTGTTGTTAAGTAACCCTCTGCCATTTGTAATTAATTTAGAATATCTCGTATCCAAGGCTATATTCCATCCATGATCAAATTGAGGTTGTGGATATTCAATTCACCATTCTTTTGTACATGAGCAATGCAATCAAGAACAATTTTTCCAAATTCTTGTCTCCATTCACTAAATTTTTTCAATTGGTCATCATCCTTTAATATACTTGGCATAAACGACTTCTCAATGTATGAAATAATTCCATCATTTTTTTGATCTTCTAATCTTCTCCATTTATATACTGAGATTCATCTATAAATATCTTAACCATATACTCAATTGTCTTAAAAGGTAAAGGAGCTTCCACACTTCTTTGTAATACCCTGCATAAAGTCACCAAGTTATGATGAATGGGAAGCCACTTCTTGAAAATAGGATCCAATATAATTGTATGGGATTTCATCTGGTCAATTGATTGTGACAATGAAGTGTAGAAATCATACACAATTTCCAATTTGTCCTTAATCAGTTTGATCCTATAATCCAAGTTTTTTCCAATACATTGATGATGATTTGGTCCTTCACTTGGTTTTATTTTTGGATTTTTTCAACTCTTTGCTCTCCTTTCTTAGAACACTCATTTGTTTAGAGGGTGCACTTTCTATATTGGTTGATTCAGTAGTAGGAGGTTGATACAATAATATTTATTTACTTTGTGAGGACCTTGCTCCTTTCAATTTCTCTTTTAGTCTTACATTTTCTATGAGAAATTTATTTACCTCATCATTTAAGAATTTGTGTTCCTTTTCGTATTCTATCAATTTGTTTCCCATTTCCTTAACAACAACTTGAGTGAACATGGCTGAGTGCATTGTCATGGTTGTAGCTTCTAAAGGAGATGTTTCCTTCAATGTGTTTACCATATTCATTCCTCTCATCTCTTGTACCACATCTAACAACCTTGGTTTTTATGTATTTCTTTGCTTGGCCCAAAATGACAAGTTCTCAACCTTAGGATTGTACTCTGTACTACTAATCCCCTCATCAGGATAAAATTCAGCAATAATCATTGGGTCTTCTTGTGTTCGTACTTGGACAAGTAATAATATATTCTTTAGTTCCATAATTGGGATAATGAGTATATTACTCTTCAAAACCATATCCCTAGCTTCTTATCGGCTAATATTAACATTATCAATTCTCAATTCTCACTCATTGCATAGGAGACCAATCTATGTGGCTATCATGTCTTTTGTTTCTTAGGAAGTGGTTGTTTAGGAGGTGATTCTTGAGGAACATGACATACTAAAATAGTGTCAGGAGATGGCTCTAAAATTACAATACCACTTGGCCTTTTGGGAGATAATTTTGTGGGCCTCTCCTCCTCTACTATAGACTTAGCTACATACAATTATTTAAACTTATCAAATATCAAATTTTTCCTCTTAAGAGGATTTGCTTCTTCTACAAAATACCCCAAGAAGTCACTATTCTTCTTCTTCATTTCTTCCTACATTTTCATCATGATCTCCCATTTTATTTTCCTTTGATATAACTCTTATGGAGTGAAGTAGTTTATAATCAAATCCTCTTCATAATCCACTTGATGAATGATTACAACCTTTGTGAGGAGGTTTTATATTATAAAAATCATATGGATCTCAGGGTCAAAACCCCTTTCACATCCAAGCCTTAGATAATATCTTATCTTAAGGTAATTTTGTAATTGTTTAAGGGTGTCATATCCAATAGATAACCCTTCACATGTTGTCAAGTTAGGTAGAAATGTACCATTATTTTGTTTCTGCATTACATCCTTTTCCATCCACAACATTTGCCATATAAATTCTAAAGAGGCTAGTCCAAGAGGAACACATTTTGGAAATATATGTGGGGCTTGTGGGCACCTATAGATCTTGATTATTGTGACATATTGTAGAAAAAACTAATCACCAAATTTATGAGTATGACCTTGTTCTGATTTTAAAGACAAAGGCCCCAATAGTTGTAATATAGGTGTGTGTAATATTGGTGATGAGTGGCAAAGAACTCTCATAACTTTGTACACAAAGTCATCATGGAACACTACATAATCTGAGTTTTAGCATCTTATAGCCCATGTATAACACCATCATTGCACAGGAAACAAGTTCCCTTGTTGATCAACCTTACCCAAACACATCCTTTTGGTACATCTATCTTTATTTTGGTACAATATCAAGTGGCATAGTAAAGAATACTTCCTAAATGTTATAGGGGGCCTATTCTCTCTGACTTGTAAGAAGCCTTCATACAATGCCTTCTCAAGATATGAGGCAAATTCATATTCAATTTTTGTCTTGGGGTTATCAATTCTCATATCCATCATCAGCAAACTAATTTCCATTTTTTATACATATGGGGAGTTCATCACTTATGTGTGTTTTCCTTAACCTAGTACATTCTTCCTCACTCTTTTGAAAGTTAACCTTAGTGAGGGCCTATTTGTTTAGATTGAAGCATTCAATGATTACAATTTTTGTTAATATTACCAACGGTGACCCTTTTTTTATACTCATGAACTTGGTAGCAAGGTGTTAATTCTAGGCTATAACTCTAATGAACTCCACATCTATGAAGACATTCGAGACAATTAGCTTAGCTAAGTCTAATTTCCATAGATTTGATATTGGAATTCTCTCTTTCCTCTTTTCATAGAAATACCAAAATAATTCCCACCTTGAAATAGGAATAAGGGCATCCCTACAACCATGATTTTTAGCATTGAAAACATTCTCGTATCCGTTTGTTAGTTTATTTAGCCAAGATACCTAAGTTAGATTTTTGTAATGATCTCTTTTTACCCTTAGGCTCTTCCTTCTTAGTTTCAAGTTCTTTCCTTTTATGCGAAATGATACCTAATGTTGATCTCTTTTTACCCTTAGGATCTTCCTTCTTAGTATTAGGCTATTTATTTTTAGGTGGCATGATATCTAATGTCAATCTTTACTCGATATTTCTAAGTGTTTAAATGTAGGATTTCAAACAATTCTATGCTTGTAAAGCTTCTTTAGTAAGTTCAATATACTTACCCGGTATGTGATAGTTGTAGAACTTCACCTTCTTGAACTCCTAGCTTCCTGCATGATAATCCTTGCAAATGAAAGCAAAAAAAATGTTGAGTTATCAATTTTAATGGCTTATGATTTTAGTCATGTCATCATTAATATCAACCTTATGCCAAATATTCTATGATCAGCTCATATTTTGAGTTTGAATGTGTGCCATTGATTTTCATAAGATTTGAGGGTTGTTAAGAGTTATGCATTTAATACGGAAACTAGTAGTAATGCCCTAATAGTCTATAATACAACACCACCACCTATCTATTTAACTAGTGTGGGATAGTGGGTCCATGAACATTTTTATTTATCAAGCTTACCATTGTACCTCTATCTTGAGATTTCTCTATCACAAGATAGTGGGGTGTATACCTCTATACTGCAAGCATCCTTATGCTTCATCATGGGGCAACATGACTCTTACCACACTACCTCTCTTTATTATCTCCTTGGTAGGTTGTTCCTCACTATACTGCATTGTTCACTTTTCCTTGCCATGGTACTATGATTATAATGTAATTAAGCTCATTTATACTGCCCAACTGCACCTTTATTATAATACCCCCAAGGTATTGTGGTGAATACTTTTATGTTGTCTTTTATATACTACCAACCTACTAAGGGTCCAAATTGTTGTTGTAGGATTATAGTAAAGGAATTTTATGGACGTAAAATAGCTAGACATGTTTTTACTTAAGTATATATGATGTATTTTTGGCTTTGTACATGTCTTTCAATGTTAGTTAGACCTAAAAATTTATATTTTTGTTTATAGTGGGGAGGCTCAGTCAAAAATGAAAAGGAATACAAGGGTCGAGGCTCAGGTCATGGAGCTCAAGGTTAATTGTGATGATGGAACTAGGGAAAATTTGAAGGTTCTAACACACCTCATGATAAACGAGAGTATTTTTTTCCTTCATCCTACTCGTGTTATGTTTTTATGAGTTATTTTTTTGTGAATATATCCCTAAAGAATTTTTTTTTGATACTTGTAATTTTAAACATCTTCTTGGTTTTTCACTAAAAATTCTTTCCAATTTGTAAACTGAATTCTATTTTAAGTTTCCATTTGTAGTTATCAATGGATTTGAAAGTCAATAGTTATCAACTTATGAACAATAAATTTTTACTGATTCAAGTTGTTGATTTATACATTATTGTTTATTTGGATTTCAAAGAATGAGGAAAAGGACTGTAAGGTGCAAATTAGATGATAGTGATCATAATGCTAAAATTTTAGTGACATATTATGAGCACCTACATAGTGAAAAAGTTCCAAGAATAATGAGTATTTATCGCATCTTGGTTTGAAAAACAGGCAAGTTGTAAATCCACTAAGTAGGCTATTAGCTTTTAATAGTGTTTAATAAGATTTTATAGGAAAGAGATTTATGTATATAAGACATAATATGATATTTTTTTGTTTTATAGGCAAGAAAAAGAGTGTAAAGAAAATGCAGAGGTAAAACAAAAGGAAATAAAAGATAAAGTTCCACTGTCTCATAGAAGACAACACATTTGTGATTCAACAAATGCAGTTGGTAAAAACAATAGCTATGATGATGTGCAACCTAATATAGAAGATGGTGATATGTAGCTTGTAAAGCATATGGTGATGTGCAATGTCATGATGATCTTTTAGAACAAATTCTAAGAGATATTATTGAACAACATCATAGAAAAGCAACAACATGTCCATAGATGATTTATTCAACGTTAAATAATGTGTTTGAAGTGAAATCTATGGAGACCGATATTGATCTTCCTACTCATACCACACTTGATGTGGACAAGAAGCATTAAGTTCCAGTTAATGAAAGGCACGTAGAGAGACCGCTAGTTACATATGTTATGCCTCAGAATGCACCTGTTGCATCTAGAACTTTGTATGGAACTAGTGGATAAGCCAAAAATACTAGTAGCATTTTCATAGATGTGTCTCCTTTTCTAGAGAGACAAATATTGAGTTAGGATTTGTACAAATCTATAGAGAGGAATGAAAAATAAAGAAAATTAGAAGGAAAAAATTAATTCTTGGTTGAGGTATTGAGAGATGGTGATCCCATTGGACCAAATGATGCAAAGTGGGCCACCAAGTTGGGTGTAAGATGCAGGGCCCATTTGGCTATTTTAAAATCAAGTTTTGTAGAGAAAGATCCACAAACTATGGAAAATGTTATACAAAAAATGAAAAATTATTTTGAGACTACTAGTGGAAAAATATTTAGAAAATATTACAAGAAAAAGATGAGAATTTTGATGAACAATTTTAGACACAATTAAAAAAAAAATCATGGAGGGAAAAGAGAGGTTAGACTCCACTCTATCTCCCAAATAGTGGGAGGCATTGAAAGAAATTATGCATTTTGAAGAATATTTGGCAAACAATAACTAAGGCAGGAAGCAAGAGATGATGTGAGGGTCGGATATACATTTGGCTGAGGTGGGTTACATGCCGAAATGGACAAATTTGTAGTAAGTGTATGGATTTTTGGTTCAATTTACAATGTGTTATTTATTTTGCTTTTTTATTGAATTGACTATATGTTAAAATTGACATTGTATTTTAGGTGGAAAACAATAATAGAGAAGTAGGTGCAAAAGATATTGTCAATTATATGGAAACACTAGATCCTAATAAATCTAAGAGTAGGATGAAGTTGAAATCTAGTTTGTCAACAAAGATTTTACGACTATCTATTCAATTCCCAATAGGAGCCTCTCTAGATCATGTCAACTCAAATGAATTAAGGTACCAAAAAGGTAATGAGTTACATATTTAGTCTCACTCAACAAGCTTCACAGTTGGTTGCCTCCATTAACCCTATAGTTTTTGCATGGAATGAGCATAAATCTATGGATTTAGATGAGGTATGAGGCTCTATTGATCTCGTTTCTTCTTGTTTGCTAATTATGTATACAAATGCCTCTTAATATGTAGATTATTGAGATCTGAGTGTAGGAGAATCTAACCTAGTTTCTTTATTGTTGGAGTGATCCAAAGAATTTTCTTTTGGATAATTTTATAGCTTGCACTATTTACTTTACTATTGAATGCTTTATATATTTTTTGCACGATGGTTAAACCATATACAAAGAAATTTTATCAAAGAAATAGGAAAACAAAAATTCCTTCATGATGTCATTAAAGTTGCTGATATTGATAGTGATCATGATGAAGTGGACAAGAATGCACAACATAGTCATCTTATTTGTCCTGGAGTTGAGGTAATATAATAGTTGTCAATTATATGTCCCAATGTCTTATCATTATTCATGCTTAAAATATTCTTTGGTAAAAAAATTATAGCTTTTGCATTCTTTAAGTTGTAATTTAATCTATCCCAATGTTTTGTAATTCTTCTTGTGGACAAAAAATTAGGGCTTTTTCATCCTTTAAGTTGTAAGTTAATCTTTCCCAATGTTTTTTCATTCTTCATTCTTAAAATGTTCTTTTGGACAAAAAATTATAACTTTTTCATTCTTTAGTTGAATTATATTAATGTTTGCATGAGTATTAAACCAAATGAAGAGCTATTATATGAAAGCATAATGAAAAGAAAAAGGACCTATCAATAGAATTCTCTGCAAAGTTATACAACTTCATGTTTTTCATGGAATTGATAGTGATTATGATGATGAAATTGATGACTATGAACATGATATTCATAGTAGTAGTCATTGTGAACTCGAGGTGAGTTCTATGAAACCACATGCAAGTAAGTACTATTCAAGTAAGTAGTGGTTGTTTTATTATGTAAATAAGGGTAGTCATTACCTATTTAATAGAAGTTAGTTAGAATAGTAGTGAGGTGTAATTAGCTAGTATACATAGATTATGGAAATAAGGGAGAACATATAACTTACTTATAGAATCTTAGAGCTTAGTTTTAATAGAGTACATACATAGATTTTGACAATGAATTAGTGCATTGTGTTTGGGTATGCCATGGTCCTCAATTGAGGGGACTTCATTTCCAATCCATATCTCTTTCTGGAGTACTTGTATAGTCTAGCACAATTTTAGTCTTTGCCTCCATTTGCTTGTACCTCACAATGGGTTAGTTTTTTTTTCAGAGTAAAAAATTGCTTCTTTGTTATTCAATAGAATAAAATAAGCACATACAAAAACTGATTTGTTCCAAGACATAAGACATTATAGACAATTATCAAAAATAATATAATTGTTGAATACATTGAATACTGAGAGGGGGTGAATTAGTATTTTGCTAACACAATTAATTACTAACCATCCAATTATCAATCCTCATCTATATGAAAAAGTAAACCAAAACATAAAAGGAATCATAACACATTGACACTAGGATTTTCATGTGGAAACCCCAAACTGGGAAAAACCACAGTGAGGATTATCTCACAATATACTATAAGTGGTTACAAGATATTACACGGCTCACTTCCAGGACACACTTTCCTTGAAAGGCTCACAACTAGAATACAAAATGTCTTATTTCCAAGATAAAAATTTTTATGGCTCAATGCCAAAATTGAACTGGAGAAGTGCACCTTCAAAGTGCAGAGATCAGTTCTGGTTAAGCTCTAGAAAACCAAAATCTTGCTTTGGTTGAAATTATACAATTATTATCAATAACTTCATACTATTACACTTGTCACATTGCTTGCATACCATACTATATATCCACACTTTACTCTATCCATCACACACACACACATATACATAGCCATATATTCCTTCATCAATTAGGTTAGCCTAATTGGATGTGAACACACACAAAATTCAAAGTGACTTGTTAGCCCAATTCAAAATTCATTTTGGCACAAAAAAAAAGGTGTCATCCACACATTAGCTTGGACTAGATGTAATAAGGAACACATAAAGGATAAGTATTTCTTAACCTTATCGGCCAAAAGAATGTTAAAAATATATCATTTAGATATCTCATCTAGATCAACCAAAATTGTTAAAAGCTCATTTATATCTGCAACTAACACTCTTGGGAAACATATCAAAAACTCATAGAATTTCCTTTTAATGAGAGGATTTATAGATAAAAATATCAGATCAACATAGACATAGTTTACTTAGCTAGTTAGCAAATAGTGTTAGAATCAATGACAACAAACTAAGAGGTCACCCTCTTCATTCTTCCAACAATATCCCCCTTTTTCATTGATGGAAACATATGCCAAAAATGAGACTTGCTTCAAAACAAAATATTTTGCAACACTAATGTGCTCAACTCCCCCTATCATATATACAGGAACACCAAAATGCAACATAAAATTCTTTATACAGACTCTTCTCCTCTTCTCCCCCTTTGACATCAAGGAAAAAGAACTAGGAAAAGATAAAAAACTTCAAATCAGGTACTGGGGTCATCTTGTAACTCCTTGAGAATCACATCCCAAGATGGATTTCCATCATCCCAAACACCTTTTTTCTTGGAAATATTTTTGTGTAGAGATTCTAATTCCACCAAAAATTCTTCCCCCTCTTCCAAAGTGGAAGGAACAATGCTCATCTTCTCAAGGTTTTTTTCTTCCATCAATGCATTTTCTATAGAGACATGTCTGGACATAACTAGGTCTCCAAGATGGGCATACCATCTCATAGCATCTTCTTTTTACCTTTGTAGGTGTGAACCCCAATCCCTTATACCTGCATAAACACAAAAAACAAATACATAATTAGATCAATATGAAAGTTAAGACAAGGATTCCCCATGAAATCCATTTGCAATGCTCAAATAGGAAAGAAAATGAATAAACAAACAAAGAAAGAAATTAAATCCTATTCTAAGATGCAAACTCTTGATCCAATGGGGGAGTTCATGCCAATTGGTGTGTTGAAATTGGCCCTTTCCCAACTCCTTTGTAATCTTTATTGATGGCTTGATGAGCGATCCACATTGATGAAGATTCATTCAAGATTCATGATAAAAATTTGCATAACCTAGCTAAGAATGTGAAGAAATGGATGAAACTAGATATGCTTGAGGAAGAAGTTGAGTATAGTAAGTTTACTCAAATTGTGGATGTTTGAATGAGAGGAAGAGTCTCTCATTTATAGATTTACAAGTTGGAAGGATGAGTTAAATTGAGAAATGTGGGATCATTCAACATCCAATGGCCAAGAGCCACTTGTCAAGATGTGAATGGTTGAAGGTTGAGCACATTTTGATCAATGTGCAAGTTTGAATTTTGAATTTAATGAAGTGACATGTTTAGGGGGGATGAAATAAATGGAGTTAATGTCACTTGGCTCAAGGAAAAGGACATGTAAGAGACATTAAATTCCTTGTTGGAAGGACTAAGTCTATTTTAATTTTAATTCAAATTTGAGGGAATATTCCCTTTTTATGCCATGTGAGGGAAAACAGAGATTTAATAAATCAAAGTAATTTATTTATTGTGCAATTTGCAAACTCTAGAGAATGTGGCATAGATTAAGATTAAATTAATCAAAGTTTAATTAATTTAATGAGGAATTTAGGAGATGTGATAATTTAGACTTAAATTCATGAATTAATTTGAATCAAATTGAGAGAAGGGCTTAATTAAATAAATGATTTTGATTTATTTAACTAAAGGGGATAATGTTAGATTAAATCAAATAAGGTTTAATTTATTCAATTTAATAAGAAGACTTTAGAGACTTGATATAAATAAAATGAATTATTTAAATAAACGAAAATATAAGGTTAATTAAATTAAACTGATTAATTTAATCAACATGGGAGAAAGACTTAATCAAATAAATAATAATTTATTTAATTAAGAGACAGAAGGTGATGATAAGATGAGAGTGTGATTCAGGAAGAAATTTCGTTAGTAAATCAGGATCCAGTGTGTTGGATCAAATTGTACATTTTCCATATCTATAGTAGGATGAAAAATTTCTTTGAAGAGCTGCAATAGAAACCCATCTAGAATAGTTTCTATCATCTACAACCTTATAATATCTAGAGGCATCTACAAGTTGAGAGTCAATCAATTCCATTAAGTCCTTGATACCTCGAGTGGCTTCAAGCTAGTTCATGCAATAGAAAAATAATAGTTGGGCTCCCTGATCACATTCTCTTAGTTCTTTCAAAGTTTGAAAAGCCCTATCAAGTGCAATTGTACACTTGTCTTGTAGAAATAATTGTCTTTCCTCTAGCAGACTTAACTCCACTTCTTTTGTATTTTGTACCTTGAGGATAGATGTGTACTCTTTGAATGAGTCAATTGCAATCTTTAGATTTTAAATTTGAGCTAAAGAGTTATATGCTGTAACACCAACAACTATCTCCTATAAAGATTTAATAGCTTCATTTATCAATTCATTTCCCTTTTGATATGACTTTGTAGCTTCTTGTGTGACAAAGATTATAAAAATTCCACTTAGTTTTATTCTATCACCTGGTGTAATCTTGGTCAAGTCTAGATAACCTTGATGTGATGATAACTTAACTAGCTGGGGTGGAAGCATAGGTTGAAGTATAGTTGCCTTGAAAGAATACCTTTAAGAGTAATTCCAAATGATTCTCTGGATGGCTTTCTAGAGGATTTGTCTCTATTTTCTTTCTCCCTTTTATCCTCATCATCCTTTTTATTATTCTTCTTTTTATCCTTACCCCCTTCACTTTCATCTTGTTTTTTCTCATCCCTATTTTTTCAGTAGATTCTAGATTTTCTTCTTTCTTATCACCATAATGATCTTTATGTTGATCATCACTTATTTTGTTGGTTGTCTCTTTTGTGTCATTAAGAGGGGTAGGATTCTTTGAATCACCATGTATCTCACCAACAGTCTCCAAGACTAGATTATACATCACTTTTGAGGCATCAATATGTATTTTTGCTTGAGCTATGTGGGACAAAGAGATAATTCTTTCCCCATAACTCCTTGCTAATTATTTGATTATGTCCTGGGTTTCTTGTCTCAATTTTTTTAATGCTATATTTCTCCTTAGTCATTAACATGTTAACTCTCTACTTGAATTTAAATGTTGCAAAATATTCTTTTAGCAGATTGGCAACTTCTATCTTAGAGAGAGTGGAACCACAAGAAATTAAAGCATCATTTCTCATATTATCTTCAACATTTATAACCTCTTTCCTTTTAAGTACTAATTATTTATAGAGATTTTTAGTTACCTTGTGTTAGAGTGAAAATGACACTAAGAGGGGGGGTTGAATCAGTGTCATGAACCAATTTGATAATTTTCAAAAAATGAAACAAACTGAATTATGCTCTCATTATTTCAATGATTAAATCCTCCATAATTTGAATGCAATCACATAGAATTGAAATGAGAAGTATGATAGTAAAAAATTGCATAATAAATAATTCTCACAGAAAACCAGTGAAACCACAAGTGAGGAAAGTGACAAGATATGCCGAGTGGAAAACCATCCTAGGGTAGAAAAACCACTCCTAAATTGCTGCCTTTTAGGATTATATTTGAAAAAACACTTTTAACAATGCCTTATAGGCTGATTTATGAGCACCAATGCAAGAAGCACCAACCCCTCATTTTGAAACACGAATTTCAAGGAGTACAAACCCCTTTTTCAGTTTACAAAAATACAATAATACAGAGGGTCTCTCTATTTCTCTTTTTCTCACAAGAGCCTCTCAATCTACAATCCCTACAATCCTCAAGGTTCTCAAATGAACCTTCATAATTCCAGACATAATAAAATCTTAAGATAGCTTGTTTTGTTCTTTTATTTTAGATTTACAATCTCAGAGTAAAACATGTCTATCAGAATAGACCATACACAAATGCTATAATCAATCTCTTTGTTTTTCTGTCATTACAATAAAAAACCTATGTATTATCCACCAACTGAGGTATATATGATACTGGAAGAATATCCTCTTTTAAGAGAGTGAATCTAAACCCTCAAAAGCCATGAAGGGGAGATTTTCATTAGAAAGAGATAAAGTGGCATTAGCAAGTTTTTTCTCTTAACCCTGACAATGAAAAATATTTGCACCAATAATAACATCTGAACCAAAAATTGTATGTAACATTTGCACCAGTAAAGTCTTTTTTAAAGAGAAAATAAACAATAATACAGATTTTAGAAAACCTTGTTTAACTATTCAGATGAATCTCGAATAATTTTAGTAACAGGTGGAGGTAGAGAAATAATAATATGTTTCAGGTAGACTTCCTTAATACTAAAAACATTGAAGAATATTACTACATGAACTTGTAACCGTACCCATCTCAAGATGAACCTCATAATAAAAAATAAACACTGTTTTTAGACTACCCATAATGAGAAAAGTAAAGTAACTGAAATCATGTCATGCCTTGTAGGAAACCACTCATGCATTTTTAATTTTGAATCAAGAAAACTATAACTGTCTTTTCACTTTTAACTGAAAACTTCCTTCAAAAAACAAAAATGATAATACTTGTTCGAGCTTAAAATGCTGCAACTAAATCAACAAAAATACCAGATGATTTTGATAGGAACCAAGATGGAGAAATCTTTGAATCTCCTTACATGCTTGTGCCCTCTCCTTACCAACCCTATGATAGCTCTCACAATTGGTAGAGACGTTTGCAGCAAGACAAAATGATAGAGCAGTTACAAAAATTTCATGGTGGCGACGAGGCTAGGGTTTCAAACCCTTATCAAACAGATTGACAAAAGAATGCTTTCCCTAAAAACCTTCGAGCTATTAGAAAATGATGAATTTGACAAAATATAATTCCATTTGAAGTCCAAAAGTAAACCAAATTAAATATCAAATAATCATTGTTTTTCTAAGTTCGTGGCTTCAATCATTTAAATCAAATCAACTTAATACAATGCAATAAGTTTGTTGTCAAAGGCTATTTACCAAATGCCAATACAAAAATTTCCATCAAATCATTATGCTATTTCAAAGTCTTTTCAAGAATGTCAACCACAATAATAACAATGAACAAAAATTACCAAATGGTCGATGTCATGTCACTTTTAAAGTGACTTAATTTAATAATTTCCACAAACCTGATGTCGGCCTTAAGGCCTATAACTCAACTATTATAGGACCCGAATAATGCCTCAAGTCAACATTATAAAAATTTCCATGATATTACCTTTGAGTCATAGAGATGAATTTTACCAAGACACACAATAATCATTATGATAACCAAAGATCACCTTTAAAAACTCATTATGAACTCAAGCCAATCTAAACCATATCATATACCGATGCAAAGTTATCAAATGAAATATCATACTTGAGTGCCAAAGAGAGTATTGAAATAATTCCAACCCAAATATGCCATGTAACATGTAATGTATCATAAAGAGATATGCACCAAGATCAACCAATGATACTAGTGAACCAACCTGACAAGTATCAATGAAATTTAAAACCAACTGATAATGAATTCTATAAATGATATACCTAAGTAACCATGCCATATATATATATATGCAAGATAACCTTTATCTGCACATGAAGCTCAACCTTATCAATACCACAAGATGCAATAAATTTGAATGTAAACCAAATCCATAAAGTTGTCCATAATCAAAGTATTGAATGCCAAAACATGAATAGACCAAGAGTAAGCTGGGCCTGAATCAAGTATCATAATGTCAATAACAAAATTCCATAGCTAAACCAATGAAATTCCAAGACCATAGAGTCAAGATCAAAGTTCCATAATATCAAGTTTGATATCAAGGACAAAATATCAACACCTTGTTCTATATAGTCTCCATTTTTACATTGCAAATGAATATGTATTGAATAAATGCATTTATGATGGTTTCCTTTCCTTCATCATTGACTTTATCATACAACTTAGCAGTTGGCATGAGATCATTATCAATCATATTTTTTACTAATTCTACTAGATCTAGAGATGGATGATCACTTACTAGAGGATATCTAGGCATGTCCTCCCAAGAGCCTTCTTCATTCTTCGTATGAACATGGATTCGGTAAGTATCATCCTCTTCCTTTGTCTTCTCATCAATGGAGATATCAACTCTAGTTTCAACTTCTTCATAGGAGGTACTACTCCTTTTGTTTCTTTTCAGTTGATGCTCTTCTTCTATGCCAAGTTCTATTTCTTCCTAAAAAACATCACTCAAATTTTCTTTCATGTTGACCTTTTTTTTTACTCTTCTTTTACACGAAGTAGAAAATGGTGCAACATTAGGTATTACCTTTCTCTTAGATGATTGGGTACTAGGATTGGTAGGGGTAGCAACATCAACTGATACATGGGGATTTTATTCTTTCCTCTTTCCCTTCTCAATATTAGCAGTACTGGAGGTGGTAGTACTAGAGATAGGTGTTGGTGCAACACCAAAAGATAGTCTTCTTGATTTCCTAGGTCTGGAGTGTAGTTCAACAGATTTAGATTTTCTTTCATTAAGGGCCTTCTTTATCTATTTTATGTTATCCTTGGAGAAATATTTTCCTTGGAAGAAAGCTTCAACTTTCTTTCTTCTTTTATATGTGGAAGCCTCTAAATGAACTTTAGTAGATTTCTCCTCATATGTTCCATGCCTAGATAGAGAGGGGTCCTTAGGACTGCTCAATAGAATCTCAATGTACCTCTATGTTGCATGTTCTTAAATCTCATATCCCAGTGGTTTAATTCATCGAATTTTGGGTTCAAAAACCTCTATAATGCATTCATTTGTAGTTACAAGAAATGTTATTGCCTTCTTATACTTCTTCACTAGAATCCTTGGAATTTGGTCTCTTTCATGCATTTCATTATGATTTACTAAAAATAATGTAGTCAAGACATTGTTCTATGCCCTAAAATATCCTATACTACATAAATGATCAAAATTTTGATGAGAAATAGGCTTGTTTCCATCCCATATTATTCCTTTTCTTCCCGATAACTCTCTTAAGAAATAAAACAACAAAGAAACAACTAAAGTTCCAAATTTAAAAAGATTATTCTTTGCCTTAATCATACTTAGGTTCTCCATAAGTTGTAGCCTAAGCAACTCATAAAGATCAAAATATTTACCATTCACCACCATTTCATATGTGGTTTGAATTGTCATAGTAAATACAAAATTTACTCGATTAGTGAAATAGACTTTCTACCCAATCATGATGGAAATGTACTTGATGAAAGGGTTTGTAATAGACTTGGTAGTTAAATATCGTATGTCAAATGTGGCACTAGTCAGCCTTGTGACTGCATCATTCTTTACCACCTTTAGAACTGGAATGGATCTAGTATTGCAAAGACCAGATATAGCTTGAATTACCTCACTTTTTATAACCCTTGGCTCATTTGTACAAAAACAATTCTATGAGCCCTACTGAGGGCCATTCTAACAAAAGTTTCCTTACTTTCATAGAAAATGTTTGGAAACCAATTCCAAAACATTCAGCTTCATCCAAACTAGGTTTCAATATTCTGGCTTAAGCAGTAAATAATCTCTCATAAACTCACTATCCCATAAATCCTTAAGCTCTTAGTGATTGAATTCTTCTAGCTTCCCATGAATGTATGTTCTTGTATCTTCAGTGGGTAGCACATGGCTTGTAATGTGTGAGAATGCACCCATGAGATCATTTTCATGCACTTTCCATGAATATCTTCTAAATCTAGGTTAGGCTATCTCTGAGATTTCCATAATAGTAGGAGTAGCCATTTTCCTCAAACAACTTGAATAAGCTTAATAGAAATTTCCTTCAACGTAGAATCCACAAAATTCAGATAACAAAGAATACCTTTTTGCTTGTCAAGAACTAGGGTTTTTATGTATGATGCTCTAAATCACCTTCAAAATAACTTCATCTTGCATTGCTTCTTCCTAATTGTGTAAATCTTCTTTTCCTTTACTTAGTTTTTTTCTTTATTACTTATGATTTTTTCCATAATTCACATTTATTGTATTTCAACTTTTAAAGCTTATAAATGCTTTATGAAACACATTGTAAACTAAGAAAGGTTCCACGATTCTTTGGATTTTCCTATTTTCTATTGGAGATTTCTCCAAATCCTTTAGACTGATGACTCACATCACATATCCTTGTGTCACTGCTTGACACCTCATGTATCAAGGGATTTTTATATTTCTCTTCAACTGCTCCCCGTAAAACCATTATTGGGTTTAGTTTTTGGAAGAGGTATCTACATCGGATGCAGATACAAAATTATTTGACTCATCCTTTTTCTCAGGTTCTTCCTTTTTCCTCAAAATATTTTCCATTTATTCGATTACTTTAGTAGGATCCACTTTGTTTACAAACTTTTTCTTTTGTTCCGGATTAGGTTTCTTCCCAATTTTTCTTCTACAAAGTTTTGAGATATCTCCTAGTTTGTTGCAAGTGTAGCACACAAAATATTTTTGGTCAAACTAATTTTTGTCCATCCTTGATCTATACTAATTAGCCTTATGTCCAAAGATATTTAATGTGTAATAATAACCTTGAAAATATTGAATCCTTCTAATAGAATTAAATATGTTCAACATTATCTAGCTTCTACATAGCTCTATGTCCAAACTTATTGCAAGTAAAAAAATTTCCAACAAAGAATCCAACATTCTGACCCATTCTATTCTAGTTCATTCTACACTTACATTATGTTTCTCTATGACCGAATCTATTGCATGAGAAACAAAAACCATTAAAATATGGGTACCTTTGAGCGTTAGGTTGTCAAGTAGGAATCCTTCTGGTATTGCTCCTTTGGTTTTTGATTTGATGAATATTGCCTTGAAACTTCCTTTGATTTTCCACTTTTTTGGAAATTGGTTTTGGCTTTGAGCTTTGTACTTCTTCAATTCCTAGACCATTTTTATCCGTAGAAGGTTTCTAAAATGAAATCAACTCATCAAGCCTTGTAGAGCTTGTTTTGAATATTTCTTCATGAGAACTTTCACCTTTTCTAGATTAAATATTAGTGTATACACCTAAAATTGGTCTCGAAAATCGAATTAATTAAATACAAATTATTTGATTAATTATCCTAATTTCCTCTACTATTTGAATAAATAAAAATATTTATTTATATAGTTCACATTTAAATTCTTCTAAATTAAATAAAAAAAATTAAATACTTTGTTTGATTTAATTATCATTTCCCTATTTTATTCTATCACATCAATCTTAAATTAATTAAATAAAGATTAAACACTTTATTTATTAATTGCCATATTCTTCTGTTTAATTTAATAAACAACTTCTATAGTTCATTTTATTAAATTATTTATCCCTCTTTTGCTAATTTAAATAAATCAAAAATATTTGAATAAAGGAATAAGGAATATTCCTCTATATTTCCTCAAAATCAAATTAGATATCCTATGTCTAATTTATGTCTAAAATCATGTCAAAATTAACTGATTGAAACTTCATGGGAAGTTTTGGAGACAAATTCCAAATTCTTCTCTCAATCCTCCTCCATCAATATTTCCTCTTCTCTTGCTTGGTTTTTTCATGGGTAGAGACAATCTCCAAATTTCTCTCAATCTCTTCCATCTTCAACCATTCAATCCTCTAGATTGAATCGAAGCCTCTCTTTTCCATCCCTACACATTTCTACAGCCAGGAAATCTATAAATAAAGCCTCATCAAACCAAGAAAAGGATCCAGATTATCTAACTTATGCACTCTTACTCTGCAGGAATTCATCAATCATCCAACATCCAAGCATCCAACATCCAACATTCAAGCTTTCACAATCATGGCTGCCTCTTATCATTGCATTTATTAGTTTTTATATCAATTCATGTCATCTTAGTTTCTTTTATCATCTAGTCTTTATCATATTAGTTTCATATCATTGCATCAACATCATTTCGTTCTTTAGATTGTCATTTTAACAGTTAATAGTTTTATTTGATTCTAAGAGAACTTAAATTAATAAATCTTTAAAGATTGGAGACAATGAGACAATTTCAACTGGTTATTAGCTTAATATTTGATGCAATGTTTCATTAAGAAGTGTATTAGTGATTTATAACTTATTCACAGTTACAATTTGGTGCCCACTGTGGGGCCTTAACCCCAATTTTTATCAATTTTTCTGAAAAGTGTCGTGCAGGTTTTTAGCGTGTTCTATTTCAGCGCTTTCGTCAAATACTATAGTGCATCTGTGGAAAACTATAGTGCTTTTGTGCTTTGTTTTGGAACTTCCATGATACTATAGCGCATCTGTAAAAAAATTCAGCACTTTCAACTCTAGCACTTCCATGACCTGTTTCGACACATCGGTGATCCATTTCTAGAAAAGTTGATTTAGCGCTTCCATGGCAAACTCTGGCACTTCGGTGCTCTGTTTCGGTGCTTTCACTTTTATCACATCAGGTAAAAGTTATGGTGCTTTGGTGGACTATTTTTTAGTGCTTTTGTAAATTCAATCTAGATCCGACACGATCGTGACCATAATTTAATTTTTTTCATAGTTAGACTAAAATTTATCAATCCTAGGGTAGCCACTTATCGTTTTTAAAAATGTACCGATCCTAGGGTAGCCACTTTATGTTTTTCCTCAAGAAAATTTATCAATCCTAGGGTAGTCATCGCACTTTTTATAGTATCAGATTAAAAAGAACATCATGATTTTTGTGAAGCAAAATCTTCACATAGATTAGAAAATTGTCTTTTTGGGCTTAAAACAAAACAAACTTATATGTTGTGCTTGTGTGGTGATTAGAATTATGCTCTCCCCTTAACTGGGTGATCAAAGTGCCAGATTCATCTTTATTTCATTCTATTTATGCTTTATTAAATCCTTTAGAAGACCTGACGTAGTGGGAAAAAGTACTCACCCTATGGGAACGACCTAAGTGGGAATGCCTAAAGCCAAGGATTCCAACCCACTATAATCAAAATGCAAGTTGTTGATGAAAGTCCAACTTGATGGTGGTGAGCAAGATAACCATCCCCAAAATCTTTGCTCTAAAGATTGGGAGGTCTCCTAAGGGAGTTTATCAATTTCCACACCGCACAGAAGCCCTATCTACGAACCATAGAGTAGTATCCCACCGAGTCAATATCCAAACATTGTCATACTCATTGTGCAAGGGGAGGGAAGAATCTATCCCCAAGACACTCACCATATAATTTCCAAGGACCATTTTCTAAGAGGAAAAGAAATCCAACTCTGAATATGTGCCTGGAAATGACAAAAACACGAGTGCCCTCTAGGGGGTGACATGGTTGTGTGCATCAACGCAATTTCAAGATGTGGGTTGTGAGTATAACGATGACCTATTTGTCCTTAAGTGTGAGTCTTCCTGATTTGTGTACATTTTTCAAAGTAACCAGTGAAAATCAATAAGGACCATTCGTGGTTCTTGAACATACACGATCTATTCAATTTAAAACAATTATCCCACAATTGCTTGTCATGTTTTCACAAAATTCATTAAAATCAGATTAAGGATCATCCAAAAAATGACAAGTCAAATTAGTTCAAGAAATTCATTATTCAAAAGTGGAAGTCCACCACATTTGTTAAGAGAACAATCAAAATCACCAAACCCAAGAAACCTCTCAGTTATTGGGATAATTTAAGAAGAAGGCATTTTCTATATCAGAATCGAAAAAATATGTTTGTAATGTAGAACCTTCACCCACATATATCATGATTTTTCTAGGGGTCACACTCTTGATTAGCTGTAGAGTTACTCTATTCATGAGCCTTCTTCCAAAGGAGATCTCTCACACAGTATCACAACTATAGTCAACGCATACGTCAGTCTTATTTTCCACAATCCATGATAGAGTATGCCACAAGGCTAGATCAAATTTTACAATAGAGGGTCTTAAAAGTCCTGTTTTTAGCACTCTGGAAACCTATTTTAGTGCTTTGGGTCACTATTTTAGCGCTTTCATAAAGCAGCACTTCCGAACACTATTTTAGCGCTTACAGTCTTTATTTTAGCGCTTTCATAAAACAGTGCTTTCATCATCTTTTTCAGTGCTTTCGGGCACTGTTTTAGCGCATCTATCAAGATAGCGCTTCCATAACTTTCTTCAGCACTTTCGAGCATTGTTTCAGCACATCTATAAAGATAGTGCTTCCATTACCTATTTCAGCACTTCGAGACTCTATTCTAGCGCTTCTGTGAAATAGCACCTCTGTACTCTATTTTAGCGCTTTCAAAATAGAGAGTTCAAAAATCATACTAGTCAGTCACTCTATCATTTATCCATAGTTTTCACCAGAACACAAGTTTCTTTTTATTAGAATCACTATCTTGAAACCGAAATCAGATAGGTTTATACAAATTTCCAATCCTATCAACTGAAACAAGATCTTGCAAATCAGAAGTGTCAAAGTCAAATACACAATGAATTACTACACTAAAGTTTCATCATCAGGATATTATCATCCTTTATCATGAAACCAAGTATAGTAATCAAATTTTTAACATAGTCTTATCAATAAGATTAGTAATCTATTCGACTTTGTTAAAAATTCAATTGACATTTATCTAGCATAGAAGATCAAAATTTTGGAAGAAAGAGCAAAAATTTGTATGCCAATCTTCACTAGGTCCGAGCAAGAACTTAAAATGTCCCAAAAAATGGCAGAAGAAAATCATTGGAATAGTCTACACCAAAATGATAAAAATGAAATAAATCCAGAGGATATTCAAACAGCCCAACAAGATCCAAAATTCCATAAATTTATGGAAAATATTTTAGAACAAGACATGGAGAAATATCTTTTGATGTTGGTTGAATCAAGGGCTAAACTTCCCAAGGAATTCGATGTAAATCATCTGAAGGAAGAACCTGGAACAAGTGAGACTGAAATACCACAACCCACCCAAGCAATAGATCTGGTTTTTTGTTTAACATCCCAAATGAAAATGTTACAACAAAAGATACAAGATATGATGAAAGGGAGTACCAAAAGGTATGTGATACATGACATTTGTCCTTATCCTTTCGACATAATAGTCGGCCTTATACCTTTTCCTAGACACTGTGAATTCCCAAAGTATGACAAGTACAATGGAAGAACGGATCCAATCGATCATATTCGGGAATTCAAAACAATGAGCCTTGAGTTTTCCCAAGAGGAAACTTACTTAATGAGATTATTCCCAAGAAGCTTGGGAGGTGCATGTATGGAATGGTTTTCAAAATTACAACGAAGTATCAGGACTTTTGAGGAACTTGTCAACAAGTTCATCTCCCAGTATTCTTTTAACATCCAACACAATGTTACAATAAAGGATCTTTATAACCTAAAACACAATAAAGGGGAGACATTCTTGTCTTTTCTACAAATATGGATACGACTATTTGCTAGATATCCTCAATCCATTCCTGAGGAAGAAAATATGGAGTTGTTCATTGACAACTTGACGGAGGAAATGAGTTATAGACTTGAATTACAATGTCCTCCCACATTCGAAAAAGTAATAGAAAATGGTCTTAAAATTGAAGAGGCACTAGTCAAAAGAGGAGATATCAAGAATTTCAATGATAAAACAAATAACTCCAATCAATACTCAAGCAGTGATAAGCCAAAATTTTGGCAAAAGAATCAAAATACGACTACCAATGAAACAACAAATGATTCGCAAAATGTCAAACCGGTTTTTAACTTGACAATATCTACATCAAAGAATTAAAAAAATGATCAAATTGTCAAGTCAAATGTCATATAAAGCAATGAGATCATAAAAAAAGATTCATATCAAAAACCATCAAATCGGCGTAGGTTCACACCGTTGGGCCAAATGATAGAATCAACAATGAAATAATGTCACCAGTGGCCTTATCACTACATGAGAAGCCAGATTCTAGGATCCAAAGGTCAAACCACCATGGTGGAATGACGCAGATTACTACAACTTCCATAACAACAAAGGCCACAAAACCAACAATTGTATGGAGTTAAAACATGCGGTACAAGATCTGATCGAAAACAACAAAATATATGTGGAGGGACCCCAAAACAATAACGATCATTCAGCCTTCAAGGACCCTTTTCCAAACTATGACAAAGGAGCATCATCCTCTGTGAATAACAAAGGCAAGAACATCAATCATTTTTATGAAAAAACAATCCTTTGTCTTTCTGAAGTAGAGAGTGATCATATAGTTGGTCATAACATTGACGAAAATGAATATGAGTGGGATTTGTGTTCTGATGTATCTTTCACTCATATTCAAGTTGATGTAATCCAACAATATGCACCTACGCGTGAGGAGGGACAATTTTTTGGGTCTAGACCATTCATAGTAGGATCACTAAATATCTTTGACTCAAGTGGGGACAAATAGACCTCGAGTGAACTTGACGATCTTGAAGAAGGTACCATCATTGACCTCAATATTCCAATTAAGAATTATGATGAAATGGTTGTCCAAACCCTTACATCCATCAACCTAAATGATTCTGATGACCTCATGCCTTTAATCCATCTAGAACTTATCGACTGGGAACCTATTGAACCTCTGACTGCACCAATATTTGCAGATGATAACACCATCGTGAATTTCCTATTTCATGAAGAACCTGGTACAAGTTCTATCTATAATACTCATAACAATGGGAATCGACAGGAGGGTGTCAAATCTGCCAGTTGCAAAAGTGAAAATAGGGAAAATAGATCTAATGGTGAAAACCATTCTATGGCAGCATTAGATCTAGAAAAAGATAAAGTAAAGAATGTATCTAATGGTGAAAACCTCTCTGAGGAATTGAAAGATGGGGGATTTGACACTCTTCCAGAACATTATCATGAGCGGTCATTAGTCCTGGTAGAATCAACACAATCTATTAACATCGACACTAAAGAAAAAGAAAAAATCCTCCATCTGGCAGAATCCATGACAGATCAAGTGAGACCAGAATTCATTAAGTTCTTTACACAAAGAAGCATCAAATTTTCTTGGTCATATTTTGATATGCCAGGCCTGGATCCAAATCTACTCATGCATCATTTGTCTTTTCCTATAGGAATCAAGCCTGTAAAGCAAAAACTAAGAAAAATGCATCCTCATATTGCATTAATGGTAAAAAGTGAGTTAAATAAATTGTTGGATGTAGGATTCATAAGGTCTATAGACTACGCTGAGTGGATATCAATCATTGTACCTATTTCAATGCTGAACAATAGCATCTGAATATGTACGGATTTCAAAGACCTAAATAAAGCATGCCCAAAGGATGATTTTCCATTACCAAATATAGACATCAATGTGGACTTGATGGCAGGGCATGCCATGTTGTCAATCATGGACGGTTTTTTAGGATATAATCAAATAAAAATAGCTCCAAAATATTAAGAAAAGATGGATTTTACATGTCCATGGGGAACCTTCTGCTGGAACATCATGCCATTTGGTCTGAAAATGCAGGAGCCACCTATCAAAGATAAATGATGACAATCTTTCATGATATGATGCACACCTTCATGGAGGATTATGTGGATGATATTCTGGAAAAATCTTGTACAAGGGAAGGCAATCTACATATTTTGAGAAAAATCTTCACACAGCTAGAGAAATTCAATTTCAGGTTAAAGCCCAAGAAGTGTGTCTTTGGGGTCACATTAGCAAAAATGTTGGGGTACATTGTCTCAGAAAAGGGCATTGAAGTGGATCTAGCAAAATTCAAGGCAATAATGGAAATTTCATCTCCTAGAAATATCAGTCAACTCAGATCACTATAGGGAAGGCTCCAATCGATCAAAAGATATATCTCCCAGCTAGTGGACAAGAGTCATCCTTTTAATCACATTTTGCATAAAAATATAGTTTTCAAGTGGGATGAGGAGTGTGAGACAATGTTTGATCAGATAAAATGGTATCTCATGTCACCGCCTATTCTCATGCCACCAACCAAAGGAAGGCCTCTGATATTTCACATTGAAACAACAAATATATCTTTAGGAGAATTATTGGCAGAGGAGGACTATGAAGGAAAGGAACACACCATCTACTATATCAGTAGGACATTAAATGGTTATGTAATAAACTACACTTTCATAGAGAAATCATGTTTGGTGGTGGTGTTTTCTACTCAAGAGCTAAGACATTATATGTTGACCCATACAATCAGATTAATAGCAAAGATCAACCCCTTAAAATATTTACTTAGTAAAATTGCCTTAATAGGTAGACTAGCCAAGTAGGTCATGCTATTAAGTGAATTTGATATTCAATATGTGGATAGAAAATACATCAAGGGTCAAGCAATCACCAAAAAATTGGCAAAGGATCCATTACCAGATGACCGACCCATGACCATGGAGTTTCCAGATGCAGATATTCTGTCAGTGACACCACAACAATGGATACTATATTTTGATGGATCATACACATAGTGAGGATCTGGAGTGGGGATTTTGTTCATCAATCCTTAGGGACACACCATTAAAAAATCATATAGACTGATGTTTCAATGTACAAATAATGTGGTAGAATATGAAGCATTAATCATTGGGGTCAAGATAGCAATTGAATGGAAAATCATAGACCTACAAGTATATGGAGACTCTCAGCTAGTCATTTATCAAGTAAATGACAAGTATCAGACCAAGGATGAAAATTTGATGCCTTACAAACAAAAAGTAGATGATCTAAAGAAGTTTGTTTTCAACATCAAATTTGATCAAATTCCAAGGGCAGAGAACAAAGCTACGGATGCCATGGCCACAATCGCTTCACTATTACAATTGCCAAAGAAACAAGGTTATTATGAGTTTATGGTGGAACAAGTACCATGTCCTTCTCACAATAATTTAGAATCCAATACCATATGCCATCTAGAAACCATTGAAACATCCATCTATGAAAAAACTTATGCATACTTGAAAGACAATATCCTTCCTCCCGATCTTTCTAGGAACCAAAAACGTAATTTTATTTGCCAATCCTCTTGGCATACTTTAATTGCTGACATCCTATATCATCAAGGTCTTGATGGTACCTTAATTTGATGTTTAGAACATGAAGAATCTGAGACAACCCTATGTGAAGTTCACGAGGGTATTTGTGGCACTCATTCGAGTGGGATAACTCTAGCTAAGAAACTCCTCTGTTTAAGATATTATTGGCCATGCATGGAGAAAGAATCTTATCGATTTGTAAAGAAATGTCAAAAGTGTCAAATTCATAGTAATTTGATTCATGCACTAGCACAAGAATTGCATCCCTTCACATCCACATGGCCTTTTTGTCAATGGGGCCTGGATGTGGTAGGAAAAATAAATCTCTCTTCATCCAATGGACACAAGTTCATTATCACAGCTACAAAATATTTTATAAAATGGATAGAAGTAGTTCCCCTTACAATGATCACAGGGAAGTAGATCTTGTCCTTCATCTTGAACTATATAATATGTTGATATGGACGACCTTTAAAAAATCAAGATGTTTAAGAATTGTGTGAAAAGTTCCATATCCAACATCATTTTTCAATGTCGTACTATCCACAAGGAAATGGCCAAGTAGAGGCCTCTAGTAAAAAAATTGTAAAAATCCTCAAGAAGATGGTAAATGATGTTGGACGTGATTGGAATGTTCAACTCAATCCTGCATTGTGGGCCTACAAAACTAGTATCAGAACACCAATAGGAGCAACACCATACGCCTTGGTGTATGCATCAGAAGCCATATTACCTATTGAAGTTGAGATTCCATCACTTTGTGTATCACTCAGAGAAATAATTTCAGATGAAGACTATAGGGTATGCAAAATGCAAGAACTAGAATTGTTTGATGAGCATCGTCAACAAGTTGTTGATCATCTCACAACATATCAACAAAGAATATCAAGGAGTTACAATCATAAGGTAAAACCTAGGATTTTTTGAGTTGGCAATTTGGTTCTTAAGGAAAACCTGAGAAATCAACACGATAGAGAAAAGAAGGGGAAATTTGAGCCTAATTAGCTAGGTCCTTTTGTCATCATATCAATATACAGATCAGGGGCTTATCAACTATCAACATCAAAAGGGGATCTATTTGATTAACCTATCAACAATATCCATCTTAGAAAGTTCTACACCTGAATTCCTAGTGCATGGATCAAACTTCTGAAAAATGGTTTCCTTGATGAAAACCTGGCAAACAGGCATCTTGGTAACAGAAAATACGAAAAAAAAAAGGAGAAAAATATACAAAACAAAGCATTGTAATCAAAGCATATGGTGGAAACCTGGAAACGGGCATCGTATGTGATTTCTAAATCAACTTTCCTATCTATTTTGATACATATCGGGATCATAAGTCTGACAGTCATTACCATTTCATATCATATCGTTAGTCTTGCCATCATTACATCCATTATCAAAACATGTCGCATGGTCATATCTCATTCTAGCTTGGGGGCAACATCTGGATATCATTAGGGGCAACAAAACATCGGTCTCACCAAATGGGAAAACAATGATACAACAGGAAAAAAAAAAACAATCTTCAATATACAACATCAATCACCATCAGAAAAGCATCAAACATCTGTATCAAATCATAAAATCCAAAAAAACATGTCAAAAAGTTAGTCGAACTACATGGTCTTTGCATGCGTAACGTAGGTAAGGCTAATATTTGATCAGCCCCCGAGATCCCTAGGATAAGTTAGTCGGTTAGGTCTTTGGTCAAAACATCGAAAAATTAAAAAAACATCAAAAAAGTTAGGATGGATGATCTAATCTGAATATTGATTTTCAAACACTCTAAGTAAAAGGTGGATAAGTTGTATTTTTGATTGATATTATCATTTCTTTGGAGTAACTCAATGATGTATTGCACTAGTGAAGCAAGGAAGAAGAATGATATTTTTTATTGTCTATTGTTTGTAAGTTAATCATACGAATGTATGAATTGTCAGGGGATGTGATATGAAAATGTATCACCAATGACATTCAGAATTCAAACATTGAAATGATTAATCACTGCCTTTTTACACAATGAATTCTCAGGTCATCTCGGTTCAATTATACCTCGATGCTTGTGTTCACTTGCAATATCAAAAATCATGAAAGAAGTACTTAGGTCGTCATTTGTCTAACACATACCATTAACGCTTGTACTCACTTTCAACATCCAATAAAATCTCCATGATGATACCAAACACAAAGTACTGTTAAAATGAAAATGGTTTGCATATAGTTACACATTAAAATTAGACTGCATTCATCATAAATTCATTATCTAAAGAGTATTTGTGGCATAAGGGATTCCAATTAATAATTATATTTTCTACAAATAGAATTGATTATACTTGACATAAATCAAAATCATCAAAAACATGTAGAAGTCATCATCTCATCATTAAGTTTTCCTCATTTCATCATTCACGCATTTTACATCAAATGAATTATGCATTTAATTGTATCATTATTTTTCACATCAAATCATAAATAAATATATCATGTTCATTTTACCATAAAAATCCATTACATTATCATCCATCAACATCATATGCATTTGATCAATTTTTTTATTATCATTATCACATTTAAAATAAAAAGCAGTTACCATCCATCCATACATTTCATCACATTTGAAATAAATACAAGTCATATCATTATTACTCATACATCATAGATCATCATTTAGAAATTCATACATCACATCATATATCTAAATATCATATAATCTGCATATTCATTTCCATCATTTTTATCATCATCACATTTAAAATAAAATGCATTTATCATAGCATCATCACATTGAAATAAAAACATTCATATAGAACATCATAGAGATACATCATCACATAAAAAAATGCATCCATCACATATAAATCATAAACCATCATAAGATCAAATCAACTACATCTCGTATATATATCATCAATGTCAAGTATCCAAAAATGAGCTAACTCAAAATATACATCATGTCTCGAAAAGAAAATATTGAAATCACAATAGAATCTATGATATGCTATTGCTAGAATGTGTGGTCCCAATGGGACCAGTACCACCACCACCCCCAAAAGGACCAAGATCTCTGGGATCTCCTCAAGGAGGCTATGTCACACCCTCACTGACTGTCCGAGTGTGAGTCCGATCGGATCTTGACAGGGCATAATTGACTCTGCAATCACTAGACACTGCATCATGGTATCTACCCTTGTAGAACTCTTCCTCTCATCTAGCTCGAAGAACCTCTCTCATATAATCTACCACGGAGGTACCGTCAGCTAATCTCTAGAGTGTCTCGGCCGTCTCCTATGCCCTCTTGGCAATCTGTTGGGCATTGTTTCACTTGACTATTAAGGTGGCAACTTGAGTCTGAACAATGACCAACTATCCATGTACCTGTGCTAGTGCCTAAGCATGGGCTTGAGCCTAAGCTTGCATCTGAATCTACGTCTAAACCAGAAAACCCCAGGCCTATACCAACTATCCCTATATCGTTTGTACCTGTGTCTAGAGACCTACAATCTGTCTCTGGTGGTCAACTGATAGTACTGCCACTGCTCACCTCTTGTGAGGCCTACTAGATGAGGGACCAACATTGACTGGTCCAGCCCCTCTGCCACCTCCACCACCACCATCACTATCATCCCCACTACTACTATCACCGTTGCTTCTCTCAGTACTACTACTTGATACAGTATCACCCTGACTATCCTCTAAATCCTCAGCAACATCCTCCTTAATAGGTAACGGTGCTGGCTCATCTGGAATGGTGAGGAGAGGATGTGGAGTCAATGCCAAAAATGCAGTGTACTCCTCTGTCACAGGTTCCTTGGCAATATCCCTATGCATATCCCAGGCAAATGGCTGCAATACCCTGCACCCCTCTACAATAGTCTTGTATGATAGGCATGGTCCCCAATTAGGAATATCACTTCATCGCCTGGCATAATGGGCTACCCCCTGTGGCATGCACTGAATGATATTGTACTATCTATACACTGACTGTAACAAAAATCTCTCCAATACAAAAGGTGTCCTACCGATCAGGTATATAGAATCACAAAGGTATCCAAGAACTATGCCATCCTCATCCCACTACTCACAATGTAAGTACAACTGCCAGATAATAGTCTCCGTATCATCAAAAACTCATCTCCAATGCTCCAATTTACCCATTCGAGCTTGGGTAAATCTACCTCTATATCGAAACACATATGGTCTGCCCACCGGTCTATCCAAAATTGGAAATGGTTGAGCAATGGAAAAATGCTCCCATGCCCACACCTGTAATAGAGTCATCCCTGGTGATAAACTTTGTGCCCCTAAATACACCACCGAATGAGGGTCATGGTAGAGATGTGTGAGCATACACATCCCCCATGCATATCTCATACCATGTATGACCATGCTCTCTAGAATCCGGCCCCAACCCATAGAGAATCCCTTTGACCAATGATCAGGGTAGAGGAAACCTCAAATGAATCCAACAAGCACTACTGGTAGTGAAGCGTATGCGTCAACAATCATCCTTCATTGGACACTCAGACCTGCAATGTGTTGATCCTAAAAAACTCTACGAAGAGCATCTCTCCCACTAGCCTCGTGAGAATCATATACTACAATCTCCCCCATGAATGGAATCCGTAAAATCTGCCACACATCCTCAGGTGTGACCATCATCTCGCCGGTGGGTAAGTGAAAGGTGTTATGGTCACTATGCCACCTCTCAGCCAAAGCGGTAAGGAGATCTCGATTAATCCTAATCTAGGGCATGTCTAGTAAACTCGTAAGGCCACATCGATCTATGACCTAAATCTCATCTGGTGTCAGATGAGGTATCAAATTGGTGGTCCAGGGAAACCACTCTCGCATCTGGAGAGTACCCAGATCCTCCTATCATCACAATGAAAAATCTACAATCAGTGCACTAAGTCAAGAAATCAAAGGTCATTCTACTATCAAGTCTAATCAAACTTTGGTATGAATTTTTTATCAAACTTTAGAACAAACATCAACAAATCTCACCTATCATGAGGTTCATTAGATATTGAATCATTTCCTCACCTATCATGAGTATCATCACAAATAGGATTTCTTCTCATCTATCATGAGAGTAAGTCTTATTTGAATCAAATAGAATCAAACATCAGGAATTTGGATTAATCAATCATACCAATCCAAAGAATGGACATGATCGGAATTGACGAAATCAAAGTTAACTAAGTCAAAATCTGCAATTTTGACATCGATGCGCTAAAATAGGCATCCAAAGCGCTAAATCTCAAAAGCACTACTTTATCAATCAGATGTGCTAAAACAGGCACCCAAAGCACTATTTTATCCAAAATGCTACTTCAGCACTCCGATGTGCTATAACAGGCATTTGAAGCGCTACTTCACCCTAAGTGTTATTTTACCACATCGAAGTGCTAAAACAGTCCATCAAAGTGCCACTTTACCAGAATTGCAAAAATAGACCATAGATGCACTATTTTACCAAATCAAAGCACTATAACATTCTAAGCACTGAAATTCAACATCGATGTGCTAATTCTAACTACCTAAGCGCTAAAATCATGAAAGCGCTAAACTATTCTATGGAAGTGCTAGAGAAAATAACGCAAGCGCTAAATCTCAAAGTGCTAAAAAAACTAATGGAAGTGCTACACTGGAGTGCAAAGCACTACACTGTGACTTAGATGTGCTAAACTAGACAAAAAATGTTGAAAGCATAAAAAATAAAAAATCACGAACAATGAGGAGGATTATGGGGACATATCGGAGGTCCGTACGTGGTCGGTTGTTGGTGACGTCGCACATGCTCAAAATGGTGAGTGTGGTAAGGGATTGGCATCTTGCTCCAACTGGCTCAAAACTCTCCATCACTGAAGGTTGAAAGTCACAAATTCCAAATGGCTTTGAAAATGACATTTTGAACCTTATATAACTTTTGAAAAGGGATTTTTGTGGGTTTTAATTGTATTTTGATTAATTTTATCCATGAAATTAATTAAAAGTCATCTGCAGGCTGTATTTTCTTCATCATTGTCAGGAGATAAATTATTTATTCATCAAATCATCATCAAATCATCAAATCATCATGAAAATTCAAAAATTCTAAAAAATCATCAAATCATTAATTTATCTCCTGAGGGGGCATATTATAGGCAATCATCTAAAAATTCATATCTGGGGCATGTCTGGGGCACAATAAAGTGTTATCATTGATCCTGGTAGTAGAAACAAAAATTTTCTTCGAAGCAACGCGTAAACACATCACTTCGAAGAGGGAGAAAATGTATACATCTAAAATTGGTCTGGAAAATCCGATTAATTAAATACCAATTATTTGATTAATTATCCTGATTTCCTCTACTGTTTGAATAAATAGAAATATTTATTTATATAGTACACATTTAAATTCTTCTAAATTAAATAAAAAAAGTTAAATACTTTTTTTGATTTAATTATCATTTCCTTATTTTATTCTATCACATCAATCTTAAATTAATTAAATAAAGATTAAACACTTTATTTATTAATTGTCATATTCTTCTATTTAATTTAATAAACAACTTCTATAGTTCGTTTTATTAAATTATTTATCCCTCTTTTGCTAATTTAAATAAATCAAAAATATTTGAATAAAGGCATAAGGAATATTCCTCTATATTTCCTCAAAATAAAATTAGATATCCTATGTCTAATTTATGTCTAAAATCATGTCAAAATTAATTGATTGAAACTTCACGGGAAGTTTTGGAGACAAATTGGAGACAAATTCTAAATTCTTCTCTCAATCCTCCTCCATCAATTTTTCCTCTTCTCTTGCTTGGTGTTTTCATGGGTAGAGACAATATCCAAATTTCTCTCAATCTCCTCCATCTTTCACCATTCAATCCTCTAGATTAAATCCAACCATCTCTATAGCCAGGAAATCTATAAATAAAGCCTCATCAGACCAAGAAAAGGATCCAGATTATCTAACTTATGCACTCTTACTCTGCAGAAATGTATCAAGCATCCAACATCCAACATTCAAGCTTTCACAATCATGGCTACCTCCTGTAGCTACATTTATCATCT